>OZ007570.1:32417294-32834383 GCA_963931925.1 Onchidella celtica
AACTCAAAGAGCTCAGTGGTGGAT
This sequence comes from Onchidella celtica, assembly GCA_963931925.1. Classification (NCBI taxonomy): domain Eukaryota; kingdom Metazoa; phylum Mollusca; class Gastropoda; order Systellommatophora; family Onchidiidae; genus Onchidella; species Onchidella celtica. The sequence goes on from OZ007570.1 coordinate 32,417,319, forward strand.
ACACCTTCTTCTGGAAAGGCAAGGGTGCAGTCGAACCGAGACAGCGTGGTGTTGGGTTTGCAATTAAAAATGACCTTGTCAGAAACTTGCAGTCCATGCCAATTGAAATAAATGACAGGCTAATGACACTCAGGATCCCAGTTGGGAAAAGCCAGTCAGCCACCCTCATTAGCGCATATGCGCCCACCATGACAAACCCAGATGAAGCCAAAGACAAGTTCTATTCTGATCTAGAATCTGTCATATGCTCTGTCCCGGCAGCTGATAAGCTGATTCTCTTGGGGGACTTCAACGCTAGGGTTGGCTCCGAAATCTCAGCGTGGCCAAATGTTTTGGGCCCTCATGGAGTTGGTTCATGCAATAACAATGGGTTGCGCTTACTTACTTTGTGCGCTGAATTTGGCCTGTTCATTACCAACACAAATTTTAGTCTCCCCGTGAGAAACAGAACGTCATGGATGTATCCCCGCTCAAAGCATTGGCATCTCATAGACTATGTCATTGTGAGGAAGACTGACAGAAAGGATGTCCTTGTAACAAAGGCGATGTGTGGTGCCGAGTGTGGAACTGACCACAGACTCATTGTTTGCAAGCTCAGACTAACATTGAGGCGCAATAGACGCCCTCAAGGGAAAGCGCCACCTAAACGCCTAAATGTTTCAAAACTCTGCTCAGCTGAGAAACAGAACGAGCTCTCCTCAGAACTCTCCTCAAAATTGGATTGCGTGACTTTTGACCCTGAGAACATTGAACAGAGCTGGACTGACCTAAATACGACTGTACACTCTTGCGCCAGCAGCACAGTTGGTTTTCCTGTCCGCAAGCACCAGGACTGGTTCAATGATAATGATAATGAAATCAAAGTGCTCATCAAAGAAAAAAATAGTCTCATCCAAGCTCACTGCAGTGACCCCTCTTCCACAGCAAAAGCTGATGCACTGCGTGCATGTAAGGGTGTACTCCAGAAGAAGCTGAGGAAAATGAAAAATGACTGGCTAGAAGAGCGAGTAAGAGAAACTCAGAAATATGCCGACACAAACAACACTAGAAAGTTCTTTGAGAGCCTCCGAGCTGTGTTTGGACCATCCCGCTCTGGCACTACGCCACTTCTTGTGTCAGATGGTTCAACACGCATTGTTGAATTGAATGCCATAATTCAGCGTTGGGCAGAACATTTCGGAGGTGTGCTAAATCGGCCATCAAATATAAATACTGAGTCCATTGACCGCCTCCCTCAGACTCCTATTAATGCAGCTCTTGCCAAGCCATTCACAGCAAATGAGACCCGAACTGCCACAAATCAGATGTCCCTTAACAAATCACCAGGCGTGGATTCAATTCCTGCTGAGGTGTATGCCTTCGGTGGAGAAAAGCTTATTGAAAGGTTGACCGAGTTGTTTAATCATATGTTGAAAGCAGGGAAGCTGCCACAGGACTTCAAAGATGCTTCAATCATCCACCTGTACAAAAACAAAGGGGACAGCCAAGTCTGTGACAACCATCGGGGAATCTCTCTACTTTCAACTGCTGGCAAAATATTGGCAAGAATGCTTCTGAATCGCCTTCTTGATCACCTCTCGTCAAATGACTTGCTTCCCGAGAGCCAATGTGGCTTTCGTAAAGAGAGGGGAACGGCGGATATGATTTTTGCTGCCAGACAGATTCAGGAAAAATGCATGGAACAAAATAAAGCGCTGTATATCACATTTGTTGACCTCACAAAAGAATTTGACACAGTGTGTCGTGAAGGCCTCTGGAAAATCTTGGCGAAGTTTGGGTGTCCACCCGAATTCATCACAATAGTGCGCCAGTTTCATGATGGCATGCAAGCTGCAGTCAAAAGCAACGGCAGTGTTTCAGAGCCCTTTGCTGTCACAAATGGGGTAAAACAGGGTTGTGTCTTAGCCCCAACTCTGTTCAGCATCATGTTCTCTGCAATGCTACAAGAAGCCTTTAGCTCTCCTCTTCAAGGGGTAAGCATCAAGTACCGAACTGATGGCAGTCTATTCAACCTCAGGAGACTTCAGGCAAAAACCAAAACCAAAAGTACTCAAGTCTGTGACCTACTATTTGCTGATGATTGTGCACTTCTGGCACACGATGAGGATAGCATGCAAAACTGTGTTGATAAGTTCTCTAGTGCCTGTGACAACTTTGGCCTCACAATAAGCACAAAGAAGACGGAAGTGCTCCATCAGCCTACTCCAGACGACAAGTATCCTGTGACCCCAAATATCAAAGTCCATGACAGTCTTCTGAAGGTGTCGGAGAACTTCACCTATCTTGGCAGTACACTGTCTTCCGCGGCTCGTGTTGATACTGAAATTCTCTCAAGAATCAGCAAAGCCAGCTCTGCATTTGGCAGGCTTCGAAAGAGAGTATGGGATGTTGCCGGCATTCGCACAGACACTAAGCTGAAAGTGTACAATGCTGTGGTCCTTCCCACCCTACTCTATGGGGCTGAAACCTGGACAGTGTACCAATCGCATGCCAGAAAGCTAAATCACTTTCATCTGGCCTGCCTCAAAAAGATCCCAAGGATCAAATGGCAGGATAAAATTCCAGACACTGAGGTCCTCAATCGTGCCAAGGAATTGAGCATCTTCTGCTACCTGAAAAAAATTCAGCTACGTTGGGCAGGACATGTTGTCAGAATGCCCGACTCCAGACTCCCTAAGCAAATCTTCTTCTCTGAGCTCTCCAATGGAACGAGGAATGTTGGGGCCCCAAAGAGACGTTACAAAGACACTCTCAAGCAATCACTGAAGGCCTTTGCCATTGATGTGAGTGAGTGGGAAAAGCTCTCGCTTGATCGTGCAAATTGGAGGGCGGCCCTTACCAGAGGCAGCAAAGCATGGGAAGCTGACAGAGTCCAGCAGGCTATCAAAAAAAGGGAACGGCGCAAGAAAAGGCCCAGTGGTACTGAACCAACGGAGCACTCTTGTCATTTATGCGGAAGGGTCTGCAGGGCAAAAATAGGACTTATCAGCCACATGAGAAGCCATAAGTCATGAAAGAACAGTCTTTCCATTCTGTCCTCTGTGTCCTTTACTTCTCTTTATTGTCCATGTGTTGAAATTCTCAACAATTTCTGTTCTTTATTCCTCTGGTGTTGTTAAGGTCATCATCATACCTGATGGACGAACTATTATTATTATTATTATTATTATCAACAGTGAAAAGTAGAGGAACTGAAGTGCCACACCATTCGCCCTTGTTACACAGAACTCGTGGCAGGCATGAAGCACACTGTCTGACAGTTCAAACCTTAACTTAACTCAACTGATTCATTCAAAAGTATATGAATAAAACGAAGGGGCGTAACGTTTCTATTTTTACATTTTCTGACAAATAATTAGAGCTAATGTGAGTAACTCCACAGGTGGAGCGTAGGATGTCCCAGCTGTGGTTAGTCACACCTGTTACAAAGAACTCATCGCGGACAATTAATTTATATTGTCTGACACATTCATAGCTACCCCGATAATACATAAAAAAGCATGCAAATGAAACGAAGTGAGGCACAGGCATGTGGGTTAAGAAACATTTTACATTAGCTCTTTTCTTATGATGATATTCGTGCCACTACATCGATATTCATCCCCGCTTTGTATCTCGATAGGTCACTGCTTTGAACTTTCCTACCTTTGAAACTTACAGTCGGAGAGAGACTAGTTTTGCCCGCCTGGAAAGTTGAATGTTCATGCTAAACTATGCTTGACTCCATCTGGGACAAAGAAATAAAGAGAGTAGACCGTTCTTGGAATAAATTTTGAATTCATATGTTTATTTTGTTGTTCCCTGATTTAAAACCAGGTGTAGTGCGTTTTTTTGTTTTGTTTTCTTGTTTTTTTTCCCATCAGTGAGCAGAATCAACATCGAGCTTCCCGAAAACAGACTGCTGAATTTGTCTAATATTTTGCATAGGCTCACAATTCAAAGTAAAACTGCACAAACTGATTTTGTATTTATTAGGCTATATTTATTTATCCGGATTTTGGTTTCGCATTTCTGCACTTTACATTTATTTTGACCCAGTTAAGAACAAAAAAAAAAACAAACCCAAACTATAAATTATACAGTGCCAAATTGTAAATTAATGCAGTGCAGGTTCACATGCGTGTCCTAGGGCTTTGATGGGAAACAAATTGCGGCGGGGGGGGGGGATATGACAAATAATAAAGGAACCTTACCTGCCCACGAGAGACGTGAAGAAACAACTCTGAAGCTGATTTGACACGCTGCTTCACTCATGAAACACTTACATATTCTGTGGTTTCTCGGTATGAAAATGTGAAGAAATGAAACGGTAAAAAAAAAAAAAAAAGCTAACTGGTATGTGGTTCCGCTGTTAAACAAAAAAAAAGTAAACAAATAAATGAGAACAAAAAATTATAAAGATATCTATTCCGAGCTTCCCCTCAATATAAAAAAGGTGAACAAATGCATGACTACATTATTATTAATGAAGATAAACTTTCTGAGCTGGCCTTGTACAAGAAAAATAAAATAAAATAGCAACAACAACAAAACGAACAAATACAAATAAATACACATATTTACATTCTATGCTTCCCGTGTATGAAAAAAGCTAAGATAAATAAACTATACACAAAATATTAAAATAAAAGAAAAAAAACTTCGCATGCATTCCATGTCACCACGCCACTGATTTTTCCCCTATTATTCATTGCATGCAATTAATGTACTCGAGTATAGTATATAATGAACAGTATCCAGTGAATGATATTAATGATTTTTTAAAAAGTCCATAACATTGATATTTTTTGAAAAGTTGAATCTATGAATTAGAAGCAATTTCCTGCCAAACGCCCGTTAATTCAAAACATGTCTAATACATTGTGGTATATCCGTTATGAAACGAGACAAGAGAGTGTGCAGTACTCCAAATTCAGAAGCTCACCTCTATTTTTACGACTGGTGTATTTCGTAAACTGACACTAGTGATAAATATATTTCTTTTTTCACTCATCCAGCTGTTAGGTTTCGTCTAATTTCACGTAACTATAAAAATTATGAAAGTTGAATTCCGTCAAGTCCTATTCCCGTGATCAACACAGATATAACTGAATCACACACCTAAACAATCAAAATACGCATGTGTGGTGAGATTTCATGATGTTTGGAGGAAAAGCCAATTTGCTCTGAGATAGAGAGAGAGAGTGAGCGAGACAGGGAGAGAGAAAGAAGCAGTGCAGTGTGTTGAGCGCTTCGCAGGCAGCTCCATTCTGCTCTGTGGTTGACATGTTGTTTCTGTAAAGCGCATAGAGCATTTTAAATGGATATACGCTATATAAATGCTATACATTATTATTACATAAACCATTTAATACATTAATACAGTTTAAAAAACCAACACATAAACCATTTAATATTAACTAATACATAAACCATTTAATACATTAATACAGTTTAAGAAACCAACACATAAACCATTTAATATTAACTAATACATAAACCATTTAATACATTAATACAGTTTAAGAAACCAATACATAAACCATTTAATATTAACCAATACATAAACCATTTAATACATTAATACAGTTTAAGAAACCAATACATAAACCATTTAATATTAACCAATACATAAACCATTTAATACATTAATACAGTTTAAGAAATCAATACATAAACCATTTAATACATTCATACAGTTTAAGAAACCAATACATAAACCATTTAAACCATTTAATATATACATTTTATCATGGCAAGCCCTTCTGTGACCAAATAAATTTTCTACGTTTTTTTTCTTTTAACATATTAATTGTCATGTTATGAATTGCTCAATTGGTTGCTGTTTGATTCTGGGGCTGCTTATCTTCAAGACAAATTGCGCACTTGGTTATCTGTTTGAGAACGCCCTGTCTGTTGTGAGAGTGTAGTTTCAAAAGAAAACAAAAGCACCCGTAAACCAAACTCGTTCCTAAGGAAAGGATCGAGTTGTGTTTGGAAACTCGTGGATTTCTTCATGATCAACTGCAAATTTCAAGCACCATGACACTGTACTGGCCATGAACCAAAGAGCACTCGAAATTTTTACTGCATTCCTCGCCATGACTTTGATACAAAATAAATGAGCATGATGCAACATAACGACCTTTGCCAACGAGATCACGTCGCTAATATGTGGACCTGTTTGTCAACATGGAAAGTCTAATAAATTATATAACATTGCCGAGAACATAATATTGTACTGTCTTAAAAACACTGCATTGTACAAGGCTGAAGGTTTTTCTACAAAAAATGCTTTCAGTGGTCCAGATAAAAGACATCGTTGTCTTCCCCAATCGCTTGCTCAGATGGGGAAGCATTTTTTTGTTCTTTTGGGGGGGGGGGATGGGGGTGGTGGGAGGAGCAGGCGTGATTTTGGCTGGCAATCAGACCATGACAAATCGTCACTCTTCCTCAAACTTTGACTCCCTGATGTCTCCATGGTATGCATTACGGAGTTTTTAACTGTACTTCCAGGACTAGTTTTTTAAGAGGTCAAAGCCATCAGACTACCCGTTTTAGAACCCAGTGACAGTTCTATACGGCTCCGAGGAAACATTATGACAAAAAAAAAAACAACAACAACAAAACATACAAACTATTGGAAATGGAAAAAAGAAACATGCCCAGTGTTATTTGAATTGATGTTCTTTTTTAACTGTTGAAACTTAGAACTAGAAGGAGGTCTTATGGGAACGAATCTGTTAATAGGCAATGGTGAAACGTTTATGTTCTTAACGTTTGTAGAGTCATGAGAGATGAGAATACAGGAACGATGGCATCAGGGACTTGCATTTGGCTATCTAGCGCATTCAAAATGCAAACAGTAGAAAAATTCCTCTCTAATAAAGGTGTAAAGTGTGGTGCACATGGAGACCCGCATTGTAATTAATTCGAGTGTCCATTTAGCGAGACCTGCACAGCTTTTCTCAACGTTCAGCTATCGAGTATTTAACAGGTTAAAATCAGGATATTTATACTTTTACATAGGGTGTATTCGTTTCATGTCTATAGAAAACATCTTAAAATTTTAGTTTAGCACAATTTGGCGCAAGTTTGCACCACTTTTCTCAGACTGCGGCCACGAGTTGTCTTCAACATCACAAAGTCTGGATATTTTAGTATATGTATTGTGCATCACTAGTTTCATGAAGATACAAAACATCGCAAATGCTGAGTACATAATTATATCTCAGTTTTCCTGTGATGGTCGTACACATTTTCTCAAACTTCAGTAGTCTTCAACAGCATGAAGTCAGAATGTTTCAGTACATTGTACAGGTTACACATTCATGAAAATGCAGAAACACCAAAGAAGCATAGATTGTCTTACGTTTTCTTTTTTTTCTTCAGGATGTCTGCACAACTTTTCTCAAACTCCAGCTACCGAGTGGCCTTCAGCAGCATGAAGTCAGGATGTTTCAGTATACCGTATACGTTACATATTCCTGAAAATGCAAATACACTAAAGAATCATAGCTTGTCCTAAGTTTTCTTTTTTCTTTCTGGATATCTGCATTCTGCACAACTTTTCTCAAACTCCAGCCACCAACAGGTCTTTAGTGGCATAGAGACTGGATCTTTGTATGTTGTGCCTGCATTGATTTCATGAATACGAAACCGTCACGATATTTTTTAGTATGCTCAGAGTTGGTCATCAGCAGCTTGAGGTCTGCTTTTTTTCGGTATACTGTGATACTAGACTGCAAACTAACAAGAAAAATAGTGCCATATAGCCCTGGGACATCATGTAAAGCCGTAATGGCTTAAGACGCATTATTTGATACCTTGAACCTTCATGGACATTTGAAAAGAGAATCACAGAGTTCAGCAGTGGTGCTAATGTTTTGCAAGAGTCCGTGCAAATTGTCGAAGTCCCCAGCAACATGTCCAGAACAATGATCTTGAACAATATCTAACTCGAAGCTCTAGGTCAAAATAATGTAGATAAACTTCATTTATCACACTGTCTCCTCAGGGTTATTAAGCGAAAGTCCATTTGAAGCACTGTATCGATCAAAAAATGGTTCTTGTCTTTAGTATGTCAAATCTTCTGCAAATTTTTGGCATAATATCTTATCTCCAGGAATTATTCTGTCAGCCTAAAACTGAAAACTAAACCATTTGTAAATAAGCTCTTCTGTAAGGCTTCAGTGGCACTCTACTTTTTAACAAGATAATATGATTGTAAAGCTGTGTTTAAATTTAAATAAAAGTCTGGTATGCAGGGGAAGAATAATGATAGTAACTGAAGGGCTGAGATGTATTTGGTGCCAACGTCACTGAAAGCTAAATCTGAGACATCGGACAAAAAAATTCTTGTTCTCTGTGTAATTGCTCTATAGACTTCAGCTCTTTCAAGTGCCTCACAACAGACCTGGATTAATCGTGTGTCTCACAGAAAAAAGTAAATTCGCTGATTATTATACAAAAGCCAATTTTTAAATTTTTTTTTAAAGTCCAAGTTGTCTTAAGGATGGTAAAGAACTAACCCCTTCAACTACACAATATTGAGCATGCGTGGAAGTGAAATGACAAATCGTTTAATGATAAATCTGGGGAAATCTACCACTATAATTTGGAAAGTTAGAGGCTATGTTCTCATAAAAAAAAATCGATTGAAAAAAAAAAACAACCCAGCTGAATTTCCAGCCATGAAATTTTAGAAGGTGAGAAATAATGGAATGAGCTAGATTTTTTACAGAGACAGTGAATAAATTGTTCTGAAAAGTAATTAAAAGACAATATATTGTGCGGCTGTGGCTTTTCCCTGCAACTTTTCAAGGATCCGATTTTTATACGAATTATCTAATAGCTGAATGCGTTGAAAGTGCGGCACAGATTGTTGTGCATTGAAAAAATCAACTTTATATGAAACTTTATATCAGAATTTTCAGTTCATTTGCAGAAAATGTAACCATGTGCCCTAGAACCACATTTCTTCAAACAGAAAACGCACTAAATTCATAGTATATACCACTTAGATAGGTGTTTTTCAACTCATGGGAGGAGTAACAGTGCCTGGGAAGAAAATTGTACCAAAAGACCTCGAGATAGGTGTGAAATGTCAGTCGCACATTAAGGTAAAAAGTCATTGAGAGATATTTATTCATTTGAGGAATTCAAAACAGACCTTAAAAATCAGTTCTGTATAGGAAATCTCTACTGTCCTCTTCAAGCCTTATAATGCTTTATACAGCATGAAAATTTGGTATTTGTGAGTATGTGAGAGAAACAGAGAGAGAGGTGGAGAGAGAGAGAGAGAGAGAGACAGAGAGAGAGAGAGAGAGAGAGAGAGAGAGAGAGAGAGAGAGAGAGAGAGAGAGAGAGAGAGAGAGAGAGAGAGAGAGAGAGAGAGAGAGAGAGAGAGAGAGAGAGAGAGAGAGAGAGAGAGAGAGAGAGAGAGAGAGAGAGAGAGAGGTGTCACCATTTCATTTTAGAAGGCTTCGAGTTTACTTTGTGGAGACGGGGGCTATGTAAGGTCCTCCATTGTTATTCCGAATTCACTATAAAACTCTATACAAGTTTATGACAAAGCGTTTTCCTTGAGAAACCCTTAAGAGACCGTCATTACTGTCTTTGTATTTTATTAAGTGAGATATTGTGGAAACACCAACGCGGAGCAGTGAATCTCCATGACGATGCGAAGTCGTCTTTGCTATAAATCTATTGTAAAGTGTAGAGTTGTTTGTTATGACACATGGGCCAAGGGCGATGTTTAATCTTCCTTTTCGATCTGTCTTAGTCACAGCATTCAAATGAGTAATCAATATTGAATACAGTATAAGTGAAAAAGAAACGTTTGCGACACTGCACCACATCTTTCCTTTCTCCTCAGGTTATAAGAAATTCTAATGCATGATCCTCATAATATTGCATGACACTATCTTTGGATCTTGTCACAAAATATTTTATGAATTAAGTGTATACTTCGCCACAAAAGTCTAACTGTTCAGCTGACAGCTGAAGGCACATAACACGAAAAGCTCAAAAGACTTGAAAATATAAAAGAAAAAGGCTGCATGTAATTGGTGTGGCTTCAAAAGTAGAAAGACAGAGAAGAGAAAACGAATAAAAAAAAGGAAAACGGGGGGAGGGGGGGGGTGGGTGGGTGGGTGGGGGTATTGCAACAAATAAAAAGTGGTGAAAAAAATGCCCTTGGTTGGGAACAAAGATCAAGAAAACTGTACAATAAATGTTACAAGGATGTCAAGGCTAATCGAATAGATAGACGGTCATAACATTTAGTCGGGCTACCAATGGCAGACTGGAAAGAGTTCTGTACGTCCGAACCACTTTGAACTCTCCCAGTTCTTTACAGGACAGGGCTAGGGATAAAAAAAGGAGATGTGTAACTAGTGTGCAGTTGTGCGCCTGTTCTAAAATGCAGTGGTATCACCGACGTAGGAAATTATCTCTGCAACATGCATCGGTTCTATTACATTAAAAGATGTTCAGCTTTCTTGTATTCATCGTAAACACAAGTGTCACGAAGTCCAAGGTTGTCAATTTGAGTACTATTGTACGCAATGTTTTCGGTACATTTTTGTAATCGGTCCATATTCAGAGTATACACTATATAATCTCCTGCTGGCGTCAGCAAAACTGCCTTTGTCAATTTGCATTTCCTTATTTGAGTTCAACAGACAGGCTTGTCCATTGAGGAAGTACAGTCAGAGTCTTTAAGGTCATTCACCTCACTAAAGACCGCAGAGATAACAAAATTGCATTGCATTCCATAGATAAACCACAAATCTACAAATGACAAACATCTTTATTTTTTCCCTACAGCTAATATTAATCCTATCAATGAAGCCATGGTATCGTGTTATCTTTAAATAGTACAAACATAGGTGCATTCATCCGTTAAAATAAATAGTAGAAGACGTGAAAATAAATATCGAACTAACCCCAACAATTAGCAGTAAGGGGCCATTTATAAAATGCGTGGGCTCGGAGGAAGCAAAGAGAAAGGAGAAAAAGCTGAGATGTCAATTTCTTCAAGAAAAGAAGTACACCACATTTAAGGTAGGGGCCATCCATCAAGTACGACCGCCTGATTATGCTGATTTTTTTTGCCCCCCACCCCCAACTCGCAACCCAATGTACGCCCTTCATACATTATGGGTGGATCTGGAGAGCGTAGGTACTCTTTTAAATTACTATATTACACCCAAAAAGTGTGGTTTTGAATCACTTTTCTTCAGCAAATTAAGTCGACGAATTATCATGAAAAATACATTTGTAATAGGAAGTGTATATCCGTACAACATGTTGTATGGATATGGACAGTACATATCCGTACAACATGTTTACCAAAAAGCGCGACTGGTGAAGGTTTGCTGAAACAAAACTTGGTATGGTGTTCACGAATTTAAAGTGACAACACATGGAATAGTTAGATGGACCTGGGGGCGTGAGGGTCTAGTCAGTTTGTATCAATGGGCGGTAGTCAGATTGACTAATCAGGCGAAAAGGGGTTGGGGTAGCCATTGGTGATCGACGCACACTCAATTATATTATTAGCGAAGATCACGCAATCTCCGAGCAGAAGTCGGATTGTTTTGCTACTAAGCCGATTCATATTTTTAAAAAAACTATGCAAATTAACAAGGTCGGTAATATAGTATTCCAGCGTGTGTTCTACGTCATCGAATTGTGTGCCTTGTACGGATCACTGTCCATATACGCGCTTCCTTTGTAATAACCCGGCCAAAAAAGGTCCATACAATATGGCACGTTTACAACAGCCAGTCTTCATCATGGCATTCGCCATTCTAATGGCCATGTGCTAGTGCAACTAGGGTGAGGGGGTGTGAAAGGGGAGTTAGTGGGGGGGGGGGGTGTTGAGGCCGATTGCATGAAATTATGAAAAGTGTACATTGGGCGAAAGGAGGGAGGGGGTTAAAAATTGTCCAAATGGAGATCACATACTTAATGGATGCTCCCTGAGACAACAAAATATTGTGGTCTACTAACTTCTTCTCTCAGGGAAATTGATATTTCAGCCTTTTCTCGTCTTCCCTTTTGCTCTGCTTTCCTTTGCAATTCAAAAGCACAAGGAAAACTAAAACAAGAAAAGCAAACTGGAAAAAAGACGAGAGAAGGTACAAAAATACAAGAGAAAGCTGTTTTTGCCCAGAGAAACCTGACTTCTGTAGTAGGCACACCATTCTTTCTGTTGGCCACTTTATCATCGATGTTCACAAAACTGACCATTGGATTTCCATGAAATCTGCATTTCCTTTTTTTCATCTCTGGACTTCGAGTACTTTATTTTTTTTTTACCCAAACCAGCTGGTTCAGCTAGAAATCTTCTTCTTTAAGATTAATAAAATAATTAACAACAATTCCTTTAAGTAAAGCAAGCATTCGTACATTAACAGTAAAATGAACTGAAACAGAGGTCCCTTCAGTGTTACAGTGTTACAGTCCTCCCTTCCACACAGAATTTACCTTCCCTACTGACGTGCCTTATTTGACACTCTTTAGGGAGAGCACCCAGATAACCCCAAGCATCGCACTGTTATATTCCTGTACCCTTTAAAGTTGATGGGTAACGCAAACAGTGTAGACCTATTTGTTTTCGTACATGGCTTGGGAAGCTGAAGTGCCACAACTTTGGCCCCTTAAACTGTGACCCGGCATGGGAGAATAAGTTGTTTCGTCAGTAGGCCTAACATCAAAACTAAGATTTTAGTCTAATTAGAAATTGTAGGTTTGACAATGAAGAACAAGAAGAAGAAGCAGATAACAATGTGAACGAGAACAAGAACACATCATCACCACAGCTATTACTACCACCACCACCGCCATCACCTCCATCGTCATCACAACCACTACCACCACCACCACCGTCGCCGCCATCAACACCATCATCACCACAACCAATACCAACACCAACACCGTCGTCGCCATCAACACCATCATCACCACAACCACCACCACCATCACCATCACCATCACCAATATCACCACCACCAACTACTACTACTGAAAGCAGCAAAACGACTATCATGATTGTAGACATTATTTATTTATTTATTTATTTATTTATTTATTTATTTATTTATTTATTTATTTATTTCAACAGCATAAATTTAATATAAATGAAGCAATCTAGCGGCAGTATTGCATACAGTAAAAGTGAATAATCCGACATGCTCATCATATATAATCATGTTACGACTGATATTACATAGACAATCCACTATTAATCTTGATAGCCAAAGCGTTTCGAGGATACATCAGTCACTAACATAGTATTCTATAAACACCAGGACACTAAATCTGATTATAACTCATAACAGAGATTGGAGTTACACGAAAGCTGTAATAACTAGCGTCCAATGACTCCACAATCATTCATTTAATACTTTTCCATTCCAACAGTCATTCCAACCCAATCACTAAGAAATTAAAAGTAATTACATTTCTAAAGTTTCAACCCTATCCAACCAGTTGAATATATAATAATTCACATTTTCTTTTTGATGAAAATTCTCGAAAAAAGGAGCTAAATTCTGTAACTCATTTATCCGGACCTAAAACTATTTTGAGGAAAGCCACCGCTGAGTTTTTATCTCGGATGGACCTGCCCCGCCTTCAAGCCAGAATTTGCACTTAGGGCATTGTAACGAGATATTCCCCTCTTGTGACATGAGACACTTGTTTTCTAACACATTGCCAACCCTTCAAATTCATTTGTCACTTAATATACATTTGTAACGATGTACGTTCTATCTCTTGACCTATTTTACACCGGGAGGGTGTCTCCACGGGTTTACCTCACAAATTTTTAATGTTTATCAGGTCACAAACTGCCGACATCTTCACCCAAGAAGAATAATCACCTAAAAAAAATAGCCTCCACTGTTTCTTATCTAAATTTGCGTCGTCAGTTTTTGAACTCAATTCTGTCAGAAAGAAGGAACAAAATGATATTACTCAGTGTCACCAGTGAAGATTTTCAAAAATCTCGAAAATCTCCCATATAAATTCCCCAGATGTGGCAAAACAAGGACCAGCAACGCTGATACAGCTTATATTATGATGAAGTATCGGCTGGTATTCAGTCATACCACGTATGTAAACACATATCACACGTGAAACATTGTTAATTTTGAATGTCACTTAAGCGTGCTTCACTTTGACCGCTCTATCATCATCAGTTGCCCTGTCTGGAACAGACATTGGCGATCATGGCTCTCCACTCGGATCCGTCATCAGCCAACCTCAAGAAGGAGTTGTTGTTGTGACATTTGTTGTCCATGAATTAAGACCTTCAGTGAAAGTTTTACTCTGTCTACCCCTGCTTTTCCTGCTTTCGATCTTCCCTATGACTGCTAGATGTTCGAGGCTCCCGAGGAGACAGGCGTGTCCTAAAAATGTCAATTGCTTCTGTCTTATTGTTTTAATTAATAATCTTTTCAGATTAGAGTCTCAATACTGAATTTTTCTCCATCCATGATATTCTCAATATTCTTCTAATAAACCACATCTCTGCTGCTTCTAGTTTCCTTTTTATTTCTTTGTTTATTGTCCAGCATTCACATCCGTATAAAAGCACTGACGACACATGTTTTCAAGACTCTGATTTGGTGGTCGTTGATATATTTCTGTTCAGTAATATTGGTCTCATTTTTTGGAATAAATCTTTTGCCATTATTATTTTTTTCCTTATTTCAATTATGCTCCTACCATCTGATATTATCAAATAGCCCAGATATTTGAATTTTATAACTTGTTTGATTTGCTCTCCTTTGCTGACCAGATTACATTTCGGGTTGATTGTCTTTTTGGAGACTACCAAACATTCTGTCTCTTTTCACGTTGAGAGACAGTCCCATTTTTTTCACTTTCTATAACAACTGTGTCCAAAAGTCTCTGAAGTTGTTGTTCCGATTCTGCCATTCTGATCATGTACAAAAAAAAACAAAAAACTATTGTGTAGTGGTGCATAACGCAGAGGTCCCCGTGTTGTCTCGGGTTTAGTGTGTGATCTGGCTTTTGGCTTTAAATGGAACCTCGCGCACTGGCAGGACCGAAACAAATTTATCTCACCAATTCTGGGGCGTGAAAACTATTTTTAGTTAGATGGCAGATAGATAGATAGATAGAGAGAGAGAGAGAGAGAGAGAAAGAGAGAGAGAGAGAGAGAGAGAGAAAAGAGAGAGAGAGAGAGAAAAGAGAGAGAGAGAGAGAGAGAAAAGAGAGAGAGAGGGAGAGAGAGAGAGAGAGAGAGAGAGAGAGAGAGAGAGAGAGAGAAAGAAAAGAGAGAGAGAGAGATTCTTAATGCACTGAATCAAAACAGATGCAAAACACAGACATTATAATTATGCTGTGTTTAGTTTGTGCACCCGTAGTTGTGCACTGGGGTGGGGGTTTGGACAAAAAAGGCTATTAAAGAAAGTCTGAGGTCCATGAGTGCGATTGCCTGAAAAAGGGTGAGAACCACTGGCTTAGACCACAAAAAATACCCCTGTTACCCTCCAGACATTGCTTCACTGAAGATTACACAGATTAAAGTACATATGAAAAGATCGTACTTTTTCATGGCGTTCTGTAAGTTAAAAATACATGAAGTACTCTCTGGCGACCTTCGGATTGTTTATAGGCCCAAGAATGTGTAGATAGGTCCTTATCTCATGTCAAGTCAGTCTGCTTGACTGTCATGCATCCGCTGTGTGGTCCACATCGTTGACATTAATATTAACGACCTTACTGCCACTGAAACATTTGAATTCTGCATTTCTGTGGTTTCTTAACAGCCAGTGATTTCACTAATAAAGATATAGAGGGAAAAGGCCCATATAAAATATGTTTATGAGTTCAGTTTTTTAAAGGAAGTGTTTTTATAGGGAATGTATCTTGAAAACATGACAAAACATTTTAAATCAACGTGTAGATTTCAGTCTCTTTTAAGAAGGACAAAAATGAGTTGCAGGTCCACAACAGGAAATAATTCTTTCATTTTAGTGTCCCCTTGGGATATGGGGTGAAATCAATTTAGATACGAATCCCACCGACTCTGGTCGACGATCGTAGTTGAATTCACTCATGCTGCTTCTATAACTGTACAAATTTTGCGATTCTTAAGTTGGCTTTCAAGGATATCTGAATTATTTATGCTACAGAATAGTTTTTATTCAGGCTGTCATGATAACGTCCTCGTTTAAACGCGATACCCGACGTGTTTCCTGTAGATTAATGGATTGCTTATAGTTTGAATAGTTTGAGTTGAACTATTTGACCGACAGATAGATTGTTTGTGTGCGGTGTCTAGTTAAAGCAGTTATGAGGAAGGAGTAAAGAAAAAGAACCAAAAAAAAAAAAAGTATTCATGCCTATTTCTCATAAACATAACCCAGCCATATCCATCAGAAACCGCTAACAACAGATCCTTGAGCGTCCGCCAACAAGCGTCCATCTTTGAGTTTCTGAATACCACTGGGCGTGCTGATGTGTGACAGCACTTTTACTTTATGGCCTTTACTTCTCAGACCGTCGATGAGCCACTGAAAAGAGATTGGCATTAAGTTATATGACATTGTATTCATGATTATGAACACAGACGAGAGATAGGGTTATTAATAGCCCGGTTCGCGTAAGCCTTTCACTACAGTTTTAAACCCTGCTGTATCTGGCTGGTAACTTGGTGCCCACAGATCATCCTCTTAGAATGACAAGGCTTCGTCTCGAATTTTTGGCTGAACTGAATTACACACTACGTCTACGGGCCTTCTTCACTGTATCTCAAAGTATCAAGCGGATTCGGTGTGTAATATGTAAGTATTATTATTTTTTTTAAAGTCGGATCATTAAAAGCTATGAGTACATGAAACTTCAATCATCAATTTCTCAAAAGTTTATGGAAGGTAGTGAGAACCTTGCCACTCAAAGGGGACACAATCAAGACATAAAAATAACAGATATACAATATTCCCCAAACTGTAAATAACTTTTCAATGGTTCATTTTTTAAGTACTGGACATTCACATGAAACAGGAGCGGCAGCAGCATGGTGGCCATCCAACATTGTAAATAATCCGATTTCTTCTGAAGAAAATTTCCTTTGCAGAACCTCCTCGCTGAAAGGTCTCAGTTGACATATAAAAAACAAAACAAAACAACGTTCAGTGTACTGAAAACTGAAAAACACAGGCCTGCATAGAAAATGGGTCAAGGTCGCGCTCATCCTCGTTAATTGGACAGTGAGCCCTTAAACACCGTTTTGGGATGTTTTCATAATGACCAACTTAAGAAGGTCAGTAAATACTGTTGAGCTAACGTTAATGCTGACTCAGTATCGCATTACTTTACGGCACTATACTGGAAACTACAGTGGACATCATCGAATGGTTATCAAGCCTTTACGATGCAACAGATACCGTGTCAACACAATCCAGACACGGTGAAATACCAGTTGGCATGGCCTGTGATTCATCAAATAACGTGTTTGCAATTAAATGAGTAGACACGTACAGGATCGTCTTAACATCATTTTGATCCCCTGGACAAAGCAATAGGCTGCGGCCCTCCCGTCTCATAAATTTACAAGCATTGGGGCCCCATAAACCGCAGGGGCCAACGTGTAACAGCCCAGTGTGGCCATGCGTTAAGACGGCCTTGGACACGTATGTAGGTCGTCGGCCCCACCAGCTAAAAAGCCACTTATTCACAACTGCTATAATTATCCTCATTTTCTAATCCAGACATGTTGATCTTTCTAAAAATCCACGTGGCAATTTGCATGTGTGAGTGGGCCTTTTGCCCTTTTCTTGCCTCACTATGCTTATATATGATTTAAAAAAAAAGTGTCATACCCGAAAAGTATGTAAATGGATCCAGCGAAAGACCAAATTCCTGAGAATCCCCCCCCCCCCCCCAAGGGAAAAATGTTTGCAATGGAAATGAGATTTGATCATAATATGAAAGACTAGCCGCTTCTAATCTCTGCATTCTTTTAAATTATTTTGCTTGAAATCATCTGAGAAGTATTATATTTTGATTCTTTATAGAGGTATAACCACGCCACCTTAAGGCCGCTTGCGCCAAATCCACTCACGTAATACTCTTCTTTCATCTCTTGCCCGCGTACAGAGGTCATTTTCGTGCAGAGAACTCGGTCAAGGTCAAGAGCTGTTCACCTTTAACGGCCTAACGCCCGAAGAACGTCACTGTATAATCCTCCACGTCATATCTAGCCGTGACAATTTCTGTGACCTTTCGCGCTTTTCTGTTGAGCCCCGTCGTCCCACACATCACGGAATACGAGTCATTGTCAAATAGTAAAAATTCGGACCAGCTAAAAAAAAAAAAAAGGTTTAAAACTGAATACAAATCTTCCGAATTGGTCAATCCTGCAATCTGCATAAAATTGGCATTGTTTATTTTGATAGCTAGGGAGAAATAAGTATTTTAATATAGAAATAGGCCACAAGTCGATCATCTAATATCATAAAATGGGATGTCTCGGGATTGGCCTCCCAATAGACACAAAACAGTACTTAAAAATTAGTCAGTGATACCAATTCCTAATACATTAGTTAACAATACCAACCTATCTTGCTTTCTCTGAAAAGTTTGCATCGACTGAGACTAATGACTTCTTTTCCGATTTACTTCACATATAATTTTCATGTGAAACTTCATAGGTTTATAAATTATTACGCAGAAGTGTGTCAGCTGATGCAGACACTTGATAAATGGGTTCAACATCAAATTTTGATTCACAGATTTGTCAGACACTATTATTTCTTCACAAACAGTGCCGCCATTTGTGAAGAACTTTTCGATCGGCGTTTGGTTTTCCATTTCGTATGAGAGGTGATCGATGGAGGCCAGTTCCCGACTTCTTGAAACCTTCGCCACGTTTACAATAAGTAAAAATGGGGGGTTGGGGGGGGGGGGGGATTTGACTATATATTTATGCGGAAATTGTTTGAAAAAGTCAATTCCAGTAATTATTTTCACTTTTTATACGGTTTACCAAATGATCAAACTCTGGTAACCCAGGCTCAAGATTTTCAGGCCTCTTGTTTGGCAGTGACTCATACCTGTTGAGGATCCTTGTCTGAAGTATACGACAGAGGCTTAAAAAGTTCTTTTGCCATAACGAAAAGTCGTTTTTCCTGTGACGTCAGAAAACTCGCATTTCTCCGATGTTTTTTGCTTTTATTTTTTAGGGGATTTGTACGCAAAAGGCGAGAGAGCAATACGTGACAGTCCGTATCAAAAGTTCGCTGACGTATAGACTAAAGAATGTGTCTTCGTGTAGTAGAGTGTGTATTAGCATCTCTTTCCCAGTACATGACTGTGTTCTCTTGATCGAGTCAACGAACGGGTCCAGTATACCTGACTGTGCACTGTAATCTGTAAGATTGTCAGTCATTTAGATTACGCAAAATAAAATAAAGTAATCATAAACAACAAAAACAAAACAAAAACCTACTGTGAAAGTTGAAAAGAAACGATTAACAAAAATAATTTTTTTTTTTTTTTACAGTCCCAATTCATTTAGCAAAAGCAAAACTGTACTCTTGAGTGTCTTTGTCCTATATTTAGATTTCTTTACCTTTGATTGTATCGTTTCTGTATTATATCATAGGCGAGGCTTTGCTACACACGTTTTTCTCTTTGACCCATTTTGGTTTACCCTTGAGAAAGAAAACCCTTGATTTTTGGCTTTGTTTTAGGAAGTTCACAGCTCTTGGCATTTACACCTCTCTTTCCTTGTTTTTATTTTTCTTATTCTTCTTTCTGTGTCTTTTTGTGCTAGGGATGAGTTTGTTGTTGTTTTTTTGTGTGTGAGAATTTTGCCCCGTTAGCTTCTTCTCGACTTTCAGCTGCCAAGGTATCTTTCGTGCGCTACGTGCACACGGGCCCTCCGAGTTCTCCTTCTTTATATGAGAAGTCTAGGTGTTCGATCCTACTTGCCGTAGGACCAGGGACAGTAATCCCCCCCACCCCCAAAACCCCCAAAAAACCCACAAAAAACGACGGGGATAGAACCCAGTACCTTCGGCATGAGAGGCGGGCATATTGCCTCTAGACCAACGTGTGCCCCTCCTGAAGGAAAGCCCTCAACTCACCTGCGGAGCATTATCCGAGATGGAAACCTGATCTGGCAGAAGCTGATGGTGTATCCGCGGAGCTGCAATTGCTGTCTTGATGTTGTCTCCTAACCAAAGACTAAGGCTGGTCAGCTGTTTGGAGAATGGTATACACAATGGAAAAACCAATGACATTCTATACTGCATTCTCTTATTTCGTTTTTCTCAAGAATAAAAGCTGGAAAAAATGCCATGTCTTATCTATACGATTAAATTTTTGAACATGGTAGTAAACCAATAAGGCCACGGCACGGCTTGGCACAAAGTTAAAAGTGGCAAAAAATATATAATTATTTAGTAAAGCCTCATGTGGGACAGAAACAACTAGAAAACTAAACAGTAATGAATTCTAAAATGACCAAAAAGAAAAAAAAAACGGAAAAAAAAAGTACACAAACCTTAAGTCAGTCACCTGTCACCTGTCAGTAATGAGGCTAAAAACATCTCGAAATACTTTGACCCGTTTTTGAAAGAATTTGTTATGATAATGTACATGTGTAAAAAATAAATCAGTTCAGTAAACTGTTACTTTGCTGTATACATGTAGTAGGACCTCTCCGCCAGGATAACGATTCCTAATTAAAACTATAAGGCTTTGTCAATGTAAACAATAGGACGCATTTGTCCCTTGACAGTAAAAGTACGGACCTTGAGCATACAAACACCAGTATTATTACAGCAGTACTTAAGGAACAGTGCAGGGGAAGAGAAGACGAGGCAGACCGAGGAATAAATGGGCAGATAACATTCTGAATGGACCAAGATGAGCTTTCCTGCAACCCAGACACTCGCCCACAACCGCCACAAATGGAGCCAGCCGGTGCAGCGTTCATCACTGCAGCGCCCCTACGACTCCGGCGGGTTATGGGATCAGTGACCAGTGACCAGTGACTTAAATCTGAGGCCTCCGTCGGTCGGGGACGGCCGTGAAATTTTTGCATCCTATCCGCTTTGACCGTCTGGTCTGCTGGTGAAGCGTCATCAGTGGCTCAACAGGCCAATGCAAGAATGACAGTCTTTACCGCAATGGTTGCATTCGTGGGTGGTCTCCAATTTTTCGGAGCTCTAGTGTTTCATTTTCTGTTGGCTCTCTTGTCTTCTGTGGCTTGTCTTGCCCAAATTCCAACATGCCTGTGCCCATAAAGAATCGAACCCGGTATCTTCGGCATGAGAGACGAACACCTTACCTTCAGACTAACGTGCCCACAGACAGCCTTGCTAATATCTTCTTAGCTCATATCCCTAGATCACAACTGTGGAAGGCCAATTGTCCTCTTCCCAAATGCCAGCTCTCCAAAGCGGATATCTCAAAGCAAAAAAAGCGAATATTACACAAAAAAGTGTAATACCTGTCTATTTTAAACACTTACCAAAGCTGTAGTAGTGGTGATTTTCGGACCCCCAGCCGCTCCAACTACCAGCACCGCCGTTCCATTTTTGTCCAGCACAATTGTGGGACTCATTGATGAAAGTGGACGTTTGCCTGGTTTGATGAAGTTGGAAGGTGATGGCCTCACACCAAAGCCATTGGTCATCCCCGGTGTGGAGAAATCGTCCATTAAGTCATTGTAAACCACGCCAGTGACATTACCTACAACCTTTGACCCAAAGCTGGACATGAGAAAGGTTGAACATTTTACATTCACAATATGACTAAAATGCTGAAAGTTTAAGTTTACTGTAGGCCTTTTTCTTTCTTTCTTTCTTCCCCCCCCCCCCTTTTTTTGTGAAGCTTATGAGGTCAATGAAAGAATAATGATTATATGAATCCATCCCTCCATCCAACCACTCACACATCCATCCATCCATCCATCCATCCATCCATCCATCCATCCATCCACCTACCGATCCATCCATCCATTCATCCACCCATCCATCAATCCGTCCATCCATCCATCCTTTCATCCATCCATCCATCCATCCATCCATCCATCCATCCATCCATCCATCCATCCATCCATTCATCCTTCCATCCATCCGTGCATTTCAACTACCCATTTACTTATCCCATTTGTTCAACCGCGCCACCAATATTTGATCTTTCGCGAATAAAGCACTCATATTTGCAGATATTTTTTGTCCAAATTGCTGCTTTAGCTACGTGTTCAGCGTTTTGTAACACGGAGTAATTGTGATTATGTAGAAGTGCGACAGTAGCCAATCCAAAACCCACAACATAAATTATTGACCAGATACGTAACACCATGAGAATTGTATACAAGTGTCGTGATATATATACCCTTCTATTCATTCGGAATGGATAATTGAAAGGCGTTGCTACGGGCAATTGACTGGCCTTGCCCACAACAACAGACAGCTCTTTAACTTTAGTATAATCTTAGTTTGTTTTTTTTCTTCTTATGCACAGTGAATATGTTCTATAATATACTTCGTCCGATAACGTAATTATTATTATGTCAAAAACATCGTCTTACTAAAATGGAGCTAGAGTGTGAACGTGTAATCAGCTAAAACTGCGAAAAAAAAATTATGAAATTTGGCGTACCGCTTCAATTTTTGACGCTGAGCTACGTGGACACATTCATTTTGATAAAAAAAAAACAGTCTTTACTATTGTTTGTTCACCATTTCTTTTTTTTATTCTTAAAAACAGAGACGCTTTTTCGTCGAGTACCGGTAGAATCAAAAAGTGTGATCGAAAATTTCACTCTTTGCCTACGTTCAAGAGAGAGATGGGGGAGAAAAATAGGGTAAAGTGAGGGAATGAGTGAGAAAACAGATGGAAAGAGATAAGATTGGTTGGTGGGGGGGGGGGGGATCGGGAGAGGGAAGTAGGGCGCAGTCAGGTTTAACCCTTGGCAACGCCTCATCTAGAGCTGATTCTGCCTGGAACAGACCAAAATATATCCGTACTACCGTTCGTTGACCTTGTGCTTTGGCTAGCAGTGCTTATACTCAGTTATTCCTTAGACTTGATGGGCCGAGTCATCTTACGACAGTTCTATTATTATATCGCTAGCCCTACCATACTGACGTCGACTGCTTATACTCAGTTATACTGCAGGCATGATAGACCGAGACATCTTATGGCAATTTTGTAATTATTTTATCATTAGCCCAGTCACGAAATGGCTTGAAGACGACGACGTCAGTAACAGGAGGTGTGAAAAACTGTTTCCTTAAAACCCATTGCTCACCTTAAATACGTTTTCATTTACATAAATAAACATTTGAAATATTGTACTGCCTTACAATCAATAGAAATAAAACAACAACAAATTCCTTCAAGACTCAACAGAATATTTGATCCAAAGAGAGAGCTATTATCTGTCCCTGTGAGAATACACTCATTCAGTTTCTTGATAGAGACGTAGACACAGACTAATCATCTAGAAAACACGTTGCCATATTCAGGGTGAGCTCTAGGATTACTATAAACTAGACAACCTTGTCACCGATTGGGTCGCTATTTGAGCGCCTTCTCTTGCTTGAACTCAGACATTCACTCCGACAGCAAAAAGAACAACATCTGTATTCTGTGATTATGTCAACGGGAAATTTGTTAGGTTTGGCGGCTATAGTAGGACTCATCTTATTGTCATCGGCTTGTGCTATAAATCCGAATTTTACAGTTTGCCTCAGGTAAAGCTCGTTAATAAGGGAAGGCAACTGAAGAATAGGGAAAGATACAGAAGATCATTCTTGCCTTCAGCAATTCGCCTCAGCAAGTCATCTTACAGATAGATGTGTGCCACATTTCATTAAGGTTCTTTCCATGTCACGCCATGTGTGTCTGTTATTGACTTATTGAGTTTGTTTATTTATAATGATACGTGAGATGTATGTACCACGTGTGTGCTGTTAAACACTCTGTGAAAACGAATTTCCCATATGGGATAATAAAGTGATTCTTATCTTATCTTATCTTAATAACTACTCTTTTTTGTTTTGTTTATTGATTGGCTCCCTTTAAGTGTCTGAAGCTAAGCAAGGCCCCATTGTGCCAATAGTGTTCAAAAGGCAGCACTTCAGTCCGAGGGAAACTGCACATAATGTTTGGTAAGTATAGGTGCAGAGATGGTTGCGTGTTTGAGACTACACACTGATAAACAGAATGAAACTTCTAATGCTATAATCTAGATAGTTAAGCTTAATACTTTGGACGACTTAATAAAATATTTGGCACGGTTCTAGCAACTGATTTATGTCTCCTGTTCACTTACTAGAAGTTGACAGTAGATGTAACTGCCACTGCATCGCCATTAGGACCATATACTGACATGTGAGACGTTCCTTGGTCATCATCAAAGCTATAGGAGGGGTTATAACTCTGCCAAGGAAAGGTTGTGCTGTCAGATATATTTTGTCTGATTATCTCCCCTTGCTCTGGGTCTGTCAGATTTGCCACCAACTGCAAAATAATAATAATAAAGATAAGCGGCAGCCTTCAAAATAGTAGGATTATATAGATCAAAAGTGCATACGAGTATAAGTTAATGGACCTACAGAACTCATAGAATTGCCACCTACATTATGAAGGCTCTTTATCATCAAAAACCAAAACTAAACCACAGTAGTAGAGAGCCTCCCCCTCCCCCCTGCCCATCTCCTTTCCACATGTTATGCACTCTATAACAAATACGTCTTGTAGAAGGCAAAGGACAGATGTGAGAAAAGTGCATGAGTTGCGTGGTGGATTTCAAATTTTGCATTTTTGGACCATAATTGTTATTCTAGCCACCAAGTTGCATCCGGTTTCTGATGCAGCTTTTCTCTTCTTACATAATGATATATTTTTACAAGTGGTGTGTGCTTTGGCTAATACCGGCTGGGTTTGAAGGTCGTGTAAGCTTAATGTAATCCCGAAAGCAAAAGCCTCATGTGGAGTGTAAAACATATCTTTCCCAAACATGTAGTCGAACACTATTTGAAAGAGATTACCCGCAGACTGCACATTGCTCATTGCTTATAGTAACTTTTGTGAATGTGGACGGGAACTCTCAACACTATCCAGTTTGATATTTAGGGGTGGTTCAAAGATGTTTTTTCTTTCACTCAGTATAAACATAAGGTACAGCATATCGTCATGGTGCTGACCTTTTGGCCTAAGTCATTTTTTGCACTTCTGAGAAAATCGCAAAAAAACTTATTTAAATTCTTTCGCAATGCAGTCAGACTTAGGCCAAAATGACTCTAGGTACAAGTGGCCATCATCCACGTTGCTGAAACAAACCTAGAACCAAACTGATCTACGTCTATGAATGAGTTAGGCTTGGGCCATTACAGAAAGTTTTATTTCCAGGCACTTTTGAAAGATTTTTACATTAATAGATGCACCATGGATAGGGCAATGACGTAACAGGTACATTCTGTTTTGGCCTAAGTCTGACTCAGGCCGAAAGGTTAGCACCATGACGATATTATACATCAAAATAAAGAAAAATCAATGAATCAGGATATCATTCGATATTTTGAAACGTTGCACCACGTATCAGTTTTGGAAAATCAGTGTCCGCTTTGGCCGAATATTCGGTTTTCCTTGGCGAATGAGATGGCACTGACCTCTGCCATTTCTTCCACGAATTCCGGACTTTCTCCGTCAGGACTGCCCAGCTTGGACCTGGCCGCGTAGCCGTGTTTGAAGGCTTCCAATATCCTATGATATGTCAAGATAGTTCTCTCATGCGTAGATATGTCAGCTGGCGTCATGTTGTAACCTTTAAGAGTACTGGTGGTATGTATAACTGACAAATGTGTGGTGATATGTGCATAAAAACTGTATTATATTTATTGAAATTCTTCAGAGGGAACTGTTCTGTTGTTAACGGAAGCAAATCCAAATGTGGTAAAAAGAAAATGTTGAATGGAGCAAAACTGTGAAATATAAAAGCAAAGGAAATACGAATAATGAAGCTTTCGGCAATTAGTCTTCTCCGGGAGAAAAAAGTAACTGCATAGAAACGTGAGCATATACAACAACAACAACCCCCCAAAAAAAAAATAATCGTAGAACATTGCAAAAATGCCGGTAATTAACGTATGCGAGCCCCAAACTTGGATTCTCGGAGCGCAGCACTTCCGCCACTGTATGGTGGCCCGAACCGAGGCAGGTAGATACTAAGATGATTTCACAAAGTTGAAAGATTATTGTTATCCATAGAGAAACAACCCACAGCGAGGAATAAAAGAAAAAGAAAAACGAAAGAAACCTCAGAATGTTTGAAATAGATGATGCAAGAAGGAAAAAAAAAAAGTACACATTCTGCCTGGCACTGTTCAACCCCCCCCCCCCCGCCACCCCGATAAACTCCGATATCCTCTTACATTATTTTTCCTGCAGAAGATCAATCGATTGAAAACTTGATTTTTGACTTTCCTTTTCCTTTGCGTTTTATTGTATTATAATAATTATGGTTTCTGCATTGTTCTTTACGTGAGGCTTTGTCACAAACAACTTTTTCTTTGCCACATCCTGACTTTATGTATATACTATACACATTTTTTTGAAAGAAAAAGTAAATAAAAGCAGACTTTTAAATCTTCAGTGGCAACTTAAGGTTATTTGCCAATCCAACCCAGTGACTTTTAGTATTTATGGTTGTTTTGGTAACACAACCAACCAAGCCATGCTGTGAATAAATACGCTTGGATCAGACAGAAAACAACAACAACAACAACAAAAAATAGCGATAGACCGTACCGGACAGAATATTAAGTATATACAAATTGATGACTCCGCCAGATGGCAACGGTGGAGCGTAAGCTGTCAGTTCACCATGTAGACGAAACTGAAGTGGTTCAGATATGTTGACAAAGTAGGCAGCAAAGTCTTCCTTGGTAATTATTCCTCCTGGTAGAAAATGTGAAAAAACAACAACTTAATCGTGGGCCATTTCTAACAGAGAATTGGTAGAGGCGATTTTGACCATGTTTTTCTTGACCAGTTTATGGTGAATCGCCACAGAATACTTTATTGTGACTCGTGAGCCAAATGGATCCTAACTCTAGCCCTAACCACTTGCACTTTTCCTAAGATTCACCCTACAAACAAAACCCAATTGGGTCACTTGGCCCCCAAAAAGTCAGTACTGAAAAAAAAAGAAAACCTCGCCTGCGTATACTCAAAAAAAAAAAAAGGCTTATTTAATGAAAAATAAAACAGATGGTGAGAGTGTTTCGAGAAGGTGAAAATGCGATTTTTTTTTGTTCATTGCTTTTTTAGGAGTCGAAGCTCCTACCAAAAACATGATACAAGTCAGGTACATGTTATAAAAAATGTTAACAACTGGCAGAGCGAGACAAGTGATTAACAGAAACAAAATTATCTACCCTTTTCAAACTACAATTATGCTTGCATAATTACACATTAGGTGCGTATTTCTGGCAAAACTTCTGGCTCCCTTCAGTACTAAGGCATCGTGTGATGGGATCATAAAACAAATCACTTTCGCATTGTTCCTAAATTCCACATCCGAAACAACGTGAAATTCAAATGATTTACACTTTAAGGACTACAGACAAAGAATAGTTAAAAAAAGAAAAATTGAAACTCTGGGAGAGAGAGAGAGAGAGAGAGAGAGAGAGAGAGAGAGAGAGAGAGAGAGAGAGAGAGAGAGAGAGAGAGAGAGAGAGGGAGAGGGAGAGAGAGAGAGAGAGAGAGAGAGGGAGAGGGAGAGAGAGAGAGAGAGAGGGAGAGGGAGAGAGAGGGAGAGAGAGAGAGAGAGAGAGAGAGAGAGAGAAAGAGAGAGAGAGAGAGAGAGAGAGGGAGAGATTATGTAAAGCATATCTCCAGAATAAGAGGACCCCAGTCAAACAAGTGTTTCGGTCCTTGGTTTCCTCAGATTCAATGGTCATTATAATAATTATAATTACACAAATATCTCAAAATATATTGCACAATAACAGATATCTCAATGTCCTTATAAAATTTGAATTTTTTTTTTTACCAGCATCATTTATTTCCTCGACCATTTGTTCTGTCAGTGTTCCATTGTAGAACTCATGAGCTCCACCAGAGGCAATCCTTCTCAAGGTCCGAGCAAGAGCCGGGTTTCGCATGATCTCACCTGCTTTGAAATATGTGCCTGTGGCCGGATTGGTGACCAGTTGTCTGAAAATACAAGGATAGAAGAAAGAGGATGGATAAAGAGGGATTCATGTGTACTGAATTTTATTTCCTTTCAATTTTTTTTTTTTTGATCTTATGAAAAGATGAAACTTTCAAGGGCACCAATACTAAAAATTCCACCCATCAATTCCATCCACCCAGAGCCGTCTGAACACCTTGGCTCACTCGGCAGTTTCCCAGCGGCCCAAAAAGCTTAGGGAGCGCCATGCTTGCACATTTCTGTGTAGTTGGATAGGGAGCGGGCCTCAATCTATTGCTTTTCCCTGGGGCTCATAATGATCATAAGTCAGCTTTGCATCCATCATCCATCATCCATCCATGGCTAAGCCCTGGTAACAACTGCAATCGGCTTTCGTTTTCATTCAGCTGCATTCCGTAACAAAGAAAAAGTGAAAACAAACTGTATGGAGGAAGCTAAAAAAAAAACAACAACCAACGCTAACCATAATACAGCTATAAATTCAGCATTACTTTTAAAACTCTTCAGTGAGATCTGCAACACAAGATAGTACTTCTTTTAATTTGAGCCGAGCCTTACTTGAGTCTAGGAAATCTGTCGTACACGCCAGAAGTAATTTTACTGGCGATGGCCTCGGCTGTGATAGGCTCACAAGGAAATCCATCCTCTGCCATCTGGATCGCTGGCTTGAACAGCTCACTCCAGGCGAGACGGCCGTACATTTTATGGGCCTCAGAAAATGCCATTATTTCTCCTGGTAGAGCAACTGACAAACCACCTATGGTAATATGGTGAGAGAAGATTCGTGTTGAAAACTGATCGCATAGTTGAGTTATTTTGAAACAGCTGTTTCCCATATGTGAAAATAATATCAAATTAAATTTGAGTGAATCTAACGAAATTATACTTTAAGTTAATTTTAAAAAAATTCCTAGGAAAACCCCTTCATAGGGTAAAATATTTTCTATGGAAATTGAGATTCACTTTTAAAATGAAAGATGAACCATTTTTTATGCATTCAGTTAAAATATTTAGCTTGAAATCGTCTTAGATATATTTTATTTTAATTAAAAAATTTATTTTTTTTAAAGAGATATAAAAACCCTAAGCCCCGATGTCGCCAGATCCACTCACAAATATGTGAAAGAAGATATTTTCCACAATGCTGCTGACATTAAGCTAGAGCTCATCCAGTCAAGTCCTGATCTTCTTAATAATAATAATAATAAGTACATTTATATAGCGCTTTATGCCTAGACCTCAAAGCGCTTTACAAACGCATTCACTCCCACATTCTAATTGTACATAATATGCACACAATCTCACTCAAGCACAGGAGTGCTTTTTTCTTCAGGAAAAAAAATAATGTAACAGGATAAGAAATTGAACAAATAACGAAACTGACAAAAAAAAAAAAGTCTCTAGGACTTGAACTAACTGTCTATCAACTAGCGGGACGGGCTTATCTCATGGTCATTAATGCGCCAGGGCCCGTTGAAATCCACATTCCAAAAAAACCAAGGCAAAACAGATTGAATTCAGTGCATTATGGGTGTAACCATTGGGTGTTATGACAAAGTGATATGGCAAAGAAGCAAAAGTACGAAAAATGGCGGAACAAGGATGAGAATGATGTAATAAGAACCGCACTCTTTATCATTATACCAGTATGACGGAAGTTCACTGAAAGAAAATTATGTCCATGAAAAGAAAAAAGATCTAGTATAGTAATAGTAATGAATAAAATTTATCAGTCACATGAGAAGCCATAAGTCATGAAAGAACAGTCTTTCCATTCTGTCCTCTGTGTCCTTTAGTTCTCTTTATTGTCCATGTGTTGAAATTCTCAACAATTTCTGTTCTTTATTCCTCTGGTGTTGTTAAGGTCATCATCATACCTGATGGACGAACTATTATTATTATTATTATTATAATATTTATTATATGATGCCTCGTCCCGTAGTGCCGGCTGCTAACCTTTACAGTCATTCTACCATTCACATTCAATTCACCAACACAAAGAACATACGAAAACATGTGAAAGCAGATAGAAACAAATGTGGGTTGCATTCCATCAATTGAAAAGAGACGAGACGGTTTTCGATGTTTCTTGAAAATTTCAATATTTTGTACATCTCTTAGGTTTTGAGGCAGCGAATTCCAGGTTTTCGGGCCTTACAAAGGAAATGATCGTTCCCCAAGTGGTCTAAGAGATATAAATAGTTAGAACTTTTTATTTTGTTATATCAGATGAAAATCGAATTTGGCACGAAGGAATATTTAACTCCACTTTTGTTGCAAATTGAGATAATCTTATTTGCGTGTACAGGACCGTTCACTCTTCAAAGCATAATGATCCAACTGACCAAGACGACATAACAAACCAATCAGGCAATATTTCCTTGTTTTTCCTCTTAAAAAACCCCCAGTTAAAATACAGTTAGATCACTTTCTTTTTTTTTTTTTTTTGTCATGGGGACAATTATTTTTAATGTACAAGAACTTGCCATCATTTTCGAAGACCATAAAAAAATACTTCTTTCTATTTTATTAAAACCATAATGATTCTGAGCACAAAGACATGAATCTACATCTTTTTTAAATTCTAAGAAAAATGTATTTTGCCCATAACAGTTCAGGTTTGATGCCACAGAACTAGCATAACAGCAACGCTGACGGGGCATTCCGAGACAGGTAACTTAAGCAATGATGATTGAGTTGAACGTCAGTTGAAGATTATTGTGTGTATTCTGAATTAAGAATATTCACGTTCATACTGCGCGATCAACATAACACGAGTTCACTCCCTTCGCGAGGGAAGGGCGTGATGCATTTACATAACAAGGTAAATTTTCTTTTGTTAAGGCAGTTTTTCCGAGAAAAGGAAATTCACAAGGAAAAGGATACATTTTTTATTTTTTTTTACTGAGATGTATTTTTTAAAAATCTTTGAACAGTATTTATTGTTTACATAAAAAAATTGATGCTGTCTCTTCCTTGACTTTGTAGTTATTTTAGTTCCGTACTTTTGTACCGCAAGAGAGGTACCAAGTACATGATGTAAGAACAGGATTTTGATAGCTGAATAAAAACCACAGATATATAACTCTGAGGAAAGGTCGAGATAACCCAGACTTTGACGATTCCCTTTACCGGAATTGCATATTATTAAACTGTGTAAATTTCTCCCCTCAACACTTTTTCTTCATATCTTCAAATTTTATCTCTTGGAGAAAATGTTCTCCCCACTGCCACTGGTCCACACGTGTACCAACCTTCATTAAGGGCTTCGGTTTTGTTTACGAACATAGTCGAGTTACTGGCCTCGGGTGCAGTGCTTCGAGCCGAAATAGTGATAACTTTACTAGCATTTCTGTGGAAATTACAAAAAGAGAAATTTACAGTTGTGCACTATTTACGAGTACATGTGCTAACGAAGACCAACAGGATTTGTCAAAACCATTCTACAAGGAACAGTGCGAGGCGGCAGGAGGAGAGGAAGATATAGAAAAGAGACGGGAGGACAACATCAGTGAATGGACTGGCCTCATATTCAGCCACTACTCAGTAGCGTCTGAGAACCTGGAGGAAGGGACGAAGCTGGTTACGAAGTCTTCTGTGGCACTCCAACGGTCTTCTAAGACTCCGGGAGAGAGAGAGAGAGAGAGAGAGAGAGAGAGACAGAGAGAGACAGAGAGAGACAGAGAGAGAACGAGAGAGAGAGACAGAGAGTGAGAGAGAGAGAGAAAGACAGAGAGAGTGAAAGAGAGAGAGAAAGAGAGAGAGAGAGAGAAAGAGAGAGAGAGAGACAATGAGAGAGAGAGTGAGAGACAATGAGAGAGAGAGAGAGAGAATGAGAGAGAGAGAGAGAGAGAGAGAGAGAGAGAGCGTGGTAAGAAACACCCTCAAGTCATCTGCAGGTTTCTTGAACTCGTGTCCTAGAATAATGAGCTGGATATTCGACACCTACAATTGCATGTAAAACCTGACAAAAACTGACAACAGCAGCGAGGTGACCTTTGTATTATATTCGTAATGCTGGGCAGGCACATGGAACTTGCTTTTAAGTTGCAGGCGTGGCTTAATTGTGCATGTGTGCGCATTCATTACTGAGATTAAAAAACAAACAAACAAACAAACAAATCCCACGTGGCAACAAAGTGACATGTGCACATCCATCCTACCTGGTATACCCCCCCCAACCCCCCCCCCCCCCCAGTGGCGCAGCTATCCAGATATCCGGAAAGCTGCTTGACCTGTGCTATCCCTTCTCTCTCCCTCCCTCAATATCTCACTTTCTGACGTGGACCCGGTGCAGTGGCCCAGTGATTTGGGTGCTTGACTAAGGTGTGAGAGCATCCAGTTTCGAAACCATCGAATCCTTCTCGGTGGAAGGCAAATGTAACTAAAGATGTCAGGAATAATAATTTCTAGAACAGTTTCTCAAATTTTCCTATCAATGAAGCTTTTAAGTTTGTATTTTATGGTCCTACAGCGAAGGCATGCTTTAACGCCTCAATGATAAGAACATTTAAAACTGTTCAAGAAACCACTATCTGAGCACTTCTTTCTTTTAAAAAAAAATGTTGCTGACTGCCATATCACAATGAATTGCACATGGGAGTAATCATTATATTTTATAGTCTGTCCCTGCAGTTAACTAAAGGACAACTGTTTCCCTAAGGATGTAAACCACGCGCTTGTTATCAGTGTTTTTGCAGCAACAAACCACAACTATGACACAGACTTAATCTGCTGACGAAGCTTTCACGGCGTGTCGACATGATAATGGCCACTTTGAGCCTTTCATGATTTTTTTTGTGTGGGGTTAGGGGGGGGGGGGGCTTTACTGATAATGGTTTGTTTCATATTAAAACTCCACAAATAAGACCCAAAGGGAAAAGGTACGCCTAAAATAATTCATAGAAAAGAACTGCTGTCCATACCGGAAAATAGCTCAGTGATTGACCCGCATACATGGTGACTTCTCTGGATTTGCATAGACATTCGGTTAAAATATGATTTCTCGTTAATTGGCAATTATCCGTTATCCTGAAGAGGGAAAGTTCAAGTTTGAACAAATCTAAACAAATTACCTGTCGTAGATGGTCCAGAAACTGTCCCCTCCAACACCGCTGCTGTGAAATCTGACCAGTCCCACACAGAGTAGTGTGGCAATTGCTGCATCCACCGCACTACCTCCCTTGACAGCCATTATGTCCCTTGAAATGCAGCGGTGGTTGCAAGAGGAATGACACGTAATAACCAGTAATGTTTGTCACAAGAATGAGAAGAGGGTAACAATATAAGGATAATGTGAATATATCGTGAGGAAAACTGTATTAATTTGAAGAGGAAAATAATCAGAATAACGAACATGAAAATGTGCCACTGACGTGCAGGCTTTTTGCTCAAAATGCCCATGAAAGCTGACAAAATGATCCAGTGACAAGGGGCGAAGGACGAGAATAAGTGGATAAAGAAAAAGAAAAGAAGAGAGAGAGGGAGAGAGAAAGAAGAAGAAGAAGAAGAAGAAGAAGATGAAAAAGAAGAAGTTATCTAATATCCAAAGAGTAAGATAGCAAGGAAAGAAAATCATACTTATGCATTGTGAAGGTTTTTACTTTCCTTCCAAAAATATAAAACAGTAGAGTTTATTTTCCAATAATACACTCCCATAAAAAAAGAAAAAAATCGACAAGAAGAAACGTTTTGATATAGTCAGTAAGGGGGGTAAAAGGAAGAAAAAAGTTTCAAAATCTGATCTGTTTGTTTAATAGCATGAAACTTTGTATGTGAGTATTTGAAACCATTCTGGATGTTTTAGCGACACACACAATATCGCAGAGCCATATCGTTGGCGTGAACGCTATTTTAATTGATTCATCATGACCTGCACTTCATGTACTAGATATACTCATGTTTGTTTAAAACAGAAATAGTCATGAACCCCCCCCCCCTCCCCCACGGCCAAAAACCTCCAACCAAACAAGAAAACAAAGACAAAACAAACAAAAAACAAAAAACAAACTTACAAAATCTTTGCGATTTTGGTAATCTTCTTTTGATGTCACCGTATTCTATTGGCATTTTCATGGAAAAACTCGAGTATATATTATATGGGAGTACCTTCCAACATCAGAGCAGAGTTCAGTATTGGACGCCACAGCCCCGAAGCGGTAGGTCTCATCCCTAACTGCGTCTGAGGTGACATTGACCACTGTCACTTTCTCTTTCTCGTCAGGGTCACGGGTCAGCAGCAGGACCAAGGTCACGATGAATCCGGTCAATAGGCCCAAAATGACCACTGCCAGAACAAACCTGGGTAGCTGAAGATACCGGAAGGACAAAAGATGTCATGGGAAAGATGTCATGTTTAGTTTAATGTTTGTCATGAAAAACAGTACAAAGATAGGTTTTATTTGTTTCACGGATTGTGGAGGTTTCACGGACGGACATAGATAGACAGGGGACGGAATCTCCATCTGTATAATATAACCAGATTGCAGCATTGAAATAAATGCATTGGATGACAGTTGTGCTGGTATATAGACAGCCAGAGAGATAGACAGGTGTATAGACTGACAGACAGACAGAGAGATTTATAGACAGACAGACTGGCAGATAGACAGACAAATGATAGATATGATAGATAGATAGATGATTGATAGATAGATAGATAGATAGATAGATAGATAGATAGATAGATAGATAGATAGATAGATAGAGATAGATAGAGATAGATAGATAGATAGATGAGATAGATAGATAGATAGATAGATAGATAGATAGATAGATAGATAGATAAATAGATAGATAGATAGATAGATAGATAGATAGATAGATAGATAGATAGATAGATAGATAGATAGATAGATAGATAGATAGATAGATAGACAGACAGACAGATAGATAGATAGATAGATAGACGAGTGTGTAATGGTGGGTGGATTGCTTCAGACGCAAACTGTAGGCAGAGAAACACAAATAGACTGACAGGTCGATGGGTATCTGGAGGGAAATTAATGTCTAGTTATGTCAGCAAAATGTATTGACAAAATTTAAAGACCAGTGACAGATGAACAGCAGAGTAACAGTTTGTAAACAGAGAAACCACCTGTTGTATGAAAAGAGAGATAAAAAATAAAATACAATAAAAAGCACATAAAGACGTATACAAACACATACGTGCAGAGAGCGAGAGAGAGAGAGAGAGAGAGAGAGAGAGAGTGAGAGAGAGAGAGAGAGAACACACACACAAGCACACACAGAAAGAATGAGAGGGGGAGAGAGAAAGAGAGATTGATAGAGTATACAAAAAAAACACCCACACACAAGGAATGAATAAGAGAGAGGCAGTGAGTCAGAGAAAGACGGCAAGAAAGAGAGAGGGAAAGAAAGAGAGACACAGAGAGACAGAAAGAATGAAAGAGAAAAAACACACACACACAGAAAGAATGAGGGCTAGAGCAAAAGAGAGAAGAAGAGACACAGATAGAGTATACAAACATATACACGTGGTGAGACTGAATCTCAGAGAGAAACAATGAGAGAGAGAGAGAGGGTTAGATAGATAGATAGAGAGAGAGAGAGAGAGAAAGAGAGACAAACAGAGAGAAAGAAAGAGAGAGAGAGAGAGAGAGAGAGAGAGAGAGAGAGAGAATATTACCTGAAGAGAAAGAGTAAATTTGACAAACATACTAAAAATGAAAGAATGCGCGGATGAAAGAAATGATCTGAGAAAATCTTACTGCGAGTGAACAACAACAGACTAACATTAAGCTGACTATCACTACTTACACTGCATACTGAAGAAGACTTCTTTGTATGTTGTAGACCACTGGTTTCCGACACCATGCTTCACGATTGTCAAGGGCTAACAGTTAACGTGTAATGAGTATAAAATAATACACGGAGAAGACTCACCAAGAACCAGTCTTCTGAAAACAGAAAGAAAAAGACACATTTACACCCGAGGCCAAACTCATGCACAGTAAAAAGATCTATTTCATTGTCAATGTTAACGCGAGACTCTGAGATAAAACAATCATACTTGTGCACCACTATAGTGCGCAAAGAAGAGAACTCAAAAGCAGGCTCCATTGTAACAGATTAAAAAAAAATCAACTACATAAGGTTTAGTTTGAAATAAGAGCCAATGCAAAATTTCAAGTCAACATTACAGACACTTTTTGAGTAAGTCTATAATGATCCCGCTCATTCTAAAACAGACGCACTCGAACAGAATCTTGTGGTGTGCATTTCATACCAGGGCAAAAGAGAAGCTTAGGGCTTATCTCAGTCCTTCTTTTGTCAGGAAACCCTCCCTTAAAGTACATCTATCTGTAAATTCACCACAAAAGTATCTAAAATTTGCTTGGATATGCCTCAAGCATCGCGAGGCACAACACATCTGACCTATATAGAATCAAGCCCTTATCAGTACGTTATTATGAGACATAAGTTATCATCCTGGGTATTATTTGATACTTTCTGAGACACCCCGGACAGGGGGCCATACATAGAGTACGTGTGCTACGAAACACTAAATCAATTGTGTTCTGTCTAGTTTTTGGTGGAATATGGAGATAAGCGAGGCCTCGGGTACCAGTGAGACTGAAACAAGTTCGTCTTTCTATTTGATTCAAAGGACATTCAAGTCTGAGTGAAAACCGACACAAAACAGACCTGACCCAGTGCAGTACGAGCCTTAATATTTCACTTCATGTTTGGACAAGCTGAAATAAAAATGATAGCGCGAGTCATTATACCAGTGAGAGACTTTACATAAATCCAGGGTACTCTTGTTCACACTTGATTCTAGACCGTGGCCCTGGCGTATGAAAAGCGATGGGGCCTCTGTAAAGCGTCCGTGCATTTTTCATTAATGAATTCTTTAGTTTTGTTTTACTTACATTTCCCCTTGTTCATACCTGATGTTAGAGTGTGCCCCTGGGGTATGAAAAGCGTATATATATGGGTTTCCGTAAACCGTACTGCACTTTTCAGTAACTAATTCGAAAGTTTAGAGTTACTCATATTTTTATCAATGAAATAAGAGGTAGTATTACATAAAACTTTTTGTATGTATTTTTCAAAATTATAGTGGGTGCAAAACGCCATTTAAAGTTTTCAAACCTCAAGGCCTTTTCATCCACATTCACCAGTCCAGTGACCGTATGCATCTACAAAGGTGTGTGGACGGAGATGGGTAGGGGGGTGGGAGCTGGCTTGAGGCCGTGTTTATGGAAAGCAGTAGACGGGAGGAGAGGGGGTCAAAGTAGCCGAAACTGAGCGTTCGTGCTGAATGGATGGCCCATAAGAAACTCAATCCATGCCTTATCAGTGGGATACTGTAAGACTTAACCATAACATCCGGGGTATTATCAAGATAGATTCGCTCACAGACATTCGGGACAACGGACAAGTTTTTTTTTAAAATTCACAATCTTATCACCCAGTCTAATAGTCTTCATACGTGTTTGTCCTCCCCCCCCCCCACCCCATTCGTCCAAGTTCTTTGGTCCTGCCTCCCTCTTCTTCATAAAATCCTATTGTAAAGGCTGTATGGACTCCAGTGTAATCATGAAAATGTTTTTTCAACCGCTGAGCCTTAAATTCTGCAAAATATCATAGTTACGCGTAGATAGGCGTAAAGGTAAACGTGGGCATAGTTTAAAAGGTCTATAATATATATCTATCTTTAATACTTCAGTTGATTTTCAACAACAACTGAGTTGAATAGAAGAAAGTGTTCCGCCATTTTGATCGTAAAAAAAAGACGCATTTTCTTCAAGTAGAAGGAAAAAGTATGACAGGTAATTTTATTCCATTCTGCATCTCAATTTACACATTGGTGATGTAACCTCAATTTTAAAAGCCACATCGCTGTGTATTCTCCAGTCAGCGGGCCAAACCAGTAACAACAACAACAACAACAACAACAAAAACAAAAACGACAACAACAAGCTCAAATGAAACTTGTGTAGGAGTCAGAGGTAACAAAAGTGAAGTGCATTCCTAGATTTTCCAAACCACGGATTAAAACATTGGTTCATTAGGGGACGTGTGTATATAATATGTGTGTGTGGGTGGGTCTGTGTGTGTGTGTGGGGGGGGGGCGGGAGGTGATGGGGGAGGAGTTCACTTGGGAAAACTTGAGATTTCAGAGATAAAAAAAACCCATGGCTATTGAATAGTGCATAATAATAACCTGCATTATTCGGGGGTGCGGGTCCCAATGAATTTTATAATCGTTGTCAACGAGGGGTTTTGGGTATATTGTGTTGTTGTATAAACCCCTTTCAGATGTTATAAACGAGGTGAGTCAATGTATGGGGAACATAACTCTTTGGCTCACACTCGGACATTCATACCAAATAACTAAATAACACAAGAATACTTTTGTTCAGGTCTGAAGGGCCATATAATTATAATAGACAATCGACTGCATAATTATGATAAGAATACAATTATAGATATTGCATTAAAGTCAGCAACTTACAGAAATTCAAGCAAACCTACCTAAGTAGGGTATAGAAAAAGTATCGTACTATTCGCTCTTCAAATGCGCCTACCCAGAACTACGGTTTCCTAAAGGAGAACCGGTATAAACAATTTCAAATTGATCAGTCTCGATTTCATATAACTAGTAATAGCACAAAAGTTAAATGAATGACTGAATCACAAAGCACAGCAGCGCTCACTACTAATTTCAGGGTAATACACTACACGTAATTTCTAAGCTGTTCCACTTTAGGAAGTATACATATGGAAAAGTGAACATCGCTCAACTCAAAGCACAATCTAAACAGCTGCTAACACATCTAGTAAAATATTTCAATGTCCTGATCTCTCGTCACATTGGTTGACGGAAAGCTGTCAGAGTTCCTGGCATGGACACGCTACACTAAAGCTCTCGCCATTTTCACGCTCGCTGTCCATCGCGAGCGGGAGTTCCAATACAAGCGGTATGCACACTTAAATCTGGTGCATCGAGATTTCGTCACTGTAGGGTTGTGCCAGTGCGAGCTATTTGTCTGTCTTCTCCAACTCAGGCGGGAGGCCACCGTGATTCGTCACTACTGCCAGCTAAGCAATCTGAATCCGCTGAGCAATGGAGTGTGTTAGCTTTTATACCCCCTGATGGTTGCTAAGGGTCTCTCTCCCGATTGGACGATCAGAACTTAGATACGACAAACACAAGTTTGTCTTATAGTTAACCCTCACTACTCTCTCGTTAAAGGTATGTACATAACTCAAAAAACCTACACTCAATTCTACATTCCTACTAAGTAAAACAAGAAAGTCTCACACGCAAACCAAAGTCAAAGGTTTAACTTAATGTTTACAATACTTAACTCACACATCCCTCATCCCCGTTCCACGGGCTCGAAATCCGTGAACTCAGTTAATACTTTCCCTACTCAGTTAATGAAGGTCATCAGCTAAAAGGTTTCATGCTCTCCAAAAATAACTAGCCCATGATTAACAGAAAAAAAGAGCTCACGCGGCTCGTGACAATCGTACCTGTTCTTTGTAAAACTTCCAATGATGTGTTTAACGCGTATGTTGCAATGTGTTGTCGTGTGTACTTTCATTAGGTAGCGTTTATAGAGACGGCGGGTTTCGGGAAATCGCACGCTTGATTCGACCCGAGAGAACTCGAGCGAGGAATGTTACTCAATATGCTTTGTAAGTGTACATAGACAACTCGTGTCTCTCGAGGCGGCAATTTTGCCGACCAGCGCGGGAAATTACCAGAACCAATTGTGTGTTCTTGTTCCGCGTGTGTCGCCCGGGAGTTGTGTTGGCTGTGTACTTTTCTTGGCTTCACGATGGATGTTGACCTCGTCTTTCCTTTTCCCGCCTTGCTATGAACACCAACCGCGCGAGTGATTAGGCGCGAGTTTTCTTGCGCGAGTAACCATCTCGCGGCAACCCGCCTACCCGCTTTCTCTATAAACACGGCCTAAGGCTAGATTACCCTAGCGTGGGCCTTCTAGGGCGCAGGGCCCAACTGGGAGGAAACGATCCAACCGGCTTAAAGCCATCCCTGTGCACTATGAAAATACAGAGTCGGTTTCATTTTTCTCT
Source organism: Onchidella celtica (assembly GCA_963931925.1). Classification (NCBI taxonomy): domain Eukaryota; kingdom Metazoa; phylum Mollusca; class Gastropoda; order Systellommatophora; family Onchidiidae; genus Onchidella; species Onchidella celtica. Next base: position 32,457,595 of record OZ007570.1, read on the forward strand.
AAGGAGGGTATCGTACTAAGCACAGACAGCTGCTGGCAGACAAGAAGTGAACGCAATTAATTTCCTATATTTTCTTAGTAAGTCCAGTAAGACCCTATCATACTAAGTCTGGGCAGACACAGTCAGCTGCTGCCACTATTTCTTGGGTGTATATTTTGCGGGCAGCAACTGGCTGTAACGTTCCGGGCCTAGTAGGCTTTTCAGTTTTGATAATGAATATATAAGTTTGGTTTCCTTTCTTCTTCTTTTTTTTTAAAACAAATTAAGTTACTGGATTCTAAAAAAACAACACATCTTTCTAAGGAAACAGTCAAATACTCAAAAACGTTCATAATGCAAAAAGCCGCTTGAAGTTTTCGAACATCAGCGTCCTAGCATGGATATTGACCATTCTGATAGTCATACGCTTGTACAAAGGGGGAAGGGGTTGAGGCTGAAATTATGAAAAGCGCATATGACTGAGGGGAAAGGAGGAGCGTGGTAAAAAATGCCATAATCTAGTGTACTTGTTTTATCGATGGCTCTCATTCGCATACATTACTGGACGTGTCTAATATAAAACTTTTTTTTTCTGACCCTAGTGACTTCTGTAATGGAAGTATTTCTTTTTCATTCCAGGCGTCAAATGCCAGTTTTTTTTGGATCCCTGTGACTTTTTTTTTCATCTCTTTTTCATTCTAGGTGTAGAACGCCGATCTTTTCGAACCAAGTGACTTCTTTAATGGAAATATTTCTATTTCAATCTGGGCGTTCGATGACAGTCTTTTCGATCCTGGTGACTTCTGTAATGGAAGTATTTCTTTTTCATTCTGTGTGTACGATGCCAGTCTTTTCGATCACAGTGACTTCTGTAATGGAAATATTTCTTTTTCATTCTGTATGTACGATGTCAGTCTTTTCGATCCCAGTGGCTTCTGTAATGGAAATATTTCTTTTTCATTCTGTATGTACGATGCCAGTCTTTTCGATCCCAGTGACTTCTGTAATGCAAATATTTCTTTTTCATTCTAAGAGCACGATGCTGGTGTAGCAGGCCAGACTATACCCCCACCAGACTATACCCGGCGTGACAGTGGCCTAGCCTATTTTATACCCTCAAGCATATTCTGGGCCAGACCAGATTATACCCAGGAGTAAACTTTGGGCGAGGCCAGACTACATCCCACCACTACAGATCATACCCCCTAATGTTTTTAATATATTTTTTTAATAAACATATCAAGATACATTAAATTTAAATTGTTTTTTATCATTGTCATCAGGTATCATTATTAGTACAATACATGCATATATTCTTGACACCCACAATTCATAATACAATTTAGAGGAAATAAACATGCGTTAATATGCATTGATATAATATGGGTTGAATATCCATGCAAGGTGATTAAACTTTTACATTAGTTTTACTCTCGACAGTTGATGTTATTTGATTAAAAAAATTTTTTGTTTGGTAGTTGCTTGTCCATGAGTAAAACATGCATTGTATTTTTTGTTTGGTACTGGCAATGTATGAAATAATTATTGGCCATTCCAAAGTAACTGACTGAACATTCAGAACATACTTTTAAACGAATCAGGTGGTAAGGCGGCCAGAGTTGGGTGGAATTAACGTGGAATGGCCCTTATACGACATATAAGTACATAGTCATCTGATTTTTATTTGAATTTTTGAAAATCAGAAATAAGTTCAACATTTCAGAACAATAACATATGAAGACAAACTTACAACGATGCAGAGACGAAAAGCTGGGAAAGAACACACAGGGAAAGAAAATTATTACAAACCCAAGTAATATATTGTGCATAAAATATTTCACATAAAACTAAGCACACACTAAATTTTTTCACATAAACAGCTCCACCTGCCTAGATCCACTTGAAACTTTACAGAAAGCTACACAGGGATATGCCACAATAAACACCGAGAACACCAAATCAACTTATTTATACTTTTAAATACAGAGAAAATCAATATCTGAATCATCATCATCGTACTGGAATAGTAAGAAAATAAGAGGGAATGTAAAAACGACATTGTAGGCCGACACATCATCCTAGTATCTATATGTAACTGTGTGTCTATGAACTATAATATGTAAAAATGTGTTACATCTTTTCAGCTATTGATTAGAACTGGCCAGAAAGCTTTAGTGAGACTAAAGTAAAATAGCCTTGGTAACTGTGTAAATCCACAGAGTAAATCAACAGAGACAACAGTAATGCATTATATAAAGCAACTGTAGTATGTTACCGTACGTAAAAAGATTGTGGATCATGTTGCATTAACTCGCATTTCCTTTTTGATGAATTCTTTAATAGCTTACTTGTGCAAAAGCAATACATTTAATTTAGCTCATGGTTTAAGACACTGGGTTAGTTTTGCATGGGCATTAAAAATATTCCAGTTATATCTTAAGGCGAATAAGAGTGTGTCACAAATGTATGCAAAAAAAAAAAATATATAAACTGAATGTTGCATCCTTGAATGTTTGATAATGGGATATAAAGACGGGCATAGGTTTCATATTTGGACGAGATTAAAATGAAAATGACAACGCGAGTCATCATACCAATGAGGTGCTTTACATAAATTCACGGCGCCCTTCTTCACACCTGATCTTATATAGAAGGAAGAAGGGTCCGTACCTTCCCCCTTCACCACTTTTCCTCGCATCCTTGAATATTCTGCGTGTCTGAACGTGGGGGTATAAACTAGACTGGTGGGATATAGTCTAGCCTAAGCCAAAGTACACCCCGGGGTATAAACTGCAATAGCCCAGAATATACATGGGGAATAAAATAGGCTAGGCCACTTTAACCACGAGTATAATCTGGCTTGGGGGTGTATCTTGGCCTGTTACACTGGTCTTTACTACCCTCGTGACTTGTGTAATGAAACTGTTTCTTTTTTATCTCAAGCGCACGATACCGGTCTTTTCAACCAGTTACTTCTGTAATTTAGATTTTTCTTTTTCATTCCAACGGCACGAGGCCGGTATTTTCAACCCCAGTGACTTCTGTAATGGAAACTAAAATGCTGTGCGGTTTTCATGTGAGTGTTTGAGTATCAAAATGGAACAAGACCAGACAGCACGGGATCAGAAATACAAAGATCAGAGAAATGGTGGGAACACAACCAGTCTATCGGCACATAGAGCAGCAGAGGGTAAAATGGTTTGGACGCCTCTTGTGAATGCCGATCTAGCCGCTGGCCCAACGTGCATACAATATGGGATTCTCTGGATACAAGGCCAGAGGCAGGCCAAGGAAGACCTGGACTAGCGTTGTTAAAAAAGCCATGACGACCCACGGCATTACGCCAAGACACGCTTCCCAGCTTCCTGCAGACCAAAAACTCTTTCTTTCTGCGACACCCATGATAATACGAGCAGAATGAAAAAACAAACAAAAACACAGAATACTGGGAGGCCTGTAGGGAATAAATAAATGCAATTTCGTGGAAAATGTTCGAATAATGAAGAAAATACGCGGAAAAAAATCAAACTCCACTGCCAACGTCTTTTTATACCCAAAGCACGAATCGGGTTCAAAATACACGTACACATAAAATGTATATACTCGCTTTAATGTGTTAGTGAAATGAAATGCAATATGTTTCAGAGTAAGAGGCCATTGAGTCATGGTAAAATAACTTTCAGGCGAGGGTTATGGGAGGTCAAGGTTACGTGATGTGTAGCTTGTCACAGCTTAAGAGTAAGCAAACGGAAGAAATTACTGTCCCCATTATCCCAAATATTGAGTATTTAGACCAGTTCAAGTACATCTCCACCGTCAAATGCACACACACACACACACACACGCATAAAAATATCAGAATGAAACAGAATGATATGCATAATAATAATGTATTGTTAAAACAGAGAGAGACAAGGAGAAAGAGAGAGAGAAACAATGAGAAAGAGAGAGAGAGAGAGAGAGAAAGAGAGAGAGAAAGAGAAAGAGAGAGAGAGATAGAGAGAAAGAGAGAGAGAAAGAGAGAGAGAGATAGAGAGAAAGAGAGAGAGAGAGAGAAAGAGAGAGAGAGAGAGAGAGAGAGAGAGAGAGAGAGAGAGAGAGAGTGAGAGAACACCTGCTGTGTCACAGACTTTGGAACAAGTTAACGTAGAATGAGTATGTGGACAAAAAAAAGAAAGTTGTTTTTCTTGGTGTCACATTTTAACTATGTGCGGATTATGGAGCATTGCAATCGATTCAATATGAACTGGCCTAATTTGGTTTGCAAATATATGTGAAAAACGCGAATACTATGCTTACCAATAAAGATGTATATGAACACTTCGTAAATTTAAATGAGCTTGCACAATGAACTGAAACACAAGCTGTTGAATGTGAGCATTGCTGCTCGATTAACATTAAAACATTGCCACTGTTACAAGGAAAGATCACGGCTGCGTGAAGACATGGGAGAAAACGTAGCTGAGCGGTTACCCGACGAAAGGTGAGGGTTAGAAAAAGGTTGGAGTTAAGTTTTAGAAAATAGTTTGAAATTTTGGGCTGGGCCTGGGGTTAGGATTAGGGCTAAACCTTAACCTTTGGCCTTCTTGTGCGAAACTTCCCTAGGTCGGGCTGTCCCCACATCGTCGAGACGTCATGAAGCCGACGGAAATGCGCAGTACGGCACTGAGCCAATTGTGTTTTGATTAGGTTTTGTGGACTGTGGAGTGAAACGGATCTCTCGCACTAGTGAGACTGAAACACGTTCTTCTCGCTATTTGATTCAAAAGACATTCAAGACTGAGTAAAAAACCGACGCCAAACAGAATTGACTCTGAGCGCACCTAGGCTAAATATTTTTAATTCATATTTTGACAAGATCAAATGAAAATGATAGCTCTAGCTATCATACCGGTGAGAGACTTTACATAAATCCATGGGACCCTTGTTCACACTCGATTTTAATGGTAGGAAGAGGAGTCCCTTCCACCTCTTTTCCTCTTATTTGAACGCCAGCAGGGAGTTTTAAGCTAAAACTAAATATTCGTTACCCAGCAGTTTTCAAGCACTAAAGGCCTAAATCAATGGTTCTCAACGTCTTTTCAGGCAATCGTCCCCTTCGACTCCAAATTTTCTTTTATCGCCCCCCCTAGACATTCCCATCCCCTCCCAATATCCCTACTCAAACCCAAAGGATACGTTTCACAAGAAGACAGACTACACCCAAATTCTGATGTTAAGTTTTTTTTTTCAAAGTCTTATTAATGTCAATAGTGACAAAAAAAATAATAGAACAGAAAGCATGCTTTATCATGCAGTAAGATTATAGATCTTTTCTGCTCATAAAAACCATATTATATGCGTGCTATTGAAAAAGTCAGTGGCCTCCCTCTGTTTGCCCCCAAATTGTCCTCCATTCATGTCTTCGTCCTATATTGCACCCCCTCCCACCCATTCATCGTTTTCGCTCCCCCTTGTCGCCCTTTTCTTTGTTTTCTCTTCAACCTGGGGGGGGGGGGTGGCGATATCGCCTATGCTGAGAACAAATGGTGTAAATAATATTCTGATACGGCCCTGAGCAAAGTTTATCATACTGTAGAGGAGAGTGTTGTATCTGTTTCTAGTGTAAAGATGACTCGGGCTTATCAGTGCTCTATTGTGCGATATCAAGGCAATACGGTGTATTTTTCAAGAAGGGCAAACAGACTTTCAAGATATCAAAACCCTAACAGTTGCCTACCATTCAGGTTCAGTTAAGTTGAGGATTGTATTGGCAGGGGAAACGGGTACGGCCGTAATCTGCAGAAAAAAAAAAAGCAAAAATTTCCGAAATGCTAACTTTAAGGAAAAATATGGACACAGCTGGCTTTTTAGAATCTTTGTGGGAGGGAGAGAGAGAGAGAGAGAGAGAGAGAGAGAGAGAGAGAGAGAGAGAGAGAGAGAGAGAGAGAGAGCGCCAGCCGGATTTTCCGTTAGGCTAGGTGGGCTGAAGCACAGGGCCTCAAAATGTAGGGATCTACATAACATTTTCTGATACGCGTTGCCTTTTCCCACAAATCATGATGTTACAATACACCGTAGTTTCTGAACAAATCTTTTGCAATTTTCCTAGGTTATATCATTTCGAGATGGAATTCCGAAGTCGGAATTTTAAACACCTATCATCATCACTGGTGTTATTCAAACTGACTTTGATGTTCGAAAACTTCAAATGGCTTTTTGCCTCCTAAACTATTTTGAGTATTTGACTGTCTCATTAGAAAGATGTTTTTCATATAATTTTAGTAATTTATATTGCTCAAAAAAAAAAGAAGAAAGAAAACCAAACTTATCAATTCATTATCATAACTGAAAAGCTGCACACACACAAAAAAAAAAAAAGCAAAAATACACGGTTTCGAAATGCTAAGTATAGAAATTAGCCTCCTCTGTTTCTTATCTAAATTTGCGTCGTCATTTTTTAACTCCATTCAGACAGAAAGAAGGAACAAAGTGATATTGCTCAGTGTCACCGGTGAAGGTGTTAAAAAATCTCTAGAAAAATTCCCCAGACGTGGCAAAACAAGGATCAGCAACGCTGATGCAGCTTATATTATGGTAAAGTATCGACTGGTATTCAGCCATACCACATAATAATATATATAAACAAGTGTATCACAAGTGAAACATTGCTCATTATGAATGACACTGAAGCGTGCTTCTCTTTGACCACTCTATAATATGTGAATAACCAACACGTTCAGTGCCATTAAATTTTCAAAAAAACCTTAGTGTAGTGGTGCATAGCGCACGGAGTCAAGTCTTGTTTTGTGTCGGGTTTTGTGTGCGATCTGGCTTTTGGCGTTAAACGGAACCTCGCGCATTGGCCGGACTGAAACTAATATATACGATGAAATCAATTTAGATACGAATCCCACCGACTCTGGTCGTCGATCACAGTTGAATTCTCTGATGCTGCTTTTATAACTGTAAAGACTTTGCTATTCTTAATCTGACTTTCAAAGACATCTGATTTATTTATGCTACAGAATGGATTTTATTCAGGCTGTCGTGCTAACGTCCTTGTTTAAACCCGATACCCGACGTGTTTCCTGTAGATTAATGGATTGCTTGTAGTTTGATTTGAACTATTTCACAAACAGATAGTTTGTGGGCAGTTTCTAGTTAAAGCAGCCATGAGGAAGGAGTAAAGAAAAAGAACAAAAAAAAAGAAAAGTATTCATGCCTATTTCTCATAAACCTAACCCAGCCATATCCATCAGAAACCGCTAACAACAGATCCTTGAGCGTCCGCCAACAAGCGTCCATCTTTGAGTTTCTGAATACCACTGGGCGTGCTGATGTGTGACAGCACTTTTACTTTATGGCCTTTACTTCTCAGACCGTCGATGAGCCACTGAAAAGAGATTGGCATTAAGTTATATGACATTGTATTCATCATTATTAATACAGTCGACAGATATGGTTATTGACAGCCAGTGTACTTGTCAGTGCACTGTAAACTGTAAGGTTGTCTGACATTTAGACTGCGGCAAAATAAAATAAACTAATAATAAAAAAAAACAAAAAAAAAACAAACAAAACCGTACAGTGCAAGTTGAAAGAAAAGACTAACAAACAAACAAACAAACAAAATAAATAAATCCCAATTCGTTTAGCAATAGCGAAACTGTACTCTGTCTGACTTTGTCCTATATTTAGATTAGCGCGGCGGAGAATGACATAATTCCTAATTACCGATAAAGAAATGATGTATTTGTGTGTGTGTGTGTGTGAGTGTGTGTGTGTGGCGTGCGCTTGTGTTTTTTTTTTTGTGTGTATGTAAATAGCATGGGGTCTATAAACTGCCCTTTATCCCATAAAAAAATTACACGCATTTGTTAAACATCGTACGATTTTTTTTATTTGTTTGATTTTGTAAAATTTGTTTAATTTTCCTATCTAGTTACATTTTTTTCCTGACGAAGGTTAATACACCGAAAGCTTGATTTGTCTTTATTATTTTTTTTTCCCTTTGATTGCATTGTTTCTGTATTATATCTCAGGCGAGGCTTTGCTACACACAGATTTTCCTCTTTGACACATTTTGACTCTTCCTTGATTTAGGTCCTCAAAACACGGAGCATATATTGCAGAACTGCACACTCCTCTCAGCACTGCGAGAAACATATTGGCCCCAACCCACCGACCTGAATATCAAACTCTATGGTGCTCTGCCAGAACTGCAGAAAACCGTAGATTTTATTAAAAGAACAAATCTGCAGATTTAGATTGGTGAACGAAAGAAGAAGAAGAAGAAGGTCTTTAGTTTAGGAGGTTTACTGCACTTGGCATTTACACTTCTCGTTTCTTGTTTTTATTTTTTTTTTGGTAAGCATTAGTTTTTTTTTTTTTAGAATTTTGCCCCGGTAGCGGCCTTGTTCGGCCTGCTCCTCTAGACTTCCAATTGCCATGAGTTTTCCCTCTTATATGCAAGTACGATCAGAGGAAGTAAGCCTCCTCCCCCTACCCCCTAAAAACTTCCAACATGCCTGTAGCGACCGGGGATAGAACCCAGTACCTTCGGCATGAGAGGCGAGCATATTGCCTCTAGACCAACGTGTGTCCCTCCTGAAGGAAAGCCCTCAACTCACCTGCGGAGTATTATCCGAGATGGAAACCTGATCTGGCAGAAGCTGATGGTGTATCCGCGGAGCTGCAATTGCTGTCTTGATGTTGTCTCCTAACCAAAGACTAAGGCTGGTCAGCTGTTTGGAGAATGGTATACACAATGGAAAAACCAATGACATTCTATACTGCATTCTCTTATTTCGTTTTTATCAAGAATAAAAGCTGGAATAATGCCATGTTTTATCGATAGGATTAAATTTTTGAACGTGATAGGAAACCAATAAGGTCACAGCAGGGCTTGGCACAAAGTTAAAAGTGGCAAACATTATGTAATTATTGAGCAAAGCCTCATGTGGGACACGAAAAACTAGAACAGCAAACAGGAATGAATTCTAAAAAAACCAAAGGAAAAAAAAAAAGAAAATAAAGTACACAAACTTTAAGTCACTAATGAGGCTAAAACATTTGAAATACTTAGACGAGTATTTGAAAGAACTTGCTATAATATACTAGTATAAACAGATAAGTTCAGTAAATTGTTACTTAGATGTATGTTACTGATCCTCTCTGACACAATGGCGATTCCTGATTAAAAGTAAAAGGTTTTGTCAATTTGCCGAATTTGTCCCTTGACAGTAAAAGCACGGAACTTGGACATGTAACCACCAGTATTGTCAAAGAGGTACTTAATCTGAGGCCTCCGTCGGTCGGGGATGGCCGTGAAATTTGCATCCTATCCATTTTGACTGCCTGGTCTGCTGCAGAAGCATCAGCTATGGCTGAACAGTCCATTGCTGAAGTGAGTCTTTATCACAATGGTTGCATCTGTGGGTAGACTCATATTTTTCGGAGCTGCAGAGTTCTTTTCTGCTGGCTCCTTTGTCTTCCGTAGTGGCCTTCAGCTTTTTTTCTCCTGTCTTGGCAGGTACTTCTCCACTTATCGTGGTCACTAGCAAAGCCCTCCAAAGACTCGGCAATAAATTTTTTTGTTTTGCATTTTGTCTTTTGCATACTTCTCTGATTCCATTTACGAAAGTTTCCTTAGTGTCATTGCAGCCCAGTTACTGGAGAAAACACGTCGTTGCCACACTGCATCGCCGATCACCTTTTTTTTTTTGAAGGGTGGTAGGGATTAGTGTTTTTTTTAAAGATTGTCCTGGCAGCCGGCGTTGTTATGCCTGCTTTTCTGCGACTTCCAACTGCCAAGGTATCTTTAACGTGCGCAACGTGTACACGAGACATCCGAGTTTTCGTCCCTATCCGAGAAAACTAGGTCCTACCATAGGATCAGGGACAGAAAAATGTGAGAAAAATCCCCAAATTCCAACATGCCTGCCCCGACAGGGAATCAAACCCGGTATCTTCGGCATGAGAGGCGAACACTTTACTTTTAGACTAACGTGCCTATAGACAGCCTTCTCAATATCTCCTTTGTTCACATCCCTAGATCACAACTGTGGAAGGCCTGTTGTTCTCTCCCTAAATGCCAGCTCCCCAAAGGGGATATCTCAAAGAAAAGAAACAAAAAGTACACGAAGAAGTGTAATACCTCTCTATTTTAAACACTTACGAAGGCTGTAGTAGTGGTGATTTTCGGACCTCCAGCCGCTCCAACCACCAGCACTGCCGTTCCATTTTTGTCCAGCACAATTGTGGGACTCATTGAAGAAAGTGGGCGTTTGCCTGGTTTGATGAAGTTGGAAGGAGATGGCCTCACACCAAAGCCATTGGTCACCCCCGGTGTGGAGAAATCGTCCATTAAATTATTGTAGACCACGCCAGTGACGTTACCTACAACCTTTGACCCAAAGCTGGACATGAGAAAGGTTGAACATTTTACATCCACAAAATAACTAAAAGAAAAACCTGAGTTAATCAAAGGATAATGGAATTCGACAAATTCCTCAAATGAAACGTCCTTCCATCTGTCCATCCATTCATCCATCCATCCATGCAGTTCAACTCTCCATTTACTTGTCCCATTTGTTCAACCGCGCCACCAATATTTGATCTTTCGCGAATAAAGCACTCATATTTGCCGGTATTTATTGTCCAAATTGCTGTTTTACATACGTTTTCACCGTTTTGTAACACAAAGTGATTGTGATTATGCAGAAGTGCGACAGCAGCAAATTAAATACAAAAGCCACAACACAAATTATTGAACAATTACGTAATACCATGAGAATTTTAATCAACGCTGTGTCGTGATATATGTTATGAATATGTCCTATAACATATTTCGTCCGTTAACGTAATTATTATTGTTGTCATCAAAACAAAAACAGCATAGTGCTTATACTCAGTTATTCAATAGACATGATCGACCAAGCCATCTTAAGACAGTTCTGTAATATATCGCTAGCCCTGTCATGAAAAGGCCCTAAATGTGCTTATGCTCAGTTATACTATAGACATGATAGACCGAGATGTTTTACGACAGTTCTGTATTGATATCGCTAGGCCCATCACGAAATGGCACAGACTCGACGGGCTTTACTTTTCAAGAGATGTGAAAAACTGGCACTGGGTTCCTTGCATTTATTCCTTATCTCAACTACATTTTTATTTACATGAAGAAACATTTGAAATATTGCACCGTCTTGCATTCAGTGCAAAAAACCCCAACAAAATATTAATTATCTCATGAGATAACATGAATATTTGACCCCCCCCCCCCCCCCAAAAGTCTCCAGTTGTGAGGACACATTTGTTCAGTTTCATGATAGAGCCACTGTAAATTAAAAGTCCAAAATAAAAAGGATTAGCTCGAGGATTACAATACTATTAAACTAGACATCTCTGCCACCGATTGGGTCATTCTTTAAGCGACTTTTCGTGCTTGAACTCAGACATTCACTCCTACAGCAAAAAGAATAATGTCTGTACTCTGTGATTATGTCAGAGTAATTTGTTAGGTTTGGCGGCTATAATAGCACTTTTGTTTTTGTCATCGGCTTGGGCGATAAATCCGACTGTTACAGTTTGTCCCAGGCAAGGCTCATTGATAAGGGAAGACAACTGAAGAATAACTACTCTTTTCTTGGCTCATTGTTTGGCTCTCTTTAAGTGTCTGAAGCTAAGCGAGGCCCGACTGTGCCAATATTGTTCAAAAGGCAGCACTTCAGTCCGAGGGAAGCTGCACATAAAGTTTGGTTAGGCCTCTCACACACATCGACCAAACGCCGTCCGCCGTGCACGGCGCGCCGTGATCGACACGGCGTCTTCGTTCACACACATCGACTTATTTTTAGCCGTGTTATGGGCGGCGTTAATTATCATTTGGCTTTAGCCCATCATTTGGGTTTAGTTTATCATTATGGACAGTCGTATGGAACTGGGGTACTTATATTATCTGTATCTGAAAAGAAAAAAAAACGATGCTGAAGAACTTAATGGATTCACCCCCTAAATGTGCAAAGTCTCACATTGGCTTTATTTGTAAATTTCCAGACTTTTGTCCCAAAGAACAGGTCTGTCATGTACTAATGATTAATGTGATCAGAAGTTCTGTGTTTATGTCCTCCATCATAGGAAAAGTGCTGAAATCACATACTTAGTTAGGAAGTGTGTGTGCGGGAACTGCGACGGCGACGGCGGGAACTCGTCAAGTATGAACACACTGATAGACTCCAATGTATATTTCAACGCCGTAGACGGCACGGCGTCGTGTCGGAATGAAATATGCGCCGCCCTAACCACGACGGTCGTACACGGCGAGATGCCGTGGTCGATGTGTATGTAAGTGCCCATAGACTGTAGTGGTTATTTCAATGCACGGCGCCGTGCCGTCCACGGCGGACGGTGAAAAGTCGATGTGTGTGAAAGAGCCCTTGGTATAGGTGCAGAGATGGTTGCGTGTTTGAGACTACACACTGATAAACAATGAAACTTCTAGTACTGTAATCTAGATAGTTGATGCTGTAGATGACTTAACAAAATATTTGGCACAGTTCTAGCAAACTGATTTATGTCTCCTGTCCACTTACTAGAAGTTGATAGTAGATGTAACTGCCACTGCATCGCCATTAGGTCCATATACTGACATGTGAGACGTTCCTTGGTCATCCTCAAAGCTATAAGAGGGGTTATAACTCTGCCAAGGAAAAGTTGTACTATCAGATATATTTTGTCTGATTATCTCCCCATGGTCTGGGTCTGTCAGATTTGCCACCAACTGCAAAATAATAATAATAATAATAAAGTTAGATCGCAGCGTTCAAAATAGTATGATTATATAGATCAAAATTGCATACCAGTATAAGTTAATGGAACTACAGAACTCATAGAAGTTACCACGTACATTTAGAAGGCTATTTAGTGTCAGATACAAAAGCTAAACCACTGTAGTGAGAGCCTCCCTCACCCCCTCCAACCCTTTTCCAGATATTATGCACTCTATAACAAATACATTTTGTGGATTGCCAAGGACAGATGTTAGAAATGTGGATGAAGTGCGTCGCGGATTTAAAATTTTGCATTTTTGGACCATAATTGTTATTCTAGCCACCAAGTTGCATGCGGTTTCTGCAACAGCTTTTCTTTTCTTGTGTAATAATATATTTTCGCAAGTGGTTCATAGTTTCTCTAACACCGGCCTATGTTCAGGAGGTGGTATACACTTAATGTAGTGCTAAAAGCAAAAGTCTCATGTGGAGTCCGAAACACATAATCCTTCCCAAACATACAGTCAAACACCATTTGAAAGAGAACAGCAGCAAACCACAAATGTTATTAACTCATTGCTCATGGTAACTTTCATGGGTGTGGACGGGAACTCTCAACTTTATCCAGTTTGAGATTTAGGGGTGATTCAAAGATTATTTTTCTTTCACTCAGTATGAACATAAATCATAACATAATTATCATACATAAAAATGAAGAAAAACCAATGAAACAGGATAGGATTTGATATTTTGAAACGTTGCATCAGCTATTAGTATTGGAAAATCAGTGTCCGCTCTAGCCGAATTTTCGGTTTTCCTTGGCGAATGAGATGGCACTGACCTCTGCCATTTCTTCCACGAATTCCGGACTTTCTCCGCCAGGACTGCCCAGCTTGGACCTGGCCGCGTAGCCGTGTTTGAAGGCTTCCAGTATCCTATGATAGGCCAAGATAGTTCTCTCACGCGTAGACATGTCAGCTGGCGTCATGTTGTAACCTTTAGGAATATTGGATAATGTATAACTATTCTGATGTGTTACAGATAAAACTCTTTGCATCGACTTAGCCAAATTCACGTTTGACATCATTTTGTAGGATAAAATGTGTTCTGTCTGTCTATCCGAGTTACAATGATTTATACATATTTACCCGGTACCCGTGGTCATCACACAACGGAAATAGATAACGAATAAAATGGGGCGCAACATAAATCATTTTTTGTTTGGAGTGACATAAAATAAAATTGTCTTTGGCATATACGCTCTTTTTTCACAACACGGCAGGATTTTATGGTGATGAAGATAGAACAATCATAATTTTTTTTTTTCTTTTTATGGAGCATTGTTAGGCCCAATAGAAGCAGGTAGATATTCAGCTGAACACAAGTGACTGTTGGAAAGATTTTAATTATCCATGTGAAAACAACCCCAGGACGTGTACAGAGGATGAAGAAAGAAGGACGGAAATACTCTCTGTCTGACACTCTCTACCCCCTCCCCCCCTCCGTTAATTCTTCAAATTTTTTTCTTTTCAGCTGGAAGGAACAATATTGGCAAGAAAAGAGAGGGAAAAACCCTGATAGATCGCAACAAGGCTGTTTCATTACATATTCATAGCCTTTATTTAATTTGTACATTATCCCACACACTTTCTGTTGGAATAAAAGAGGTCAATAAAACCAAACTTATAAATTCATTACACGTCTTCGGCGGAAACTGACGGTTATTCATCAATCAACACAGTGGAACTTAGTCTTTATCATTGTTATGGTAACACAACCAGCCAAGCCATAATGTGAACAAACACATTTAGATCAGACAGAAAAAAAGGAAAGAAAAGAAACAGAAACAACGATAGACCGTACCTGACAGAATATTGAGCATGTACAAATTGATGACTCCGCCAGATGGCAACGCTGGAGCGTAAGCTGTCAGTTCACCATGAAGACGAAACTTAAGAGGATCAGATATGTTGACAAAGTAGGCAGCAAAGTCTTCCTTCGTAATTATTCCTCCTGGTAGTAAATTTTAAAACAGAAAATTTAATCTTGGGCCATTTCTCACAAAGTATTGGGTAGAGGCGATTTTTGGTAGAGGCGATATTGGTAGAGTCGATTTTGACCATGTTTTGATTGACCAGTTTATGGTGAATCGCCACAGAATACTTTATTGTGACCCGTGAGCCAAATGGATCCTAACTCTAGCCCTAACCACTTGCACTTTTCCTAAGATTCACCGGACAAGCAAAACCCAATTGGGTCACCTGACGCCCAAAAAATCAGTACGGAAAAAGAAAAAAAAAAAACAAACCCTCCTGCATGTACTCACAAAAAAAAAAAAAGGTTTATTTAATGAAAAATAAAATATCTAGCTGATGAAAATTTTGTTTCACAAAAGTGAAAATACGATTTTTTTTTTTTCCGTTCTTTTTTAGGAGTCGAAGCTCCAATCAAAACATGATGCAAGTCAGTTACATGGTATAAAAAAATATTAACATATGGCTGGGCGAGACAAGTGATTAACAGAAACAAAATTATCTACCCTTTTTAAACTACAATTATGCTTGGATAATTATAAATTAGGTCCGTATTTCTGGCAAAAACTTCTGGCTCTCTTCATTATTAGTGCATAGTGTCAAAGGATCATAAAACAAATCACTTTCGCATTGGTCCTAAATTCCATATCCGGAAAAACGTGATTTTCAAAATGATTTCCACTTTAAGCACTGCAGACAAAGGATAGTTAAGAAAAGAAAAATTGAAACTCATTGGGAGAGAGAAAGAGAGAGAGGGAAAGAGGGAGAGAGAGAGAGAGAGAGAGAGAAAGAGAGGAAAAGAGGGCGAGAGGAGATAGATAGATTGATTGATAGATAGATAGATAGATAGATAGATAGAGAGATAGAGAGAGAGAGAGAGAGAGAGAGAGAGAGAGAGAGAGAGAGAGAGAAAGAGAGAGAGAGAGAAAGAGAAAGAGAGAGAAATTATGTACAGCATATCTCCAGAATAAGAGAACCCCCGTCAAACGAGTGTGTCAGTCTTTGGTTCCCTCAGATTCAATGGTCATTATATAGTTATATAATTGTACAAATATCTTAAAATTTAATGCACGAAAATCTCAATATTCACATGAAATAGAGATTTAATTTTTTTTTTTTTTTACCAGCATCATTTATTTCCTCGATCATTTGCTCTGTCAGTGTTCCATTGTAGAACTCGTGAGCTCCACCAGAGGCAATCCTTCTCAAGGTCCGAGCAAGGGCTGGGTTTTGCATGATCTCACCTGCTTTGAAATATGTGCCTGTGGCCGGGTTGGTGACCAGTTGTCTGAAAATACAAGGATAGAAGAAAGATGTTAGGATAGGTAAAGAGCATGACATTGTGTACAGAACATTTTATTTACGTTCAAGTTCCTATGACTTTATAAGAAGCTGAACATTTTAAGGGCACCAACGCTAAAAATTTGTGTTTCCATCCCTCCATCCATCCACCCATCCATCCCTCCCTCCCTCCACCCAGAGCCGTCTTAAAGCATGGGCACATTGAGCAGTTTCCCTGTGGCCCCAAGGGTTTAGGGGGCCCTATGCTTGCACATTTCTGAGTAGTTGCGTAGGGGCCGGTCCGCGGCCTATTACTTTGCCCAAGGGCCGATAATGATGTTAAGGCAGCCCATCATCCATCCATTCACCCATCCATTCAATTAATCATCATTCCATTGCTAATCATTGGTAATCACTGCTACCGGATTGGGAAAGGCTTTGGTTTTCATACATGGGAACCAAGACATCATGATATGATTCAGCTGCATTCAGTAAAATAAAAGAAACAAATTGTATGGGGGAAGTTAAAAGAACAACGCTAACCATAACACAGCAATGAAATAATCATTATTTTTAAAACGCGCAGCTTTTCAGAGAGATCTAAAACATAAGATATTTCGTGCCTTTTTTGAAGTTAGGCCGCGCCTTACTTGAGTCTAGGAAATCTGTCGTACACGCCAGAAGTAATTTTACTGGCCATGGTCTCAGCTGTGATAGGCTCACAAGGAAACCCGTCCTCTGCCATCCGGATTGTTGGCTTGAACAGCTCACTCCAGGCGAGACGACCGTACATTTTGTGGGCCTCAGAAAATGCCATTATTTCTCCTGGTAGAGCAACTGACAAACCGCCTGCGGTAATAATTAATACAATAAGTTGAGAAAAAAATGGTTTTGTAAAATGATTGCATAGTTCAAGAGTTACTTTGAAACAGCTTTTTCCCACAACTGAAAAGAAGACGAACCTAAAAAATGCGAGTGGATGTAACAAAGTCGTGCTTTAAGTGAAAGAGCAAACTCCTGAGACCCCCCCCCCCACCCAAAGGGGAAACAATTTTCTATGGAAATTGAGATTTGCTTGTTAAAATGAAAAATTAGCCATTTTTCTGCATCCAGTTAAAAAATATTTTGCTCGAAATCGTCTTAGAAATATTTTATGTTCATTTTTGAAAGAGGTAAAGAAAATTTGCCCCAAACCCGATGTCGACAGATCCACTCACAAATATGTAAAAGAAGAATATTTTTCCCAGTGCTGCTGACATTAAGATAGAGCTCATCGAGTCAACTCTGTTATGAATCTGTTTTGACTCAGACTTCAACCACCTTGCAATCAACTGGTAGGAGAGACTTGTTTTAGTCTCACTAATTTAAATGCTCCAGGCCCCGTTGAAATCCACACACAGTCCACAAAACCAAGGCAAAACAGATCTGATTGAGTGCGCTATGGGTCCGGGTAGGAATACCAGAGCAAATTCTGTCTGATAGGGGCGCGCAATTTACGTCGGAGATGATGAAGGAATTGTTCCGCTTATTCAGTATACAACCCATCACTACCACCCCTTATCATCCGCAGGCTAATGGCATGTGCGAGAGATTGAACTCGACGTTGAAGTCGATGCTGCGTAAGGTAGCTGCTGATCGCCCTAAAGATTGGGATAGATATATCCCTACAGTGTTATTCGCGTACAGAGAGGTACGGCAGGAGTCAACGGGATTCTCGCCGTTCGAAATGATGTACGGTCGTAGCCCTAGGGGCCCAACTGATGTTCTTCGGGACATGATGACGTCACCATCATCGGGAGACGATGAGCAGATTTCGGTGTTTCAGTACCTTGTTGATTTAAGAGAAAGACTATCTTCAGCGCGCACTATAGCAGAAGAAGCTTCTGGTATCGCTTCGAAAAGAGCAAAAGACTATAAAGATAGAGGTTCCAAACTGAGAATTTTTAAGCCAGGAGACAAGGTTCTGTTGTTGTTACCTACGGACCATAATAAGTTATTGATGACATGGAAAGGCCCTTATGTTATTGAGCGAGTTGTTTCAAAGGTAGATTACGCTATCCACATTGATGGAACGAGTAAGGTTTTCCATGTTAACATGCTACAGAGATTTTATGAGAGACCACAGTATCTGTGTGCACAGACAAGACCAGAGGAGACTGTCTTCTCTATTGCTTGTACGGGGGTCGTAGACCAGTTGGACTGTGACGTAAGCGACACCGAGGCGCAGGAAGAGTTACAAATTCAGTTGCCGGAGTTAACTGCGGCACAAGGTTACAGGGACGTAAAAATTAACCCTGACCTTACGAGTTCAAGGAGTAGGGAACTTGAGACCCTGTTAGCGTCATTTCCGGATGTTGTTACGGATTTGCCGGGTCGCACTACGGTGATCCAGCACCAAATAAAGTTGACTTCGGATAAGCCAGTATTTCTTAGACCGTATCCGTTGCCTTTTTCTTCGAGAGATAGAGTCATAAAGGAAGTTGAGTCAATGTTGAAGTTAGATGTGATAGAACCATCAACATCGCCGTATTCATCACCCATCGTCCTCGTGAAAAAACTTGATGGATCGGTGCGGTTCTGTATTGATTTTCGAAGATTGAACACTATTACGGTAGGCGATAGGGAGCCTATTCCGTTTCAGGAGGAATTAATAGCTTCATTGGCCGGGTCCACGTGGTTTTCCAAGATAGATTTGACGAAAGGGTATTGGGAAATCCCGCTTACTGAGGAGTCTAAACAATACACGGCGTTCCAAACGCCCATTGGATTATTCCAATTTAAGGTCATGCCATTTGGGTTGGTAAACGCGCCAGCGACGTTTGCACGATTAATGAGACTAGTGTTGAAGGACATACCTAATGTCGTGTCATTCTTTGACGA
Organism: Onchidella celtica; assembly: GCA_963931925.1. NCBI lineage: Eukaryota > Metazoa > Mollusca > Gastropoda > Systellommatophora > Onchidiidae > Onchidella > Onchidella celtica. The sequence continues at coordinate 32,476,523 of OZ007570.1, forward strand.
TATAGCATGCCATACGTCGACATGGTCTGATCATATTCAGACACTAACAGTAATTTTTCAACGATTACGTCATTTTGGGTTAACTGCTAAACCCGCAAAGATGGATTTGGCATGTCCAGACATAGTATTCTTAGGACATATTGTGGGTAGAGGTGTTCAGAGACCTGAAGAAACAAAAATTGACAAGTTAGTAGGGTTGCAAATCCCTAAAACAAAGAAACAAGTCAGAAGCTTAGTGGGAATTTTAAATTATTACAGAAAGTTCATTCCAAATTTTTCCTCCTTGTCATCTTCTCTTACTGACCTTACTAAGAAGGGACAACCCGATAAGGTCCACTGGACGTCTGAATGTCAGACATCATTTGATAATTTGGTGACAGCATTATCATCGTCACCCATTCTGATATTACCCGATTTTCGATCTAATTTTATCCTCAGAACGGATGCGTCGGACTCTGGTGTCGGCGCTTGTCTTCTACAGGAGAAGAACGAATGTCTCCATCCTGTATGTTATGTCAGTAGGAAGTTATTGCAGAGAGAAAGAAAGTATTCTGTGATAGAGCGTGAGTGTCTTGCCATTGTCTGGTCCGTCCAGAAACTAGGACGTTATCTCATGGGACGAGAATTTTGTATCCAGACAGACCACAAGCCACTGACATTTTTGTCGAAGAATCGTTCGTCCAGCCCACGCTTGTCTAGATGGGCATTGGCTTTGCAGCCGTATACCTTCGTTATTCAACCAATTCCAGGAACCAGCAATCATATCGCCGACTACCTTAGTCGAGCCTAGGGGAAGATTTCAGGAGCTTATACATCGGAGGACAGGAACATTGACAGGATCTGTGTGAATAAGTCGACTTTAAAATATTGACATTATAAATATGATATGAAGAATGGTTGATAGGTTGATTGGCTTTTGATTCTGTATTAGATATTGTGTTTAGTTAGCTATTCATGATGTGACACATATATGCATATTGCAGGCCATATTGATCCCCATATTTTCCCCTGATTTCGGTATTTTATATACTAGGGGAACTGCTAGGTCATTTTTTTTAGTGTAGGTATTGCTCACGCTCACTCGTTGACAGTCATCTTGATGCGATTTGAAATTAATTGCATTAATTTTTTTGGGGTGGGGGATGATGTCACGAGTGGAGTGAGTGCAATTAAGGGGATTGCTACAGAGCGGGTGTAGAGTAAGAAGGGCTCACAGTAGACAAGTAAGTTAAGCGTGCTGTTGTGAGTAGAGGGGGGGGGGGTCTGAATGAGGCGAAAGCGCTGTATTACTATCACTGCAAGTTAGAAGGTCCTACGGAACGGACCTGTGAATAAGAGCTCATCGGGCCGACATAAGGGGAGCAGTCGAGAAGACTAGTGAGAGAGTCTTTCCAGTGATGACTGGTACGTAGAACGTTGATTGATTATTATGATTGATGTATTATATTATATTCGTCTATTACCATGATGTAAATAAGTATGTGAGGAATGTGGAAGTCCTTGATATTGGATATAGCAATGTGCGCCATGAGCGATAGATGAAAGTGAGTTCATGGATTTGTAGCGCGAGTGAGTAGTGTGTACTCCGATGGAAGTGTGTTACCGTAAGATGTGTGGTGAGTGAAAGGTGAACTAGTGTGTGTACGCTTCATGGGTTGTAAGGAGAGGTGGAGTGAATAGAAATGGTAGGGTATTATACCAATGTAATGTTATTCTTGTAGGTGTCGGGGACGGGCCGCAGAGCCACCTCGATGAGTACAGGGGATAGGCCAGCATAGGGCCGGAGGCCACACATAGGCCAGAAGTGAGGCTGTCAGTGCAGGACAGTAGAGGCACATAAAGTCGTGGCAGTCAGGCCACGGACAGGGACGTAGATATGAGCGTGAATGTGATAATGCACTATTGCCATGTTGAGGGGCAAGTGAACTAATAATGTACTGGTGAAATGATAATGTCTATTGAAATGATAATGTGTTATTGCCCTGCTGAGGTGCTAGGGGAGTGCTAAGGGATATGACAATAGGAAGGTGATATTGAGAGACTGCGGTGCCAGTGAATTATTAATGTGCTATTAAGACCCTGAGGGGAGAGGCTGAGGCCGAAGTGCCTTTAGGAGTAACTACCGGATTGTGGATCCGAGGGAGAGTGTGTGTGAGAATAAGGCCGTTGTACGGCAGTTGATTTCAATAATATAATGTATGTAATTGCGCTATTATATGTATAATTATGTTTAATAAATGTGTGAGTCTGATGGATTGTTCTGTTAAGTGTTAACTTGTTTGTTCGTGATTGTTGTCCTGTCATAACTTATTACATCTCCCAGTCTGGGATTTGTGACATAATTGTTGGGTGTCATGAGAGAGTGATGTTCCAGGAGCATTGGTATGAAAACTGGTGGAACAAGAATTATAATGATATCATAAGCACTGCATTCTTTACATACCAATATGACGTCAGCTCACTAAAAGAAGATTATGCCCATAAAAAGAAAAAGGATCTAGTAGTAATAACAAATAATAAAATTTACATAATTCCTCGTCCGGTAGAACCAGCTCCAAACACTATACAGACATCCTGCCACTCACAGTCAATTAAAATCATAATAATAATAATACACAGCATTTATATAGCGCTTCACCCCGTTAGCAACCAGGCTCTAAGCGCTTTACAACATTTATATCATATAATCACACACACAATACACAGGCTTACTCAGGAAGAAAAAAAAAAGGACATTTAGAGGGTAAAAGACTCTTCAGCTGATGTTTAAATCATCAAATTTTCAGTCTCTCTCAAAGACGGAGGCAGAGAATTCCAAATCTAAGGCCTTGAAAAGAAAATGATTTTTCACCCATGGTCTTAAGCGACATCTAGAAATTTTAAACCGTGTAGTGTCAGCAGATAACCAAAGATGCCGTAATGGTACATAGGGAGTCAAAAGATAAGAGGCATAATTGACTAATTAGATTTTATTACCTTGTTTTCCCCTTAACTTCTTAGGTTTCTCAAAAAAAAAAAAAAGAGAAATTATATAGTTAGATCACTCTTTTTTTTTTTTCATTAGCACAATAATTTAATATGCATTCACTTGTCATCATTTTGGTAGATGATTTAAAAAAAAATACTCATTTCTATTTTATAAAAACCATAATGATTTTGAACGCAAACACATACATTTCTCTCCCCTGAACAAGGAATATATAAGATCTGTAAGAAGTTTAAGGCTGTTGTCAAAGAAAACTAAAACTGAGCGCTACTTTAAATCGTTTATTCCATCATCAACTAGGATGTTACAATAATGTCGTCATCTTGATCGTAATCTGTGCACAGTTGAATTATGTCCTGCGTGTCAGGTCAATGTGTTTTAGTTAGGGAAGCATATTGTGTGCACTGTTAATTTTGTTAATTTAGTTAATTTATCAGTGTGTGTGTATATATGTGTGTGCGCGCTATGTATCATACTTTCTGCTCCTGTAACTGTATTGTTATGTATTCAATGATCAAAACAAATTTCCTTGTACAAGGACGAATAAAATTTATCTTATCTTATCTTATCTTATCTTATCTTATCTCTCTCTCTCTCTTGGGGTGAGTGGTAGGGATACGTTTTTATTTAATTTTGCCCTGGCAGCGGCCTTCTCGGCCTGTTCTTCTCGATTTCCAACTACCAAGGTATCTTAAACGTGCGCAACTTGCACACGGGCCCTCCGAGTTTTTTGTCCTTATTTAACGGTCTAACTACCCCTCTTCCATTCCCCTCTATGAAGTCCTCAAATTTTCCCTTGGGAGAGAATGTTCTCATCACTGCCACTGGTCCACATGTGTACTAACCTTCCCTAAGAGCCCTGGTTTTGTTTACAAACATAGTTGAGTAACTGGCCTCAGGTGCAGTACTTCGAGCCGAAATAGTGATAACTTTACTAGCATTTCTGTGGAAATCACAAAAAGAGAAATTACAGTACAGTTGTGCACTATTATTTTACGAATACACCTGCTAACGAACATCAACAGGACTTGCCTAAACCATTCTACAAGGAACAGTGCGAAGAGGCCGAAGGAGAGGAAAACAGAGAAAGAGATGGGAGGTCAATATCAGTGAATGGACTGGCCTCACATTCAGCTACTACTCAATCGTGTCTGAGAACCTGGAGGTATGGAAGAAGGTGGTTACGAAGTTTTCCGTGGCACTACAAAGGTCTTCAAAATTCCGGGAGAGAGAGAGAGAGAGAGAGAGAGAGAGAGAGAGAGAGAGAGAGAGAGAGAGAGAGAGAGAAAGAGATGAGAGAGAGAGAGAGAGAGAGGGTGCTATCGAACAGCCTCAAGTCATCTGGCGGTTTTTTGAACTCGTGTCCCGGAATAATGACCTGCTGGATATTCGACACCCACAATTGCATGTAAAACCTGATAAAAACCGACAACAGCGGCGAGGTGACCTCTGTATTATATTCTTATTGCTGAGTATGCACATGGGACTTGCTTTTATGTTGCAGATTTGGCTTAATTGTGCATGTGTGCCCATGTGTTACTCAGATTAAAAAACAACACCCGACAATATATAAGTGGCATGTGCACACCCAGTTCTACTTGGTCTAGCCCCACCCCCACCCTTATCCTCCCAATGGCCCAGCTATCCAGATGTTAGGAAAGCTGCTTGACCTGGCTGTCCATTTCCCTCCCTCCCTCAATTTCTCAGTTTCTGACGCAGACCCTGTGCAATGGTACTGTGCCATGTGATTTGGGTGCTTGACTCAGGTATAAGAGATTCCAGGTTCGTAACCCTAGAATCCCTTTCGGTGAAGGTTGAACCTAACTAAATAAAAAAGTGCCAGGAATAATGGTTTCTTGAACAGTTTCACAATTTTTTCTATCAATGAGTCTTCAAAGCATGTCCTTCGCCTTCTGTATTTTGTCATTCTGAAAGGAATGCGAAAGGCATGCGTTAAAGCTCAGTGATTAAAAAAAAAAATGTAAAACTGTCCAAGAAATCACTCTCAGGGCACTTTTTTTTCTAAAATTTTGCTGACTGCCATATCTCAATGAATTGTACAAGGGAATAATCATTATATTTTACAGTCTGTCCTTGATGTGCACTAAAGACAACTGTTTATCAAAGGACCTAACACACGTTTCTCCTGGTCAATGTTACTGAGTCAACAAGCCTCGACTGTGACACATTGCAAACTGCTGAAGATCTCGGTGTGTCGGCACGATAACGGCCACTTTGAACCTTTCATGGTCTTTAGTGACTCTACTGGCGAATGTTTGATTCACAAAGCTTAATTCACTAAAATTTCACAAAATAAATCTAGCGGGAAAAAGCTCGTCTAAAATAGTACGTAGAAAGCAAGTAGTTTGCAAATATACTACACGATTTTAAACTCAACCTGTAGATTAGCCTTCTTCGGGAAAGACAAAAGACACTGCAGATCCACAAAAAATAATTCTGCTATGGACCCGCAGGCAAAGTGCCTTCTTCGGATATGCAGGTAATCTTCACATTGGGCTGAGACATAATTCACCGTTATTTGGCAATTACGCGCTCTCCCGAAGGTCGAAAGTTAAAAACTTAAACAACCCCTCCCCCCCCCCCCTCCCCCCCCAAAATTAATTACCTGTCGTAGATGGTCCAGAAACTGTCTCCACCTATACCGCTGCTGTGAAATCTGACCAGTCCAACACAGAGTAGTGTGGCAATTGCTGCATCCACCGCACTACCTCCCTTGACAGCCATTATGTCCCTTGAATGGCAAGCATGTTCATTAACTTTAAAAATTATTCTGTCATTGGTAGTGCCGAGAATGACAGATGATAACTGGTAATGTTTGTGACAAGAATGAAAAGAAGATAACACAATAAGGCTAATGTGAAAATATCGTGAGGAAAACTGTATTAATTTGAAGAAGAAAATGATAAGAATAACGATGACTACGCACTTTGCCACAGAACTACCTGCTATTTGCTCAAAATGACCATCAAACTGCATAACCCACAAAATTTTAATGATCCATTAACAACAACAACAACAAAAAAAAAATGCAGGAAAAAAAGAGATGGAGAGAGAGAGAAAAAGAAGTACATGTAATTTAAAAATACCCGACGTAAGATGGCACGGGATTAAAATCACTTATGTACTGCCATGGTGTCACTTTCCTTCCAAAAATATGAAACACTAAAATTTACTTTCCAATAATATAATCAAAAAAAGAAAACCCACTGAAAATGCTTGAAGCAAAGTCAAAATGCCGTTGACTGTATGGATTCTGTATTTTTGCGTATTCTACTTTCCTACAGACAACTTTTTCTTTTTGCCACATTTTGACCTTCTAATAGTACATTCCCACCAAAAATCCAACCTGTTGTGATATTGACAGCGAACAATAATATCAAGTTCTTTCCATCTAAAATTTGACTAATCCGTTGCTATAGCCGAATTGCGTAGTACCTTGGTTATTCCTAACATTAGAAATTTGTATCACAGTTCTCTTCATTGTAAGACGGCTAAAAACGAAGAAGTGTCAAAACCTGCCCTTTTTGGTTTAAAGCGTGAAACTTTGCACGTGAGTATTTGGAACCATTCTGGATGCTTTAGCGACAAAAACATCATCGCAGAGCCATATCTTGGGCGTGATGGTGTTTTTTTTAAAAATGAGTACGTCATGACCTCCACTTCTTGTACTAGCTATACGCATTAAAACAAACTGGTAATAAAACCTTAATAACCCCCCCCCCCCACCCCACCCCCCTAAAATAAAACACAAACTTAAAAAACCTTAGCAAGTTTGGTAATTTTCTTTTGGTGTCATAATATTCTAATTCTCATGTTAAAAGTCAAAGTGTATAAATGGGAGTACCTTCCAACATCAGAGCAGAGTTCAGTATTGGACGCCACAGCCCCGAAGCGGTAGGTCTCATCCCCAACCGCGTCTGAGGTGACACTGACCACTGTCACTTTCTCTTTCTCGTCAGGGTCACGGGTCAGCAGCAGGACCAAGGTCACGATGAATCCGGTCAACAGGCCCAAAATGGCCAGTGCCAGAATAAACACGGGAAGCTGAAGATATCGGAATGACAAAAGCTCTCATGGGAAAGATGTGATTTTTAGTCAAATGTTGATCATGAAAAAAAAAATGGAAAGATGGAGTTTATTTGTTTCACGGATTGGGGAGGTTTGACGGGCGGACATACAGATAAAGACAGATAGAGGACAGAATCTCCATCTGTATAATAACAATGTATTAACATAGGAATAAACACATTGGATGACAATTGTGGTAGTATATAGATAGCCAGGCCGATAGACAGATGTATGGACTGACAGACAGACAGATAGATAGACCGATGCATAGACATACAGATAGACAGACCGATGTATAGACAGACAGGCAATTGATAGACAGATAGACAGGCCGATGTCTAGAGAGACAGACAACTGATAGATAGATAGATAGATAGATAGATAGATAGATAGATAGATAGATAGATAGATAGATAGATAGATAGATTGATAGATATATAGATTGATAGATAGATAGCCAACCAGCCAGCCAGCCAAACACACAGACAGAGAGACAGATAGAGATAGATAGATAGATAGATAGATAGATAGATAGATAGATAGATAGATAGATAGATAGATAGATAGATATATATATAGATAGATAGATGGATAGCCAGCCAGCCAAACAGATAGATAGATAGATAGATAGATAGATAGATAGATAGATAGATAGATAGATAGATAGATAGATAGATAGATAGATAGACGATTGTGTAAAGGTGGATGGATAGCTTCAGACTTAAACTATAGACAGAGAAACAAATTGATTGACAGGTCGACGGGTATCTGGAGGAAATTGACTATGTAAGTCAGGAAAATGTATTGACAAAATTTAGAGACCAGTGACAGATGAACATCAGAGTAACAGTTTGTAAGCAGAGAAACCACCTGTTGTGTGAAAAGAGATATATTCTAATTGATAAAACACAATAATATGCACATAAAGACATATAGAAACACATGCGCACAGAGGGAGAGAGAGAGAGAGAGAAAGTGAGAGAGAGAGAGAGAGAGAGAGATAGAGTGAAAAACACACGCACACAAAGAAAGAATGAGGGAGAGAGAGAGAGATAGAGAGAGTGATTATTCAAACACACCCACACACAGGGAATGAATGAGACAGGGGCAGTGGGTGAGAGAAAGAGAGCGAGAGCGAAAGAGAAAGAAATAGCGTGAGAGAGAAAGAAAGAAAGAGAAAGTACACACACACACACACATACATAGGGAAAGAATGAGGGAGAGAGAGAGAGAGAGTGAGAGAGAAAGAGAGACAGATACAATATACAAATATACACCTGGTGGGAATGAATGTGAGAGAGAGAGAGAGAGAGAGAAAGAGAGACAGATATAATATACAAATATACACCTGCTGAGAATGAATCAGAGAGAGAGAGAGAAAGAGACAGGAGAGAGAGAGAGAGAGAGAGAGAGACAGAGAGAGAAAGAGAGAGAGAGAGAAGAGAAAAAGGGAGAATGTGAATTGAAGAGAAAGCGTAGCTTTGAAAAACATACTGAAAATGAAAGAATGCTTCGGATGAAAGAAATGATTTGAGAAAATCTTACTGACAGTGATCAACAACAGACTGACATCAAGTTGAGTATCACCACTTACACTGCATACTGAAGAAGACTTCTTTGTATGTTGTAGACCACTAGTTTCCGACACCATGCTTCCCGACTGTCACCGGGCAACAGTTAAGGTGTAATGAGTATAAAATAATACACGGAGAAGACTCACTAAGAACCAGACTTCTGACGACAAGAAAGAAACAAACACATTTACACGCGATGCCAAACTCATGAATAGTAAACAAATCTATTTCATTATCAATGTTAACGCGAGACTCTGAGATAAAACAATAATACCTGTGCACCACTAGCACTATAGTGTGAAAAGAAGCTACATTGTAACAGATTTTAAGAAATCAATATTGCATCCGGTTTAGTTTGAAATAAGAGCCAATGCAAAATTTCAAATGAACCCAACAGACCCTCTTTTAGTAAGTCTATAATGATTCGGCCCGTTCTAACACAGACGCATTCGAACAGAATCTTGTGGTGTGCATTTCATACCAGCGTAAACAACCTGTGATGAATTCAAAAGTATGATTTTACTTACATTTCCCTTGTTCATACCGACCTGATTTTAGAGAGTGTCCTTGGGGTTTGAAAAGGGAAGAGATAGGGTCTCCGTAAAGCGTACGTACATTTTTCATTAATGAATTCAAAAGTTTAGTTTTACTTACATTTTCCCTTGTTTGTATCTGATTTTAGAGAGTGCCCCTGGGCTATGAATATCGTACATGGGAAGAGATGGGGTCACTGTCATACGTATGTACACCTTTCGGTGATGAATTCAAAAGTTTAGTTTTACTTACATTTCCCCTTTTTCATACGTACCTGAATTTAGAGAGTGCCCTTGGGGTATGAAAAGCGTATATATACAGGGGTTTCCGTACAGCGTACTGCACTTTTCAGTAACAATTTCCGAAGTTTAGAGTTATTCATATTTTATCAACGAAGTAAGAGTTAGTATTACATAAACGTCTTGTATGTGATATTCAACTTAATAGTGGGTGCAAAACGCCATTTAAAGTTTACAAACATAATCATCCACATTCACCAGTCCAATGACCGTACGCATCTACAAGGGTGTGTGGGTGGGGATGGGAGTCTCTGAGAAACATTCAGGACAGAGTTAAAAAAAAATTGTGTTGAGTTCACAATCGTATCACCTGGTCTAACAGTCTACATGCGTGTGTTCTCCCCCCCCCCCACCTCCTCATACCCATTCGTCCACGTTTTTTTTTGGTCCTGTCTTCCTCTTTTTCATAAAATCGTATTCTGAAGGCTGTACGGACTCCAGTGTAATCATGAAAATGCTTTTTTCAACCGCTGAGCCTTAAATTCTACAAAATATCATATTACTCACAGAGCCGGAAAAAAAGACGTATTGTCTTCGAGTAGAACTGAGTATGACAGGGAATTTCGTTCTGCGCCTCAATTTACACATTGTTGATCGAAACTCAACTTTAAACATCACATCTATCTGAGCATTCCCCGCGTCAGCGAGCCAACTAACAACAACAACAACAACAACAACAACAACAACAACAACAACAGCAACAACATAAACGTTCCAATCAAACCTATCTAGGAGTCGGAAGCAACAAGAGCGAAGTGTATCCCCAGGTTAGCAAACTGTGGCCTAAAAGATTGGTTCTGAAGTTTGCTGTGAATGTATCATGCATAATAATTACCTGCATTGTCAGAGGCTGCGGGTCCCAGTGAAATTTATAATCGTAGCTGTTCTTAGTGAAACCTGCAAACGGTGTTTTAGGGTCTATGCGCAGGGCCCAACTGAGAGGAAATGATCCAAATGGCTTAAAGCCGGTCCCGTGCATTGTGAAAACTAGCCGACCCGCGCAAGATAAATCTTGCAAATCTACCATGTACCAAACCCAACCGTATATCTAGATCTAGGTTACATTAAAATGGCATTTGAATTCGATGCAATGACGGACAGAACTTACTGTTACGCCACCATTTCACGTAGAAAAACACAGATGTGATTACGCTGATTTTAGACTACCAATGTGTAAAGGGAGGTCAAGGACGCAATTTCCGGCCACAGTTTTCGGTTCTGTCCGGTGAAAATGCGTCTCTGTTTTTGCGGCTCAAAAAAAAATAAAAAATGTTAATATAAATAACAGTAAAGACTGATTTTTGTTCAAGATGGCTGTGTCCACGTAACTCGTCATCAAAAATTGATGCAGTGCACTAAGTTTCATAATTTTTGATGTTGTAGTCGCGAAGTTTTAGCTGCTTACAGGTTCACCCTCTAGCTCAATCACAGTAAGATACAATATCCGTTTGATTTTTTTCCAAAGGTTAGCATATAGAGAAAGCAGGCTGCTGGTGCGAGTAGAAATAATGAAGGCTCTTTATCCTTTGAGTTTGTACATAGCGAAAGCTGGTCTCCAGCGCCTGGTAAGCAGACACATTTGTCGGAATACTCGAATGAATTCTTGCCCGCTCGTCTGCCGCTGGTTTTTGTGCAGAATGGTGCACACAATGTGTAGTTTCACAGCTGGGTGTTCAAATAGTAAGACAGTTCTCTACAGCTGTCTTCAATCAGCCCGTCATTTGGAAAGAAGACACAATCTTGACGCTAACAGGCCAGCAACGGAGGAGTGCAGGACAGAAATCAGTCAAAAAAGAAAAAAAAACGCGAGGGGGGAGGGGGGGGGCTCACCTGCTGATTTATTATGACAAAACTAGATTAAGATACCCGGCATTATCCAGGATAAACCTGTCCACCCCCCCCCCACCCCTTCGAATAAATACTGTGTATGTGTGCGTGGATTCGTATGTGCTTTTGTCTGTGTGCATGTGTGTTTCTTTATTCTCTTTTCATTGTAGGTACCATAATTTTGTATGTCTTAAATTTCTTATATATGAATTGGATCCATAAAGAATTATCGTGCCTTATTTTTATCTTTATGCATTATATTAACTTTGCAGCATCCAGTTCCTTACATCTCCAGACCATATCGACTTCCTTACATATTCATAAGATGTGTAAGAAATATGATACTATGGTTCCGGCAATGAAATTAAGAAAAAAAAAATACCCCCGAAAGCCCGCGTACACACATGAACAAACACACACACACACATAGGGGAGAGAGAAGGAGACAGTGAGATCGAGGGAGAGAAAGACAGAGAGGAGGAGGTAGGGAGAGATGGATTTGAATATCTTTAGAGCATCATTATTATTACAATGTTTTATACGGTTGATCAATGACATACATTGATTCTGTTGACTTTCAAACTTTCTCCCAGCGCCGATTTGTTTGCTTTCTCTATGCATGTTCACCATCAACTACCTGACCGACGCTGATTTTCTGCTGCTAGATTGCCTGCTTTCTCTATGTGCTCCCCTTTAGGGCGGTATCATACCAAGGCAGGAACGGCACAGACAGCTGCTGGCAGACAAGAAGTGCACGCATTAATTTCCTGTATTTTCCTGGCAAGTCCGGGAAGATCCTATCACACAAAGCTCGGTCAGCTTCTCCCATTATTTCTTGGGTGTACGGTGCATTCTGGGGGCAGCAACTGGCTGTGACGTTACGGGCTTACTGTGACACCTCCCTTGGTGTATTTTGTGCATAATGATTTCGTCTGACGTTCAACTCAAAAATCCACTGAATTCTATTGACCTGCGTTGTGCCATCAGTATTGCTAGGTCTATAAAGTCTAACCAGCCAATTGACATTATCTCTAAAACTTGCCAGGTGAAGTTAAAAATACGGCTAGCAAAAAAAAAAAAAAAAAGTAATAAAAAATTATGGAATCCCAGAGAAGATGGTGAATCTTATAAAGAGCATGTACGAGGGGACAAGTTGCAGAGTCGTACACGATGGTAAGCTTACTGACAGCTTTGATATCAAGACTGGTGTTAGGCAGGGTTGTTTGCTGTCCCCATTTCTGTTTATCCTGGTGATTGATTGGCTTATGAAAGAAACCACCAGTGGAGGAAGAAATGGCATACAATGGACCCCATGGACACAGCTGGACGATCTAGATTTTGCAGATGACTTGGCACTATTGTCGCACACACACGACCAGATGCAAGCAAAGACTACAGCTCTAAACAAAATTTCAGAATCTATTGGATTGAGGATACATCCCGCGAAGTCGAAGGTCCTAAAAATTGTTGCACCCCTAAGCGAACAAGTCACAGTAGGAGATCAACCACTGGAAGATGTAGAGTCCTTCTGCTATCTTGGTAGTATCATTGACAATAAGGGAGGAACAGAGGCAGAAGTCAAAGCACGAATTGGAAAGGCACAGGCAGCTTTCACATCCTTAAGCAAGATTTGGAGAACCAAGGATATATCTCTAAAAACAAAGCTGAGGATATTCAACTCGAACGTGAAGTCAGTCCTGTTGTATGGATGTGAGACCTGGAATGCGTCCCAGGCCTGCATAAAGAGAATCCAAGTTTTCATCAACAGATGTTTGAGGAAGCTACTTAAGATCAGATGGACAGACAAGGTCAGCAATGAAATTGTATGGAAAAGAACAAGACAGAACCCAGTCAGAGAGGAAATTGGTAGGAGGCGATGGAGATGGATCGGCCACACTCTCAGGAGGCCAGGAAACAGCATCACGAAGAAGGTATTGGACTGGAATCCCCAGGGCAAGAGATCAAGAGGAAGGCCGCGCGGAACGTGGAGAAGAGCCAGAGAAAATGATGTGCAACGAAGCGGAAAGACTTGGAATAATGTAAAGAGGCTGGCCCATGATAGAGAGGGGTGGAAGGTGTTTGTTGGTGGCCTATACCCTGATCCAGGGTGAGAAAGGCAATGATGATGATGATGAATAAAAAATTCCTTTAAGTTTCATCCAAATGGCCCCTACAAGTGTACTGGAAAAAGAAAAATATGGGATTTAAAAAAAATCCAAATAAAGGAAATACTTGACCTCACAATGTTATGCCATGAACCGTGTACCTCACTCAAGATGAACTCAAACATATCTATCGAGATTTTTTGGTAAAACAGTCTAATTATCATATCTGCTCACGGAAACAAAAATAATAACAATGCTCTCTCCCGGAACTACAACAGAAAATAAAATAAAAACAAAAGCAAAAACAAAACAACAACCATGAAAACGAAAGACATTAAAAAAAAAAATGACTTTCTAATTTTCCGGAATAATCTGGAATTCCTAGATTTTTTGCCATACACAGTTATACTGCCCAACTTCACAGACTCCGTTGTGTGTGACCATTTCCACTTCTGCCAAAGATGTCCGACTCTGCATATGTTTTAGCTTACACTGTAACAATGCAGATGTTAGTATGTCTCGTTGCATAATATGGTTACATAATATGGTGTCTGTTGAGCTACCCTGATGTAAGCATTATCTTCCTTCATTTATATTCTGTACACTTTTATTATTAATGTGAATGACTACCTGTAGATATACTGGGGACCACATTATGTATGTGCTTCATGCGCAAATTATAGTTCTGAAAGATTTTATCAAAGTAGGTTGTTCTTTGATATTATTAACCCGATTGGTACGCTGGCACGCTGTTGTTTTACCATAATTTTATGGGACCATCCACGCCGTTCCATAATTACGTACACTCCGGGGCGAGGAAGAAGGGGGGGGGGAGGGAGGGAGGCAACGTAGGACGCTTTTTAGTTAGGATACTGAATTGATATTGGTTTTCTTTCTTTCTTTCTTTCCAACAAATTAAGTTACGAGATTATACAAAACAAACAATCTTTCCAACGAAACAGTCAAATACTCAAATAGTTCAGATGCAAAAAGACATTTGGAGTTTTCGAACATCAGAGTCTTATCATGGACATTGTCCATTCTAATGGCTATAGCCTAGGCTTATACACAAAAGGGGGTGGGGGGGGGTTTGAGGCTAAACTTATGAAAAGTGCATACGGGGGGAAAGGGGGAGGATGGTAAAAAATTGCCATAATCGAGTGTACTTGTTTTATCGACCGGATCTGATTCGCACTCGTTTCTGGTGTTTTGTAATATAAAATACTAGATGAGCTACCGGGCATTGCCCACAATAAACAATCATGTGATTTCCCCCCCCCTCTCTCTTTCTCTAGTATAATAAAAGTAATAAACTACAGTCTTGCTTCAGAACTCATGCGCACCAGAACATTACGCACCAAACTGAACGCTTGATACGATTACTTTTTATGACATGCACGGTACTATTATTACGAAACAAACATGCAAATATACAGATGTTACATAGCAACAAACATTGTTATTTTTTAAAATACATGCTTGAAGTAAACAACTTTTAATTATAGCCATCATCTTCCTTATCTCAACTGCCACCTTCCTGCCAAATTTAAGACCTGAAGAGTGTATAGTTTGGTCAGTTAGTCATGCCAAAGGTTGCAAGTTACTGAAATATATAATAGATTCTTTTCATTCTAGATGTATGCTGCAGGTCTTTTTTTTTGTTTTCTTTTTTTTTTTTAACCCTAGTGACTTCTGTGATGAAAATATTAATTTTTCATTCTAGGCTTTTGATGCCAGTCTTTTTGATCCCAGTAACTCCTGTAATGGGAACATTTCTTTTTCATTCTATGTGTACAATGCCAGTCTTTTGGATCCCAGTGACTTCTTTAATGGAAATATTACTTTTTCATTCTAGGCGTTCGATGCCAGTCTTGTGGATCCCAGTGACTTCTCTGATGGAAATATTTCTTTTCCATCCTAGGTGTACCATGATACTCTTTTGGATCCCAGTGACTTCTGTAATGGAAGCAGCTCTCTTTAATTATCGGCGTACGATGCCGATCTAGCAGGCCAGATTATACCCCACCAGATTATCATCATCATCATCATTGCCTTTCTCTCCCTGGATCAGGGTATAGGCCACCAACAAACACTTTCCATCCCTCTCTATCATGGGCCAGCCTCTTTACATTATTCCAAGTCTTTCCGCTTCGTTGCACATCATTTTCTCTGGCTCTTCTCCACGTTCCGCGCGGCCTTCCTCTTGATCTCTTGCCCTGGGGATTCCAATCCAATACCTTCTTCGCGATGCTGTTTCCTGGCCTCCTGAGAGTGTGGCCGATCCATCTCCATCGCCTCCTACCAATTTCCTCTCTGACTGGGCTCTGTCTTGTTCTTTTCCAAACAATTTCATTGCTGACCTTGTCTGTCCATCTGATCTTAAGTAGCTTCCTCAAACATCTGTTGATGAAAACTTGGATTCTCTTTATGCAGGCCTGGGACGCATTCCAAGTCTCACATCCATACAACAGGACTGACTTCACGTTCGAGTTGAATATCCTCAGCTTTGTTTTTAGAGATATATCCTTGGTTCTCCAAATCTTGCTTAAGATTATGCCCGGGGATAAAGTGTCGTAGCCTATTTTATACCCCCTAGAATATTCTGGGCCAGGCCGGATTATACAGTGGAGTATACTTTGGGCTAGGCCAGACTACATCCCCACGGGCCAGATTGTACCCGTAATGTTGTTGTTTTTACAAACATATCAAGAGACTACAAAATTTCAATCTTAGTTTAAATTTTTTTGTCATTGTCATCAGGTGTTATATTAATACGTACATACAATATATTCTTGTCTCCCATAAATGGCTGTAAATGGCTGAAACATAAGCTGTTCAATGCGAGCATTGCTGCTTGGTTAACATTAAAACAGTGCGACTGTTAAAGGAAAGATCACTGCTGCGTGAAGACACGAGAGAAAAGCTGAGCAGTTACGACGAAAGATGAGGAGTTAAGTTTTAGAAAAACGGCTGAAAGTTTGGGCTGGGCCTGGGGTTAGGAATAGGGCTAACTCTTAACCTGTGGCCTTCTTGTGCGAAACTTCCTGTCATTGGGCTTAACAGTGCTCCACTGTGCGATATCAGGACAATAACGTGTATTTTTCAAGATGTGCAAACAGACTTTCAAGATATCAAAACCCCGAATAGCTGCATACCATTCCGGTTCAGTTCGGCTGACGATTGTATTGGCGAGGAAGAACGGCTACGGTCATTAGCTGCAAAAAAGAAAAATGCATTAATTTACTAACTTTGTAAATGCTAAGTGTAAGGAATACGGGCGAAGCTGGCTTTTTAGAATCTTTGTGGGAGAGAGAGAGAGAGACAGAGACAGAGAGAGAGACACACACACACACACAGAGAAAGAGAGAGAGAGAGAGAGAGATTTTGTAATCGGGGACATCATTAAACACAAGGAATTGTTTTCAAAATTACAGTGACCCCCAATTAATACTAGCGAACAAAAATGCAATGAAACGTTATTGTCACAAATTGCATCAAGTATGCATAGAAAAAGTCCTGGTGATCGTAGAGTTCAAGCTTCTCTGTTCCGTAAGTTATAAACCCTGGTCCGAACAAAAGGACGGCGTTTTGGGCTAGGTCTACTTTCATCAGGTGCTTCCGGTTGAATCTCAGAGTTTTCTTCCCTGAGAGAAGTCGAAGGGTTACTACCTGGGGTGTTCAGAGAGTCTGTTAGATCCAAGCTACGATTTTGCGTACCAGTCTGCATAACAGCTGGTTCAGGAACAAGCATTATCTGATTTGTCTGGTCATTCACATTTAATTCATTATTTGTCGGCGAAGGAGCCGCTTCATTCGAAACAGTACGCGATGTAGTCATGTCTCCAGGTGGTGCCAGGTGGCGCAGAGCCACTGTTGTCTCCCTCCCATCACGAAGTCTGACTAGAGCATACAGAGGATTGCAATCCAACAGTTCAACCTCATCCACCAAGGGGTCATACTTCGAAGTCCTCACGTTTCTTCTCATGAGCGCAGTACCAGGAGTAGTTAACCAACTTGGAAGAGTTATACCAGTTGTGGATTTCCTGTTATAGCGAAATATTCTCTCGTGCGGAGTTTCGTTTGTGGCGGTACATAGAAGAGATCTTAGGGAAATGAAGTGAATCTGTGAGAACGAGCTCCCACTGATGGGTCTCTAGGCCACGAGACCTCAGCGCAAGCGTTATTGTCTTCCAGAGCGTGCCGTTCAATCTTTCCACTTGCCCATTAGCTCTAGGGTTGTACGGAGTAGTCCGACTGGTAGCTATACCTTTGTTGTGAAGGAAGTCCTTGAGCTCACTAGACATGAAGTTAGCGCCCCTATCAGAGTGCACATAGGATGGCATTCCAAACAGAGAGAAGAGTTGACAAAAGCATTTGATTATGGTTGAGGCGCTCATATCAGCACATGGAAAAGCAAAGG
Organism: Onchidella celtica; assembly: GCA_963931925.1. Taxonomy (NCBI): domain Eukaryota; kingdom Metazoa; phylum Mollusca; class Gastropoda; order Systellommatophora; family Onchidiidae; genus Onchidella; species Onchidella celtica. The sequence goes on from OZ007570.1 coordinate 32,494,357, forward strand.
GGAAGCGGGAGTACTCATCAATCATTGTCAGAAGGTACTTGTTCCTCGAGGAAGAAGGCAAAAGCCCTTTAAAATCCACGCTAAGGCGTTCAAAAGGCTGAGTGGCCTTGATAAGGTTAGCATCAGTCGATTTGTAAAAGGAAGGCTTTAGTTCACAGCAGATTCTACAGTTTGCACACACTCTCTTCACTTCATCTAGTGAATAAGGGAGGTTCCTGCATTTGACGAAATGCATCATCCTCGTAACCCCAGGATGGGATAGTGTGCTGTGGAGATCTTGCAGTGTTTCGGCGTTCGAGTTAGCAGTGGAACAGTACCCTCTCGAGAGAGCGTCTGCTGCATGGTTTTCTTTGCCAGGTCTGTATACTACGTCATAGCTGTAGCACGACAGTTCAATTCTCCATCTCTGGATTTTGTCATTTTTCACCTTTCCTTTCTGAGCGTTATTGTACATAAAAGCGACGCTTTTCTGGTCAGTCACGAGTTTGAAATGTTTTCCAAGCAAATAATGTTTCCACTTCCGGAGAGCCTCCACAATGGCATATGCCTCTTTCTCGACAGATGAATGTTTCCTTTCACTATGATTTAGTGTTCTTGAAAAGAAAGCAACAGGTCTCCCATTCTGATTCAGGGTAGCTGCTATCGCCATGTCAGAAGCATCCGTTTCGACCACAAGAGGGATATTCTTGTCAATGGTTGTAACAGCAGCATTCTCTATCTCTCTCCTCAACAGTTCAAAAGCACATTTCACTTTCTTTGGTAATGGGAAAGTACGGTTGTTGACAAGAGACTGTATTTTGTCAGAAAAGTTTGGGATCCAAGAAGAGTAGTAGGCAAACATGCCTACAGCGGTTGTAGTCTGTCAGGGTCAGGTTTGATACTGCCCTTGGAAACCAGGAACCCAAGCAGCTTGATTTCTCTGTCGGAAAGGATGCTCTTGTCTTCATTGAAAGTTATGCAGTACTCAGCGGCACACTTCATAAAGTGAGAGAAGTTTTCATCATGCTCCTTCTGATTTCTACCGCAAATAGTGACATTGTCTAAATATGCGAAAGTGTCTTTAATTTTCTCATTTCTGACGAGGTCGTCAATGATGCGTTGAAAGCAAGCGACTCCACTAGTGACGCCGAATGGAATACGTTTGAACTGGTAGAGGTTTCCACTGGCCTCAAAGGCAGTGTAGAATTTCTCTTCCTCCTTTATGGGAATTTGGTGGTAGGCACTGCGAAGGTCTACTGTACTGTACACCTCATATTTCGAGATCTCCTCAATCATCTCATCTATTCGAGGAAGAGGATATGCATCAAGCTGGGTGAAACGATTGATAGTCTGACTATAATCCACTACCATTCTTTTCTTGTGCCGGTCATTTGTTGTCACCAGCACTTGCGCTCTCCACGGAGAATCAGAAGTTTCAATCACATCTTCGGCAAGCAATTTTTGGACTTCAGAGTCTATGAATTGTCTATCTGGTGTAGAGAACCGTCTTGACGTTGTAGCTATAGGTCTGCAATCGGCAAGCAAGTTCTTGAACAGAGAGGCAGGTTCCACCTTTGCAGCAGTTATGCCACAGACAGAGAATGTAGGCTTGGGGCCTTTGAAAGTCATTTCAAGTCCTTTGTGTTGATCTAGAAAGTCGTGACCCAGTATTAGGTCAGCGCACAATCCTGGTAGAACGGAGAGCTTTATTCCTTGATAAGTTTCGCCATTATATTCCAGAGTAGCAAAACAATGGCCTTTGGTTGTACTTGAGAGATTCGTGGAAGCCATGGAGATCTCTTTTCTAGACATGAAGGTCTTGAACTTCATAAATTGAGCTTTGTCTGCTGAGATAAAACTTTCAGAGCTTCCTGTGTCTATCAGTGCCCTCAGAGGAGTGTCAAAGACCTTGACTTTTATAATGGCTTTCTGAAGACTTAAGGGGGCCGCAGCAGTGAAGGCCGAATTAAGGATGGGATCAGCAGCAGAGGCGAAGTCATTCCGTTTTCCTTTTGATAGACACACCTTTTGATAATGTCCTTTCTTCCCACAGCCTTTGCAAGTTGCCTCTCGAGCAGGGCACTTTGATCGGGGATGCCGTTGAAAACCACAGAAGAAGCATTTGGAACTGGTTGCAGCTGATAGTGTATCACTCTCGTCCGTGGCTGGAGTGGTGGTACTGCCGCAGGGCACTGATGATGAAGCTGGTACATTGTTGTATGTCTGGGATTGTTTTTCGGCCATTTCTAGCAATCTAGCTTGATCAAAAGCAGTAGACAAGTCTAATGTCTTATTCTCAAGGAGTCTTTGTCTGATTTGACTTGAAGAGAGACCACAGATGAAAGCGTCTCGGATGAAATCATCCCTGTTTTTGTCGGCTGAAACAGCTTTGAACTCACACTCTTTTGCAAGAATCTTCAGTCTCTGTAAGAATTGGTCAAGTGTCTGCCCTGGTTCTTGTTTGGTAGTTGTTAAGATGTGCCGAGCGAATATTTCATTTCCAGGTTTAACATAAATATTTTTCAGGACTTCCACGGCAGAGGCAAAGGTGGGACAATCGATGATGTATTCATATACAAATGGGTCAACGAAGTTTATCAGCAAGTCAAGTTCATCAAGAGTAGGAGTGGGAGATTGTTGTCGTAGAGACGACAGGAAATTGTTGAAAGTTCGCAGCCAGTGATTCCAGCGTTTGGATGCGTCTGGTGTGTTTGGGTCCGCGTTGAACCTCTCAGGTCGGAGAAAACGCTCCATGTTGAAATGTTGAATAAATTGATATGAATAAATTGAAAGCGGAGAGTCTGAAGTCTGTTTTAGCCAATCATCTTGGCTTTATTCAACATTCAACTGTAGTAGGATCAGAAGCATGATCCAGTTATAATCCTTCTACCGAGCAATGGCGCTAGGAAGGACGAAATAGTTTATGGCAACGTCTGTGACGTCATCTCCGCACAGTGGTATTCATTAGTGGTGCGTTATTGTTCAGCACAAGCAGATAGCAGATAGTTAGACAAACAGATAAAACAAACAGTACATGACGAGCGATTATAGTAACACAAAGCACATAAACATAGCAACATCACGACACCCTATATGCGCGTTTCATAGATATAGACGTAGCCTCTAGAATGGTCAATGTCCATGATAAGACCCTGATGTTCGAAAACTTTTTGCTTTTTGCAACCTAAACTAACTGAGCATTTGGCTGTTTCATTAGACATTTTTGGGGGGTTTTGTATAATCTAGTAACTTAATTTGCTTTTAAAAAAAAAGAAGAAAGAAACCAAACTTATCAATTATTTTGTATTTGTATATATATCTATACTTCTTTAATCATTTGGGAAATTTGCCTTAGTGTCATTTGCAGCCCAGTTACAACTAGAGCAGACACGTCGTCGCCACAGTGCATCGGCGGTCGGCGTATTTTTTTTTTTAGGGGGCGGCTGAGGGAGTGGTAGGGATACATTTTATTTAATTTTGCCCTGGCAGCAGCCTGTTCTGCTCTTTTCGATTTCCAAATGCCAAGGTATCTTTAACGTAGGCAACAAGCACACGGACCCTTCGAATTTTTGGTCCGTATCCGAGAAGACTATGTGCTCGATCTTTCCTACCATAGGATCAGGGACAGGAAAATAATTATATTTAAAAAAAAAATCTTTTTCACAACCGAAAGGCTGAAGAAACAAAAAAAAAAAGAATGCAAAAAGTTTACAGTTTGGAAATGCCAAGTGTAAGGAAAATTTGGGCAGATCTGACTTTTTAGAATCTTTGCGGGAGAGATACACTAACCTTCGGCATTATTACTGAAAAAATGAAATTCAAACTATGGAAATTGACAAACATTTAAAAATAAAAATCACAGAAAATCTGTAGGGTGGGAGCAGAGCTTGCAGGATAACGAAATAAAAAGAGGTCAGAATCTGGTCATGAATGACTCCATTGGAATCCATTATCCCACATCAGAATCAATACGTATTGCAACAGCAGGACATTTTTGTGTATTCATTAAAATCGTTTCAAAAGAAAGGATTTTTCCTTCAAACAGATGTCGACTTTTTTGGAGGTGGATTTACTGGATAACAAAGATTAGAGATGTTATTTTATTGTCCCTAACCCTTCTTAATTGTTTTACCAGAAGACAATAAATAATCTACGAGTTCTTGGGACCCCAATCACTTTACTGTAATAAGCACTGCCAAAACCAAAAACAACAACAACAAAAAACAAACGAAAAACCACAATAGTACAAGTGGCCGCTAGTGGCGCAATAAACGTTTGGTTAGTAGACTGGTGGTGACAGCTACAACAATAAATGTGGACTTGAGTAAATTGTAATAAACATGTTTCCTTGACAGGTTAAGGGGAGACAGAGTTTTATGTTTAACACCCGGGGTAGTATTTTAGTGTTGAATTTGCTAAATCGATTACCTTCATTGTTATGGCAAATGTTCGCCTTCGGTGCAAGTCCGAAGTCAGTCTTTATCTTGTAATTATAATTAACTCTATATATGATTATATAATGTATACTATAATACAAGTCGGTCCTTTTGACTAAATTTGATCTCTTCTTTGAGGTCTGGTCCCTCTAGGAACGCAGATTATCTCGTAGTCGAAAGATTAACCAATCACAAGCAATCATTTTTTACTTACCTCACGGCCCGAATCGACGTAAGACCTATCAAATCTGACCCAGGACAACTGTGGAAAATGAGTCTGAGGAAGTACGGGCATATTGGTTACTTAAAATCTCTCTTCGAATTATTCTCTGAATCGTGTTTAACTTTAAAAAAAAATAAATTATCGTACGCAAGTGAAGAGTAGGTTGGGTATCAAATTTTGATGATCAGTCATAATTATGATGGAATAGGTAATGGGGTTGCTGTGATACACTGTTACAGGTTACCTTCTGTTGGATCTGTGTTTGTTATTTTGAACTTTTTAATGAAAAATTTTGATTGAGGGCACAACAGCTTCCTCCACACATTGACGAACGTGCTGAGCGCCGCAAATACAAGTCAGGACTCGCAGATAAGTGATCATACTGATTTAATATTCTACAATTTTAAAATATTTTCATTGTTCAATTGTTTAATTTTCCATCTTTGTTGTTTGTTTGTTTTTGTACGTTTTTTTTGTTTGTTTGTTTGTTTTCCTGGAGAAGGTGTTTAACCGAAATATTGATGTTGATTGGCCTTTTCTTTTTGCATTTCATCGTATCGTTTCGGTATTATTTCTTACGCGAAGCTTTGCTACATACACCTTTTTCTTTTTGCCATATTTTGACTCTATTACAGTCGTGCATATGGGGAGTTTCAACATCTGATCTAGTTTTTAGTTTAATACAGTTTTGAAGCTGTCTGATTTGTAAGTCTGAAATTATGGAAATTAAAAACATGCCCCGTGTTTGAAGGTTCAGGCTACTTTCACAAAAGCCTGGTTTGCAGAATTCGATGGAAGCCATGTGTAGCACTGTACATGTAGTCTGTGTGTGTATATATCTCTGTGTGTGTGTGTGTGTGTGTGCGGCATAAGAAAACTGGCTTCCGTCGTTGCAGCGACTTCCTTACTGAAGATTATCAGTGGTGTAAGCTATATTATAATGATGATTTTAACTTAGTTAACTTTTTTTCTTTTTTTAAAAATTTAGGTGGATAATCATATAGGAAACGTTTTAGTGGCTTGTTTCATCGTGACATTTCAAAATACTGGCTTTGTAATGACTAACAAATGGCCGATAGTGCACTTTACTCCAGTAAGGGTGTATGAGAAGGATTGAAACATTTTCTGAAGAATGTTGTTACTAGTAAGTACGCCCCCCAATTTTTTTGAGTTGGGTGTACGTATTTTAAAGCCTTTTATGACTCCTGAGCTGAAGAGCTCCTCCCGAAATACTCCTAACAACAGCCTTGATCGATTTTTTTCTATCAGATTTTCTTTTTGTTTTCCTCCTGTTTTTTGGTTGAAAGGGTGGGGGCGGGTGGGGGGGGGGGAGCAGGGATAAGGATTCGATCAGATTTAGGGTTGAGGATAAGGATCGGGTTAGGGATAGGTAAGTATACCTATGCACCCGAGTATAAAACGCCTGTGGTGTTTACCTACTTATAACAATAGCCTTTTCTTAATTACCTTTTATGTTAAATGTCATGAAAAAAAAAAAAAAGAGCTCAGCCAACATATTAATTTCTACGAGCCGCATACTGAAAATTAAAAAGCCGTGTTTTGGCCACCCTTGCTACATTATGAAATAGTAACACTATTTGATTATGAATTGTGGCTGAACCACAGACGAATTAGTCTGTGGGCTGAACCAAAGTACTCACCCAGTATGAATTATGCCTCTACTGGAGTATAGTGACAGAAGGGAAGTAATCACAGTTACAGTCATTTAACCTACTAGTGATTAAGATGAGTTACGTCCCATGTGTAAGCTATCCCAACACGTAGCTCTTTCTGCAAATTCTTACCGCATGATGTGTTTGGTACTAGATGAAAGTTATGGCTGGTTGTTGTGCTTGGTTATTATCAGAACATTTTCTTAACTTCATGATTGTTCTTTAATATAACACAAGCATAATTACTTTGCGGCTTTGCCCGGGATAAAACTGCTTCCACTCTTACTACTGCTACTACTACTACTACTACTTCTCTCTCTCTCTCTCTCTCTCTCACCCTTTCTCTCTCTCACTCTGTGTATTTAAACCAGTTATATTTATATGAATACGATAGTAAACAGTGCGAGGGACAGAAAACTTGATTCGCTCCTGCATTGAATAGGACGAATTTTGCATGCAGACTGGAAAACAAACAAAAACAAATAAAATTTGAAATTCACAGGAGAACGAAGCTAGGGAACGCTGCCTTTAATAAAAATTAATATCCGGAAAAATAGTGTTTTACAAAGAATGTACACATTTACCAGCGTCGACATTCAATTTTGTCGTTCAATGTCTAAGGAACACAATTCATGTAACGCGTATTAGATTTTCCCTATGGGGTCCGCAACATTTGGAGACAAGCTAGGATTTTTGACTCACGGTCCCCTAAGCTATAGCTAAAATACTGTTCTATACAGAAGACACTGTCTTAAACAGATATTGTTAATATTTGAAATTTGAAATAAGCGAATGATACGCATATCCTCTGCCACGCAGTGAGCACGATAGTGCTGATAATGAGGCGGTAGGATGAGTCAGTGAGCAAGGGCGTTGATTTCACTGCTCCCGTCTGCGCATGTCATTTTCTATCATGCAGCGGCAGAGAGGGTGGGGCAAAGCCGATTAGGATACAATCTTCCTTAGTCACCGTATACTCATATTATAATATCAGCGATTTTCTCTTTTGTATTTCACCCTACCGGTTTCGTCGGGAATTATTGCATACCCTGTGGGTAATAAAACGAAAAAGAAAAGAATAGATCGAAAATAGGATGAACTAGTATAGGGGAAAAATGCAGATAATAACATACGTCTCTGTTGAATCGTTTAAATAGCCATGCAGGAGACTACTTTCATCTTTCTCCGTTAACCTTCGCATTGTCCAACATTGCATTATGTAGCCTTCCGTCAAGGACTTCCAATGTTTTCTATCGGATGTCTATCTATCTATCTATCTATCTATCTATCTATCTATCTATCTATCTATCTATCTATCTATCTATCTATCTATCTATCTATCTATCTATCTATTTGTCTGTCTGTCTGTCTGTCTGTCTGTCTGTCTGTCTGTCTGTCTATCTATCTATCTATCTATCTATCTATCTATCTATCTATCTATCTATCTATCTATCTATCTATCTATCTATCTATCTATCTATCTATGTATGTCTGTTTGCCCGCCTGTCTATCTGCAATATCCACCGTCCCTCCGACCACACCCGACTGTCCACTGCATGTCTCCCTAGTCATCCATGCAATATCCACCGTCCCTCCGACCACACCCGACTGTCCACTGCATGTCTCCCTATTCATCCATGCAATATCCACCGTCCCTCCGACCACACCCGACTGTCCACTGCATGTCTCCCTAGTCATCCATGCAATATCCACTGTCCGCACGACCACACCCGATTGTCCACTGCATGTCTCCCTATTCATCCATGAAATATCAATAGTCCGTCCGACCAAACCCGACTGTCTACTGTCTGTCTCCCTATCCATTAATGCAATTTCCACCGTCCGTCCGACCACACCCGAATGTCCACTGCTGTCTACCTATTCATCCAAATGTCCGCCCGTTCGTCCAAACTTCCGTCGCCTCTCCTGCCCGTCTGTCTATCTATTCCATGAGAACTGAATTCAAAAGTAACTAACGGTACAAAAGTACCAATATTTACAAGCACCAGATTTGCTAGTCTCGGGTCTCGATGAGCCTCTCCAGAATCCCATAACCTTTAGCTGACTCAACCAGCCCATCATTATGTCATTATTCTGTCCAGGTTCGGGTCGAGTTCACCGGCGATGTGCAGAAAAATTACATAATGATACCTACATGGGGGTACTTTCTTCTAATTTACAAACGAGTGCAGTTAGTTCATTATACGTTTAATGCGCATATTGTGCCTAGAATTACACTTGGATTTCTGTATATTATTCCTGTCCTTCAAATGCTTTTATGTGAGTCCGTTAGGTGTTTAGAACAGATGAATGTGTTTCCTCGGAGACAAATTCCTCAGGTGGTCTTGTGTTACACAGACCAGTGATGTGTATTGGATTCTTTCTAGTCAAAACTTACGCCAAATAATAGAACTTTTTTTTCCTTCTATTTTTACATTGTTAAAATGTCAATGCAAAATGAGAAGGAACATAAGAAAAAAAAATTGAAAAATTGATGGCATCAGTTACTTGTTACTAAACACTAAACATAAAACTGCAAATTAATAATGTTGAATATTTTTACTTCTCAGTATGAAATACTGTTCTTAGAAAACATGCAGTAAAATTATGAAATCCAGTTTGTTTTCTTTCTCAGTTAACATTTTCTTGTCAATAGAAGTTAAGGGAAGGATTTTTTATTTGATACTCCAAATTCCTTATTTTTGTCATATTGATTAAAATTTCATAGAATGGGCCGTTAGACCTTTACCGTGCGCAGGTCGCTGATATGCATGGAGGAATGCACTTGACACACGCTCAGTTTGGTGCCAGTTCTCTGCCAAAAGTTGTATAGTTCCTGGTTCAGATGAATGCAGATTCTAACTTTCAATGCGGATTCCTTGCTGTCTGAAGTGGTCTGAATTCACCGTTCAAATTTCGTAGAACTTGACAGTTTACTATAAATAAATTTTACAAATAAATAAATAAATTTATACAAAAATAAGATAATAAATGAATACTTAAATAAATAAATATTTACATAAAGGACTAAATGAATACATATTTCAATAAATAGATAATAAATAAATAAATAATACATAGGCAAATAGTAAATAATTAGAAGGTGACTATGCATATGATTGTATTTTAATGAAACCATTCTTGCTATATCTGTGATTTTGTTTATCAAAACATTTCAATAGGACACGCGAAGAACAATGACGTGTACAATTTATCCGCACGCAATACTCATCCTGTGTTTGTTCATTGTCAGCAACTGTTGGGCAGGCTATGACCTGGACGAAAAGGTGAGTCAAGTGTTGATTAATTTTAGTCATTTTCTGCAAACCGGTATCATTGTTCTGTGGTTTTAATTAAAAGATTTAATTTTGCTTATTTGTTTTACGTTTTGTTTTAAAATATTCGAAAAAGCACCGAAAATCTTATATTTTAAAGTTTTTGAACAAAAATTAATAAAAATCTCTATGCTTCTAAAAGGCTGTGACACCAAGCATTTTACGCCAGGAGCGCGTACGTATACATACCTGTCCCTAACCCCGTCCTTATCAACCCTAAATCTTATCGAATCCCTATCCCCCCCCCCCCAACCAAAAAACAGGACGAAAACAACAAAAAGAAAATCTGAAAGAATAATTAATTAAGGGAGTACTTCGGAAGGGGCCTAACTCTGGAGTCACAAAAGGCTTTAAAATACGTATCCCTAACGCAAACAACAACAACTACAACAACTTGGGGGACCTAAGTATCTGTAAAAATATTCTTTGTAAAGAGAAAGCCAAAAAGTTACTAAACAACAACGACAAAAATAAGAGCTACAAGAAGACAGAGAACAAGAAAGAGAAGTAAATCTGCCTGGAACAGCGATCCCCCGACAACAAAGGTCTCTACACATTTTTCTTTTTTTTGGAGGGGGGGGGGGTGAATTTATTGTATAATTTTGTGCGTTGTGTATATATGTATACATATATATTATAATATATATAATATATATTTAGTTTGCAGAACTGCATAAAAAGTTGGATATTGTACTCAAGCGCTTGGGTGAACAACCGATAGGAATTACGCCTGACGGACATGTAAGTGGAGAGAATAAGCCCGACGGACATGTAAGTGGAGAGAATATGCCCGACGAACATGTAAGTGGAGGAAATACGCCTGACGGACATGCAAGTGGAGAGAATACGCTTGACGGACATGTAAGAGGGAGTAGGTCTACCCCAGCGATGTCCTTACGCTGTCTTTATGTGAACAGTTGTCCTTATGTGAACAGTTAACCTTACGTGGATAGTTGGCCTTATGTGGACGGTTGTCCTTATGTGAGTCGTTGTCATCATCCGGACAGAATCTGTCTTTTTGCGAACAATTGGCCTTATATGGACAATTGTCCTTACATGAACAATTGGCCTTACGTGAACACTTGGCCTTATGTGAACACTCGGCCTTATGTGAACTGTTGTCTTTATGTGGACGGTTGTCCTTATGTGGACAGTTGTCCTTATGTAGACAGTAGTCCTGACGTGGACAGTATGCGACGTGTTGGCCTAATGTGGACAGATGTCATTATGTGGACAGCGCTCTAAAGAGTCAGAAATGCTGGTTTCTTCCACAGATTCTCTGTTCTGTCATATTATCGCAGCTTCATAGCATGCCTTTCGCCCTCTTACATCAGTATTTATGATCATATTTTAAACAAAATTTTTTTTATTTTGTTGACTGCCCTCACGGCAACGATTTGTCCAAAGAAGGAATCATTATAATATGCCACAATCGGCCCTTCCTGTTCACATTAAGACAATTGTTTACGAAAGGGTATGACATAAGTAGCCTTAAAGACTAGAGAGGGTTTTGTTTTATTTTGTTTATTAAAGTTAATGGGTTGTGCTACGTCGATCCAGTGTGCTTATTCTAGTTTCAGGCCTTTGAGTTTGGGTTTGGATTTTATGGAGGGTTGGCACAATAACAGCCATTTTGCGCCTTTCACGGTATTTCTTGAGTACTTTATTCATGTTTCGTGTTAAGAGTTTCTATATTATATTTCACAAATTCAGGCGATTAAAAAAAAAAAGTTCATGAACTGAACTAATTTTTGTTAGTTCACTTTGATAAGGCTAGTGGATGGCATTCAGTGCGTTTTGTCCATCTGTTATCATACATACCGTGCACATGTCCAGTCCAGTTCCTCTTTTGTTGTAGCATGAGAGAGAGAGGGAAAGAGAGAGAGAGAGAGAGAGAGAGAGAGAGAGAGAGGGAGAGAGGAGAGAGAGGGAACACAAGTTACGGAGCTCGGGATAGCCGGGAATTTCAGCTGATTCGCTTAGATTTAATGATAGTTATAATAATAAATAACATTTATATATACCGCTTCATTCATAGTACAAGCTCTACTCGCTTCACAGACATTCTACCGCTCACGATCAATTCACAATTTTAAACAAATGGGACGTGACTGCAATGCAAGTAAAAGCCGCCTCTGCGCTGTTGGTCTTAGAGGGCTAAGGTTTAGATGTCACCTTGGTTTTTCAAGGTGGGACGGAGTGGGATAATATAGTTATATTTTGCTGGGGCATAGGGCTTGAGTACTGTACGTCCTACCGGAGTAGTTGTCACCTGGTAATAATAATGATAATAATAATAATAATAATAGTAATAATAATAATAAAGTTCATTTATATAGCGCATATCCAGAGATGCTCTATGCGCTTTACAAAACATGCAGAAACAGAACAAATCTCATCCCTAACAACTGACCACACACACAAAGGCACACACACACTATCTCTCCCTCCTCTCTCTCTCTGTCTTTCTCTCTCTCTTTCTCTCTCTCTCCTTCACATACACACAAACACCAATACACATCAGACCGTACATCAAAGTGTTTTCTGAAGAGATCGGTCTTCATTTCAGATCTAAAAAGTGGTAGGACTTTTATGTTGTTTGTCATAATCTTCCAGGTGACAACTGGCATGAATCCAGATTCAGAAGACCAAGGCATCCCTTTACTGCAGCCAGTGGTTATTCCCCTGGAACTGAGTCGGGAGTCTGTGGCGGAAGACGAATTCCGGTTCAAGGTCAAATATCGCGCGCTGGGCGATGGTCGCATTGAATGGTTTGCTGATGCCGACATTGGAGAAAGCAGAGGTTAATGCAGAATGCTCGTCCATCTGCTTCGATGCCCTGTCATGCCTACACGTTTGTTTTTTCGATGTTGTTGTTCTTGCTGCAAATAATCTCTTACCATAATGCTCCTACCGATAGGTAATCTATATTTCATGCACCGTGCATAGATACTTAAATAGGTTAGGATTAATAAAAGTATCGCCATTAAGGCACTCCCTCACTAAAACCAAAGATACTAGATACAATAAAATGAGACAGCTAGCACGTTTAGCGTGCACAGATTTCGCACCGCCACCTAGCGGCGAATGCGCGGAAGTCATGAACAGTGCCGTATTTTAAAAAAGTCAAATGGGGAAAATACTGAATTTGTTTCTCTGTTCAGCTATTGCTTGATCGAAGCGACTTATTTGGTAATTATAAATTCAAGAGCTGTAGTAAGTTTCTGGCTATTTTGTTTCTTTTTCTAGTAGCATTAGCTCTTAACAAATCCCCATTATTAATTTCTTAAGTTCTCATTTTATCAAGTATTCTTTTCACGCAGTACACATCGGCCCCGACCCCGACCCCGACCAGCGCGCAAATTGTGTGCGCAATTTTTTTTAGTGGCACGAAGACGGGACTGTCTCATCTTATCGTTTCTAGTATCTTTGGTTTTGGGGTGCCTACGTAATAACTCTCTAGCTTCATTATAGTATGATTATTGCAAGGCTTATCTGCTGGCCAAACAACCTCATACTAATTAGTCTATCATAATGTTCTTTAAAGAAATGTGGGAACCATTCCACAACTTATTCTGGTCCAAATGTAGGGAATGCACACCCTGAAAGACTGAGAGATATTTCTTTATTTGAGAAATTCAAAACAGAGCTAAACCCAGTCCTGTATCGCAAATATCTACCCACGGACAGATAATGTTTTCCTTAGGCCTGGTATGTTTTGTGAACTATGAAAGTACATTTGTAAGTACATTAGAGTGAGAGAAAGAGAGAGAGAGAGAGAGAGAGAGAGAGAGAGAGAGAGAGAGAGAGAGAGAGAGAGAGAGAGAGAGACAGAGAGACAGAGAGAAAGAGACAGAGAGAGAGAGATAGAGACAGAGAGAGAGAGAGAGAGAGAGAGAGAGAGAGAGAGAGAAAGAGAGAGAGAGAGAGAGAGAGAAAGAGAGAGAGAGAGAGTCACTATATTACTGTAATTGTACTGCGCTTTATCATTATTACCATTATTACAACTATTATCATAATCATATTATCTTTATCTCAATAAATAAGGTCAACTGGGAAAAAGGTAATTTCCTCAGCAGTGATGGTGTTCAAGAAACAAGCCTGACTGTACCGATCTCTAACGACACAGATGTCTACATCGTGGTGAATTTTCACGCAACAGGAAATATGTATGTAGGGTGAGTTACTTCAGGTTCAAGGGGACACGGTGGTCTAGAGGCAAGGTACTCGCCTCTCATGCCGAAGGTATTGGGTGCGATCCCCTGTCGGGTCAGGCATGTTGGAATTTTTTTTTCGGGGGAAACATTCCTGTTCCTGATCGTATGGTTGGTAGGATCGAGCTCTTAGTCTTCTTGAATAAGGACGAAAAACTCAGAGGGCAGTGTGCACGTTGCGCACGTTAAAGATAACTTGGCAGTTAAAAGTCTTGGAGAGCAGGCCGAAGAAGGCTGCTGATCTGGGAAAAATTCTGTAAAAAAATGCAAACTATCCCTACCATAAAAACACACAAAAAACACATATGTGAGTGTGCACGAGAAAACCCGGCATAAGTCGGCAACATGACATTTTGAGTTCTGTACATATAATAAAAGACAAGCCATTTCTGATAAATTAAAGTCAGTGACCCCCCTAAAACAAGATTTTGAGAAAACGGCATTTAATCCTAAAAGTGGCAATAGCTAATTGACCCATTGATATTGGAGTGATTGCTGTTAGGAGACCGTAGGCAAATAACTAAGCAGTTATAGAGATCATAGTGAGTAGTGTTCACTGCTCATCTACAGTTTACCCTGTAACATGCCACGGTCCCCTAGCAACAGCCAAGTCGGAAGTTTTTGGATCTTGTTAGGAGACCGTAGTCTAATTACAAAGCCGTTATAGAGATCATAGTGAGTAGTGTTCACTGCTCGTCTACAGTTTACCCTGTAACATGCCACGGTCCCCTAAACAACAGCGAAGTTGGAGGTTTGTGTCGGACCCATATTTTCACTTCAAAGCCGTTTTTCTCAAAATCAGCTCTGCCAAAAGTTCCCGATCAAATGCACTGTATTTTGTTTCAGCAGAAGAAAGTTTGCGCGAGAAAAACGCCACAGGCACCCAAAACCGTCCATGAAGCTGTTCCAACTGGGCACCGATTCCCACGTCTGAAGCGTCCACAGTCATGCTGGTAGGAGCGTCTGCACGAGGATGATGAAGTAAGACCGCTCCGCTAAGGGCCTCCTTGGCTGCCTGAAATGCCCTCTCGCAGCGCAGATCCCACTCAATTTTTTTACCTTTCCCGCTGGCTTGCTCATGAAGGGGAGCTAAAACCTGAGCGATATTGGGCATAAACCTGTGATAGTAGTTGATCATACCGAGAAACCGTTGCAGGCCAGTCCGATCTGTTGGTGGAGAGGATTGACGAAGTGCTTCGACTCTTTCAGGAAGTGGTGCAATACCAGTGGCTGTGATCCGATGTCCAAGAAAGTCAATCTCGGTTACCCCAAAACTTGTATTTAGCCTTGTTGATGACCAAACCATTGGCTGACAGAGTCTGGAACAGTTTTTAAAGATGTAGAATGTGCTCATCAAATGAACGACTGGCCACCAAAATATCGTCAATGTAGACAAAGGAACATGGTATATCTCGTAAGACGCCGTCCATGAGGCGTTGAAAACTTTGAGCTGCATTCTTTAATCCAAAGGGCATGCGGAGAAATTCCCATAAACCAAGAGGAGTGATTACTGCTGTCTTGGCAATTGAACTGTTAGCCATGGGAATTTGGTGATAACCTCTGACGAGATCGATCTTAGAGAAGATGGTGCAGCCCGAAAGTTTACTGTTCAGATCGTGGATATGTGGAAGTGGATAACGATCGTCCTCTGTCTGAGTGTTGAGGAGCCGGAAATCTCCACACGGGCCCCATGAACCATCCGACTTGGGGACCATGTGCAGGGGGGACGACCACGGTGACTTTGAACGGCGTAAAATTCCCATCTCCTCCATTTTGAAAAACTCTTCCTTGGCAGCGGCCAGTTTCTGGGGGTCCAAACGACGAGCACGAGCATGAGCTGGAGGGCCATGCGTAACAATATGATGTTCGACGCCGTGTTTGTTGACTGAAGAGTTGAAAAGGGGAACCAAAATCTCAGGGAACTTTTCGAGCAAATCGGAAAAGCTGTTGGGTGGCGAGCACGATAAACCTGAGATGGAGATGGGGCAGCTGACGTGCTTGAGGAGTACCGAAGCGTTGTCGGCTGAGATAAGACGTTTCCTGCTTAAATCGATCATCAAACCATGCGTGGTGAAGAAGTCGGCACCTAAAACAGGTCGTGTCATGTCGGCCAAGTAGAACAAATGCTGATATTCCTGCTTGTGCCCAAGTTGGACGGTTAGAGAACGTTTCCCCCACGTCCGTATTGTAGTGCCGTTTGCTGCGGATAAGGGCTGGGATAAATTTGTTTCGTATCGTATGTCCCGAGGAGCTGGGAAAGCCGAAACCTCTGCTCCGGTGTCCACCAAAAATAACTCACCCGAATGCACATCAGGGACAGAAAGCGTGTGTGAACTGGGACCAGCTGATGCAACGCTCAACAGCTGGTTGAGCCGTTTCCCTGAAACCTGGAGCTGTGAGCCTGTGGCTAGGAGAGAAGAGAAGCGAACTTGCAGTTAGGGCGACAATTCCTGGCTTTTGGTCCAAAGGCGGAATGATAGCTGCAGATCCAACCATTGCTGGCAGGCACAGATCTATCTTTGTTGGGTGCATACCGTGAGTGTGAGTTGGCTGCGAACCGTGACCGAGACTGAACGGCATCAACGGATGGAACGGTGGAATCCTGTTGCATGTCAACCTCTGAGCTAACGTGTGATGGAAGCTGACCTTGCCTCCCAAATGCTATCTGCTGCCTCAGCCAAAAGCTCTAGATCCGAGATGTTTTGTGCAGCCAAAATTGTTCTGACGTCGGGGGGCAGATTTGATTTGAGGTCTTTATTTTAGGAGGTTCGCTGCCCTTGGCATTTACACCTCACTTTACTTGTTTTATTATTTCTTGTTCTGGCGGGGGGGGGGGGGGGGAGAGATGATATGGATAAATTTTAATCTATTAATTTCAAATTTTGCCCGGGCAGCGGCCTTTCGGCCTGCTCTTTACGATTTCTAACTGCCAAGGTATCTTTAACGTGCGCAACGTGCACACGGGCCCTCCGAATTTTTTCGTCCTTATCCGAGAAGACTAGGTACTCGATCCTACCCCCCAATAGGACCAGGGACTTGAAAATATGAGAAAAATCCAATTTCCAAGAACTACTCGATCCTACCCCCCAATAGGACCAGGGACTTGAAAATACGAGAAAAATCCACTTTCCAACATGCCTGCACTGCCCGGGTTTAGACCCCGGGACCCTTGGCATGAGAGGCGAGCACCTTGCCTCTAGACCACCTTGTCCCCTGGGGGGCAGATTTGCTAAAAACAGGGCCCTTTTAAGAGTTTGCGGATCGTTGTTGAGTGCGTTGATTTTGCGAAGAAGTGCAGTTGGACGTCTGTCACCTAGTCCATTGAGATTTAACAATTCCAAATCCTTTTGGGACTGTGTCTTGCCGAAAGTCTTGATCAGCACCCGTTTCAGCGTTGCAAACTTGTCAGTGGCTGGAGGATTGAGCAGGGTTGCTTGAATTTCTTCGGCTGTATCAACGTTGAGTGAACTGACGACATAATCGTATTTGGTTTGATCACTCGTTATGCCCTTTGTCCCGAACTGGGCCTCTACTCGTGCGAACCAGACCTCCGGTGACTTTGTCCAGAATTCTGGCAGTTTAATCGAGACAGCGTTGTCTGTATCGGAGGAAGAATCAGAATTCATGATGAGCGGTTCAAAACGGGGTCACCAATGTAGAATTAAGAAATAGATGAAGTTGGATCTTAAATAATCCTAACTTGAACCTAGTCTACGATGTACTCACTTCTTCAGCCGGTTGTCATCTGACCTTCTCACTTCCGTTGTAGTCCTCCTCAGGCAACTTCCGGTGGCCAGATTTCGGCCGATGCGAGCCGAATTATTTTGGCTCTACAGGAGTATTCAATTGTGGTGCAGTTTCGCCTCCTTTTGTTTTTTGCTCAACGCCATGGTCTATATACTAGTATCAAAAATTAACTGAAAAACTGATTCGGTGTCATCTGATCTAACCCAATCGTTTTTCTATCGACTGATGGTATTTTTTTTATTTTTTTTACGTTGCAAAATCCCACAAGGAAACAAGTGCGCAGTGGCCTGGCACGCATGAGATCTCGGTAAGACTGTGGAATATTATAGGAAGCTTTCTAGGCCAGAAAGAGAGAGAGAGAGAGAGAGTGAGATTGAAAGGTGGATGCGCAGGTTTATCTCGGGTAATGGCGGGTACCTGTACCTGATCTAGTGTTAAATCTTATTTGAAGAAAAATTGTGTGTCGGGAGCAATTCATTGAGGCGCAATTTTGGCCAACTTTTTGCTCATCGACACAGCCCGAATAAGACTGAGAGTTTCAAAAATCACAGACGAAATTTTCTCAGTCATTATCACCTAATCTAACTCAATCTTTTTTTGTTATCCACCTCTTGTGTTTATTCAAGTTTCAGACAGTTTTTTAAAACGTTGTAAAAAAAGCACTACTCACAACCCACACCGCGGTTTAGCTGGCTTACCCCTTAAGTTGGTAAGCTGCGTCCTGCATGCATGATGACTGAAGCAAGATTGTGGAATATTATGGGAAATTGTCCATTGTGGAATGTTATGGGAAATCGTCTATGTCAGAGACCAATTCATCAAGGGTAATGCCCGGTTCCTCATCTAGTTATGTGGGTCAAACACTAGATGGGGCATTTGCTCTGAATGAGAAAACACTGGTGAATACTAAGCGAACAATAGTCCGCTCACCAAAGGACATAATTTATGTTGGGCATCTCTTACCGCTCTTGTCCACGGCATCCGCTCCGCTATTTTTTACGGACAATGGCATACGAAAAACTCTCTTTGCCTTTATAGCGGTGAGAAGCAGAGTGGAACAGAATGCTGTGGACGAGTAAACAGATCATAGAGTGTCTTACGTCACTGTCCGTAAAACTAAAAATAACAGAACGGATGCTGTGGACAAGAGCCGTTAGTGTTTCTCACAGTTCAGTGGTGTAGAATTTGTTCTTTTAATCGTTCTAAGGAGCCCAAAGAAGCAAATTAAAAAAAAAATCAGGTTACAGTCGAACAAATGAAAAATCAGTTCCACTCCAGTAAATTTAGTGTGAACTATGAGCTCAGTCAAACTTTCAGATAAATGCAAGAAACAGTTTTGCTAGAAAACGGTTGTTGACCCCGCTCATTCTCAACACGACGCATGATACCCTAGACACAGGGATACCGAGACGAGTCAACTCCAGTATCTCTATGGTCAACTCATATGATTCCGTCCGTCGATTTGCGCGCGAATCATCGATGTCAACAATGCAACAAATCGCATCATACCAATTCATAACTGAACGAAATACACAAGTGCCCACCATATTTATACGGGCACAATTTGTGGACATACAGGGGACAAGGTGGTCTAGAGGCAAGGTGCTCGCCTCTCATGCCAAGGGTCCCGGGGTCTAAACCCGGGCAGTGCAGGCATGTTGGAAAGTGGATTTTTCTCATATTTTCAAGTCCCTGGTCCTATTGGGGGGTAGGATCGAGTAGTTCTTGGAAATTGGATTTTTCTCATATTTTCAAGTCCCTGGTCCTATTGGGGGGTAGGATCGAGTACCTAGTCTTCTCGGATAAGGACGAAAAAATTCGGAGGGCCCGTGTGCACGTTGCGCACGTTAAAGATACCTTGGCAGTTGGAAATCGTAAAGAGCAGGCCGAAAGGCCGCTGCCCGGGCAAAATTGAAATTAATAGATTAAAATTTATCCATATCATCTCCCCCCCCCCCCCCCCCCCCGCCAGAACAAGAAAAAATAAAACAAGTAAAGTGAGGTGTAAATGCCAAGGGCAGCGAACCTCCTAAAATAAAGACCTCAAATTCAGGACATACAGTGAGAGGAGGAATGCTTCGTCTCGGTATTGTGTCTCGGAATAATATACGCACACAATTTTTCAACTCCTCAAATTTATCTGTCTATTTTATTTGATATCAGGAAAATTCCAATATTCTCCGCTTGGCTGTTGTCTGTGTTGCCCACGGATCTTCACCTCCACAGCCCGACATAACCTTTACCATCCAGCAAAGCTCGTTTTACGGCTATGACCTCCAGCCAGATAAACTTGTTGATGACGGCACGGGCGAAGTCACAGCCACCAAGTTCGTGACCTTCGATACCGCCGACCCCAATGGCTGGAACGGCGAGTACAAAGGGAAACTTATGTCGGCCGACTGCGCAGCACGGTATAGAGAGGGCAATAGTTCTTTCTCATTCGGATATGATTTTTATCACATAAACTCAATCCCGGAAGAGATAGGAAAATAGTATGAGACAACTGGATGCGGTCCAATCAGGATCGGGTTTACACATTGGGAGGGGGTGGGGGTTAGGCGGCACTGGGCTTTTCATGTTTGGCGGGCGCCTTCTGCACAAATTACCAAATTTATACAGCCCCCCCCCCCCCCCCAATGTCTCTGACTTTTCGTGTTTTTTATTTTTTCTTGTACTTGTTTCTCTGTGATTTTGTAGTAAGGATTGTTTTTTGTTCAGAATTTTGCCCAGACAGCGGCCTTGTTTGGCCTGCTTTTCTTGACTTTCAACTAACACTGACGGTATCTTTAATATGCGCAAGGTGCACACGGGTCCTTTTTCCTCTGAAAAAAAATCCAACATGCCTGCAGCGACCGGGGATTGAACTTGTCACCTTCGGCATGAGAGGCGAGTACCTTGCCCCAAGACCACTGTTGTTGTTTTTTTTTTTGGTGGCCAGGAGGTGAGGGGATCTTTTAGTTTTAACTTAAAAATGTGCAATGGTGACCAAAAGCCTGTGTCGTCTTTTATTTTAATCTAAGTCATTATTTATCGATTTATTGTAGATTTTCTTGTGCAGTTACACTTTGTTGTTAACCCTTTCGGCCCGGCCCCCATTTCTGCTTGTGGGAAAATTTTGATTTTGTCGGAATTTGGTGTCAGTGGCATCGTCAAGGGTTTTCATGATCATTTGGTTGATTTAGTGTATAAAGTACACTAGTAGCGTTATCTGGTCTTTTAAAAATAACTTGACACATTTTAAGTGTGCGTAACTTTAAAGCTGCATCACCCATTGTGTTGAAATTTTCACACTAAAACTAAAAGTAAGATCATTTATGAATTTTACTCAACCCCACATTAGGATCCTTTGGTCTTCTTGGGCTACCTGGGTCAAGTGATTTTGATTTTTCCATTCTCTTGGCCTTAAAACTTGATAAATTAAAAACAACAACACCACACACACATGGAAAGGTTGACTCAACTTCTTTAGTTCACAGTGCTTAAATCAGTGCTTTTCATTATGATAAACATGCCGCCACTAATCCAAGACGAAAGAAATCAGATTATTCCGATTGCCGGGTCCTCTATTTGCTGCTGTAGCTAGGAGACTTAATGTCACCAGACAAACGGTAAACGATACGAGAAACCGTTTGGCGAGGACTGGGACCGTGAAAGACCGCCAGGCAGACTAGCACTGACACTCCCAGACAGGATGCATTTATTCGCATTCGACCTTGTTCAAGAAGTCGTTTTGAAACAGCTTCATTGAAATTCTTCCCTGACTTCTAAGGCTTTCGACCCTACTGGGAAAGAGATAAACCGTGCTTTCTTGCTGGCCAAAGCAATAGATACTCTTGTAATTATTCTACACACTGTAGCTTGACTTACATGATCCAAGACACCAACTGTTGTCTGAAAACAACCTTCACCATAAAACCTCAAAGCTATAAGAACTCGAAGATGTGGAGGAATTGCTCTGCCTCTCTGTGCTGGAAACTCAGTCTTATTGAATCAAACTTATTATGTAATGAACACTTGCTTTGTGAAACCGAAAACGTATATAGAACTTGGTTTCTGACAAAATTTCAAAAACGTTTAAATTATTTTCTCAAATTTTTTAGCATTTAAGGGTCTGTATATTCTTCTACGTATATTTCAAAGGTTTCTAGTGTTTCTTAACAATCTTAACTGCTACATGATTGTAAGCCTACATGTTTCATTGTGCGGAAGTAGGAAGTAATTTTTTATTTTATTTACAGTGCTCATGCGCAGTTGACTGAGGGTCGGTAAAGGTAGTAATTTTCAATTGTTCTACTATTAACAAGATGCTAAACACTTTGCTAGCAACACTTTGTGAATATAAAGTAGAAAAATACTCCAGCATGTTTCTATATAGCAAGTTGCTAGCCCTAGCAGAATGTTAAGTTAACAAAACTTTGTGAATTCGGCCCTACGTATAAAAATTGTTCCACTAAGATGTTGAATAGTTCTTGCCATTTAAATTCATGTGCAGATGGTAGCAAACAAAACAAAACAAAATAATTGCATTTGCTTAGTTTTATTGGTTGCGAAGGTATGGAGTGAAGCGTGACATTTTATGAGAATCCGGTCGGTCATGGACTGTTTCAAATTTCATACTACTTTATATTGGTATTACTAAAAATTTCCCTATGAACCTATAATTATAAATGTTTGTGTCTTTTAAATTCATGTGGGGAGATGTTAACAAACGTAACGCTATATGATAATAGAAATTGTCTTTATTGGTTGCGAAGTTATGGACTGACACGTGTAATTTTATGAGAATCCTGTCACAGCCGTTAGTGCTAAAATTAAGCCAAAAATAAATACAGAAAAAAAATCATAACTTGGCAACAAATGGAGATATTTGAAAAATTCAGAAAAATAATTTGTAATCTGGGCATCACGACTGTTTTTTTTGGGCATAGTTTCATGGTCTTGGTGAAATTTGAATTTTTTTTCACTGAACTGCCTAATCTTTGCGATTGCCCATATTCATTAATCAAATGTTTGCTACACAATATATTATAATATTTGACAATGTGTAAAGATTAATTTTATTTATTTTCAGACAAGAATTTTTGTGTCCCCGTTTTCTTTGATTTTATAAACTTTAGTTTTTATACTGTGGGGGATGTAGAGGACCTACAACTACAAGTTGTCAAGTTTACATGATAATATTCAACAAAGGTATTTAACAGACTTTATAAATTTTTACCATTTCTGTACTATTAATAAAAATTATTTGTAATGTTTCTCTTCCAACAAAAACTGAGTTTGCTATTTGTTACATAGAGATTGTTTTGTTAAACTTAAGTTTGAGTGTCCTGTGATGTTTCTTAAGCTCGCCGAAAATGGCGTCTGGCATATTGCAAAATGAGGTGTGATGGCTGAAAAATACAAATTGCACAACCTCATTAATTTTGAATATAATATTAAAAGTAATAAATATATCAAAATAAAAAGTTCTATTCAATGAAATATTTTTTTATGAATATCGATTTTGAAAAATCAGTTTTGAGTACGGTACCTACTGAAATGCGAGATATAGGTAGGCCAGACAGAGGCTGGCGGAGTCCCCAGTTTGGTGGCTCACCACCTAATTATAATGCAGCACACTAAAACACTACTAACAAAGCTACACCACAATCCAGCTGGTTGTTACTGTTATTAAGGCCCAAACACAGTAGGACCCGTTTTCTACATATTACGGTGTAGTCTCGTTAATGAGAGGAGAGCTACGAACAGAGCGGCGCTCGTTGATGTCTCGTTAACGTGATGAAATTGCTTTCTATGATTAAGGAATTCACATTAAATCTTGTCAAATTGACAAAATAGGAGACAAATAAATACAGTGCTGCTTCAAAATCAAAGATCAAGATGTGAGGAGAGAGAGAGAGATGAAAATCAAATTTCAAGAAAATTACTGCGAATAGACCCAAGAGATTTATGGCATAGTGAAGGGCAGCCTGTTCCACTTTTAAAGGGCCTTGTAGGCTGCTTTGATCGGACACGTGAGACGATTTATTACCGGGGGGGGGGGGGGGGGGGGAGTCAATTTTGTGTGCTGGTGCAGCGCTTCAAGGAAGTCGCTGCTGTGGACAGGAAGAGGGGTAGGCCACGAACAAACATGAAGGAGAGGCATGGAAGAGGATATGAAGGCAGGTAGCTACACATGGAAGGATTTGACAAGCATCGCCAAGGATAGAGACAGGTGGAAGGTTGTCGTTCGTGGTCTACACCCTGCTGATTAGGGTGGAGGGCAATGATGCTGATGATAATATGATGAACACGAAATGCTTTTGTGTCTCCAGTAAAATTTTTGTATACGATATTTTGCCATAAGATGCAGTTATCCCTTTATATGCCGGCAATGTGTAATTGAGAACTACCTTTTCTGTCGGTGGTCAATTATAGAAAGGAAAGTCATTTACAGAACTTAATACTTTCCACTATTTTAGACTCATTTTGACGACCTGAAAACACTGCACCAGTCGTATCTAAAAGTAAAACTGGAATGCAAATCACAAGGTATACAGATCTCTCAGGAATACTGATCTTTCAAGTGATACATATTTCTCAGGTATACAGACCTCTCAAGTATACGTCTCTCGGGAATACAGATCTCTCAGGAATGCAGATCTTTCAAGTTATACATATTTCTCAGGTATACAGATCTCTCAGGTATACAAAACTATAAAGTATACAGATGTCTAAGGTCTACAGCTCTGTGCGGTGTACAGATCTCCAAGGTGTAGCCTACAGATCACTCAGGTATTCAGAGGGCACGCCCACTGAAGTTCCCAGAAAGGCGACCGGCCACCTGTGTACTGGAACACAAACAAGTGTCAGACAATAAGTAGATAAGTTTGTACTCGGCTCATGAGCTGATCGTGTGGAGTATCCTTGTGATTCGGTAGTCAAGTATCCAACATGAGATGAAGATAATTAATTGTAGACAATACTGGAATGTTTGTCTTTAATTAATTTTTTCAGTTGTCATTACGCTTTGTGAAATAACAAGTTTGTTTGTTTTTTATCAGCTGAAGTAGTTTTCACTTCTCAAGTTTGATCTCCATGTTGCTTGTAAAGGAGAGATCACGACTAGATGCTTACCTGGATAAAGGAGAAACCACGACTAGACGTTTATGGGTATAAATAAGAGACCACAACTAGATGTTTACTTGATGTCGTGGATGGAGTGTTGGTATTTTAATATGGTATATTGGGATGTGTGTTCGACTGCATATTTTTAATAACTAGAACCTAACCCTCACTCCCAGACCACGCCAAATACTAAATAACAAACTGAATAACTTTCATCAATCAGGCCTGCAGGGCCACACTTTAATTACGCTAGTTCCCTAACAATTTCAACTAGATCTATTCATGTAGTAAGGATGAGAATCAACATCATAAAATCCAAAATCAATAGTACTTCATTATAAGTCTAGATCTAGGTTTCCCATAATATCAGTTAACTTTCATTCTAGCTAACTATCTAACTAGATTTATATCAATTCCTTTCATTCTCATAAATCCCCCACTAAAGTAATAATAATGACTCCTAGTAACTTCTAGCTACTCTAAATATTTTCTATTTCCAAGATCTGGACTGTTTACTGTATTACACTTGACATAGTCTCTGGAGACATCAGACTATCTCTAATACTTAAGTTCATAGCTGGCCTAGCTCGCCAAGGAGACGTCGGCACAGTTAGATGTATAACTCTAGAATGAGCTGGCAATTCCCAGACTCACCCAGACAATTCAAATCACAGTTATATCTTATACATTAAATGTAGTTGTAGCTCTAGCCAAAGTTTAACCATTCATCTTCAATTCCTCGCACACTCATTCTTGGTGGAACATCTTCTCTGCTCTTCGAGGATAATCACGCACGCATCATCTTGGATTAGTAGTTAGCCTACATGTGCTTGATTCATCGAACAGTTACTTGGGGACGAGACTCACCATTGTGTTCTCAACCCGGTTGGCTGAGAACAATTCATTACAAGCGTTCAGCACATTGTGCAAACATCAATAGCCATAGATTCTCACTAACTAGATCTACATCTAGGCATCTCTTTGGTAAATTCCCTCAGGCGGAATCACGCCGAGTCCTACGCAGATGGCTTTTCTACTTGACTGAAGTCCCCACCAGACGAACAGCTGCTTTCCTAGCTCTACGAAGGCGCTATTAATACGCCGGCCATCCATTGGCTGTCAATTTAACCGCCAAGTGATGTAGAAAAATATAATCCCACCCCCAAGCCTAAAACGGGATGTTAATCCTTTATTTATGCCCTAGTGGCTTTTATCTAAGTATCTACCATCTCCCTTAGTATATATTCTTGCTGACTTGTTCTCGTCTATTAATAAAAATATCAGCGATATCCTATTTACTCTGTTTATCTCCGCTATCCTGTCACTCCATCTTTTCACTCTCCTGACGTCAAAATTAGGCCAATACAGTACACTAATTGGGTTAATTCAATAGGGGAATATTAATCTTAGGCCACTATATTAAATATTGACACTTGAAGAGTGTGAAATTCGTCCATACTGTTGAAACGGAGGTTATCACGTGGTCTGGTAGATGTAATAAAATAAATAATGCGAAATTTGTATTACATGAGAGACCTGTATACCTAAGAGATCTGGATACCTGTGAGATCTGTGTACCTTAGAGATCTGTATAACCTGAGAGATCTGTATAACTTGAGAGATCTGTATACCTTAGAGATCTGTATAATCTGAGAGATATGTATAACCTTAGAGATAGTCTATGTATAGGCTGAGAGATATGTATAACCTGCGACATAGTCTATGTATAACTCGAGAGATATGTAAAACTTGAGAGATATATTGAACCCACTAAGTTGTTTCACCTTGTGTGAGAAAATTTATAATTGAATGAACCATGACATTCCAGTCCATCCAGTGACCAGCAGTACAGCCTCCAGTCCCTCTAGCAAACGCCAGTACAACTTCCAGTTAATTAAGCCACCAGCAGTACAGCTTCCAGTCCCTCCAGCCACCAGCAGTACAACTTTCACTCCACCCAGTGACCAGCAGTACAGCTTCCAGTCAATCTAGCAAACGCCAGTACAACTTCCAGTTAATTAAGCCACCACCAGTACAGTTTCCAGTCCCTCTAGCAACCACCGGTACAGCTTCCATTCCCTATAGCCACCACCGGGACAGCTTCCAGTCAATCTAGCCACAACCACCAGTACAGCTTTCAGTCCCTCCAGCAGTACAGCTTCCAGTAACTCTAGCTACCACCAGAAAAACGTCCAGTCCATCCACCCTCCACCAGTACAGCTTCTAGTCCCTCCAGCCACTAGCAGTACATCTTCCAGTCCATCCAGCTACCAGCAGTACAACGGTGAAGTGATTAGGTGATCAAGTCGTAGATTGATCATAATAATCGTATGCTAGTTAAGTTGGTCCTGTATTTCTTGTCATGCTCAGTCAGTTTCATTTAATGTCATTTATTCAAGTAAATTTGTTCTGCTATTTGGTGTGTCTCGGGGATTCGAATTAATAGGACCTATTTCGTACACCATGTTCGCCCAGCTTCTGAGTATGGTCATCAACGAACATCACATGCAATCATTATGTATGCAAATGATACTCAGCTGTGTAATTCTCCTTTCCTCGCAGAAGTAACAGCGCTTGTAGAGTAAGTTCAAAAAATGTGTAAGAGTGGGCAAGATCACTGATGTGGTGTGCCATTGACAGTGTGCTATCCAAACTGACACCTAGGTTATTATCTTTATGACTGACGCTAATAATGTCTCCACCAAGACTGACATGCTTTAATTCAGGAGACTCGACCTTTGTCTCAATGCTACTTGCCATCATTTCGGTCATATCATTATTCAATCCTAACTTGTTTGTACTCATCCAAGATTTTAAAGACAGTGCCAATTTTAAAAGAATTCCATTGGCTGCCAGTGCAAGCTGGCATAGAGTAAAAGTTGGGAATCCTTTATTATAGATTATAGGTGTTTCAAAGACACAATTCCATCCAATTCAACTGAATTATTAATCTCTTGCACGCCATGCAGAAATCTGCGGTGCAAGCATTCCAGCCTAATTTTGCCGAGGTGATATTCGTGAGAGATATGGGGACTATTTCTTTTCTTATTCTGGCCCAAAAATAATTATTTAATACTCTCCCCGAAAGCTTATCAGAAAATTCTTCATTTGAGAAATTTAAAACGGACGTAAACGCAGTCCTATATCGGAATATCTACGGGCTGATTGACAGGGTCTCCTTATTCAGACCTAATGTTTGTTTGTACAGTATGAAACTATTTTTGTAAGTACCTACGAGAGAGAGAGAGAGAGAGAGAGAGAGAGAGAGAGAGAGAGAGAGAGAGAGAGAGAGAGAGAGAGAGAGAGAGAGAGAGAGAGAGAGAGAGAGAGAGAGAGAGAGAGAGAGATAGGGAGACCGAAAGAGAGAGAGATAGCGGTGGAGAGACAGAAAGAGTAAAGTTGTTACTATTTCATTGTAAAGAGCTTTGGGTCCACGTTTTGGAGACAGGCGCTACATAAATGTACTCCATAACTATTACTAACGTAATATATTTTGTCAAAAATCCAAAGGTGGGCGAATGTTCCAAAGTATTTTATCGCTCTGAAGCAAGAGTAAACTTGCTTTTGGGGGTTGACAGGAAACATTCTAAAGTGGATTAAAGATAGTGACGCTGATGCCGTACACTTCGGCAAAAGAAGATTCAGACGAGATCATTCTGACAAAGACATTAAGCATCGGGTGATTTTGATTTTTTTGTATGTTAAGGCAAGAACTGTTAACTCTTCGAAAGCTGAAAATTAGGTTCAGTGAAAACTGAAATTAATAATATTTCGAACAGATACTATAGAAGCGTTTACGGAAAATGGACTTGGCGTTGTTGACTTCAGAAACATACAAATAGGTAAACAAACAGACGGAAAGAAACCAACACCAGCCCCCCCCCTTCTCCCCCCCCCCCCCCATAAAAAATAAAAATAAAAGACTTATTACTATTACTAAGTTTAAGTTTCTCAGTTTATCCATGTGATTGTCTACAGGTGATGGGCAAATACAGATAGACAGTGACGTATTGTGTTAGGATGCCCCTTAACCCTCTTGCTGCCCGGCCCACCATTTGTTACAGAAGTCTACCACACGGCCAACATGTCGGCTCTACTGTTTCATACCAAACCTGCTGCGAGGCCGATATATTGGCCGACATCGTCCCGGCATGTTTTGCACCATTAACTTTGCTACTGCCTGCTGTCTGTCTACTCGATAATCCATTGTTGTGGTAGTGTAAACGAAGGAAGGGCATTGGGGCTCGGCAGCAAAGGGGTTAATATGAATTCAATTCTAGTGAAAATGTAATTTTATGTTTATTACAGCATCTTTCTATAATCTCAGTGAATGATACATGGATAGGTGCTACTGATCAGTTTAAAGAAGGACACTTTGAGATGGTCAGCGATCAATCTACTTTGGACTACAGTTCATTTGCACGAGGAGAACCTAGTAACGGTTTAGGTAAATGATTTATCCTGGCTGAATAGCATTAATCTTATCAGTCTTATTTCTGTTGTTATCAGTAAGAAAAAATTGTTTACGTAAGAAAGAAGAAAGGCTAGAGTGAAGGCTGATGGATAGTTCAAAATCGTTAAATAATGATACCATCGTCTAACCCGAACATTGCCTGCAATTTGAGATAAACCACATTCACACTGTGCGGAATGAGCAAACAGTCGCACATAAGCTGGCCGAGAGAGCCATCATAATAGCTGTTTCTGTTGCTGTTTTCTTCTTTATCAACTGAAAAATGTGAGGCTGCAGAGGGCCGATGTGGTATCATGAAAGGGTCTCCCCACCATAACAGTGTGGTCCCTGGCCCTTTTATAATATCATGGTAACCGCCCCCCCCCTCCCCCAAAGGTCGATTCTGTCACAAAAAGCCGCCCACTCCCCTCTCTCCCCAAACGACTTCTTAAAAATGTTGACACTTCTGCTTTCTGTTCGTTATGTTTCTAAGAAAAAGAGTAAATGATAAAGTAAATAGTAAATGGGTACCTTACAAATGATTTTAATGAGTAGTGGCGGGGGGTGGGGTGTAACCGTGCTTTTATTTGTGATGATTATTATTATTATTTCCATTTTAAACCTCTCTGTAAAGTTCAATCAGAGTCTGAGTCCAGCCAATTCATTTGTTTGGCTGGCAGTAAGTTGCCCTTGTCTGGCTTAGATTCTGTATGAAATTATGTGATAGAACTAAAAGAACGGCATTCACTAGACTCGAATTTGTGTACTGGTACAGTGAAGGCGTCTTGCGCAGAAATCTGAAGGAATCAAACCTCAGAACGTCGTCCTGGCATAACTGAAAAAAATAAAAGATATGCTGATTTTAAATGCAATAGGCCTAGTGACCATTGCATCTCCACAAAACATGATTATGTGTGCATGGCTTGTGTCAAAAAGAAAAGAAACAAGATGTGGAGTGATACATTTGGCTAGGCTGGATCTGTTGCTTTCACGTGGGTTATTATACAGTCATGTATAATGGCCACAAGAGGTCACTGAATGATCCAGTTGAAATATTCATTTTATGAGCCAAGGTAAATGTGATGTTAACAAAAACTTAAAAAAAAATGCATTTTGTCATGGGAAAATAAAGGCGCAGGGGAGCAATAAATTGTTAATTATTTGATTAATCGCCCATTTTCTACTAATCGATCAGTGATTATGTTTGTGATAAGTAATCCAAGTAATTGAAATAATTGATACTTAATAATCAAAATGCCCAACACT
Organism: Onchidella celtica; assembly: GCA_963931925.1. Taxonomy (NCBI): domain Eukaryota; kingdom Metazoa; phylum Mollusca; class Gastropoda; order Systellommatophora; family Onchidiidae; genus Onchidella; species Onchidella celtica. The sequence goes on from OZ007570.1 coordinate 32,524,790, forward strand.
ACTGTTCTGCGGGTACTGTTTTTTTTTTTTCTTTCATTTCAATTGGTTGGTTATGCACCTTTCTTCCCAATACTTTATGCTGTTAACGTTACAAGAGAATACGAATCTCTTGAGTATTGTCTTTTGCTTCTAAACACATTAACGTGGAATGGCGTTATGAATTACATTTATGCATAATAATAAACACTTGACTTTCGGCGGTGGAAAGTGGGTTGTTCCTGTGCTCACATCTTTATCAAGACTCGGGGGTGGTACTGATGACAGTCTTAAGTGACTAATTTTCGATGTCTTTTTTGGAAAGTTATTTTCTTTCACGTCTTTCTGCCGTTGGCCCTGTCCGGCTAGGCCTTCAGATGTCGACTTAAATCAATTATTTTTCGCCACCGTAATTACAAAAATGAAGTAGACGGAGATGGTAACTGTTGTTTTATGGGTTGTGTGTTGTATCCGAGACACAGGATACCGAGACGAATCAATTCGCCAAATTCCGCCCATCTTCTTGCTCGCGTATCATCCATGTTAACAATGCAACGAGTTGCATCACACCCCTTCACAATTGAACGAAAAAAACTAGCACCGCAGAGCTCTGTGAGTAGAGCTGACCGTGTTTATACGCGCTCAAAGAAAGGATGGTCCGCCTCGCGTTCGGTATTCTGTGTCTCGGGTTATATGAGATGTGATTTCTTTGTTACCAATTTAGTAATCCGATGCTGGTTAATTCTCTGGTATGCAATGTGTGAGGGTGACTTTATTAGTAACTATGTCTTTTAACTTTTTCACCTGATGAATTTAGATTTACACACTGGTAGACGCGTACGAGAAAATAAAAGATCCTATAATGTCTTTAACCTACAAGGATAGAGTGATTGATGCGTTAAAATTCAGACTACTTTCTCAAGGACTGGGTCGTCCTTACTATAACGGATAAGACAGAATATGCAAATGGAGGTCAAATTCACATTTTAGAATGTAATATGCACTGACTGTAGGTTATAATTTTATACGTCTAGTAGTTCCCTGTGGCTTTCACGAAATGGAAACTGAACAAAGTGTTTTCCTCATGTTTTGTTATCTTGAGTATAGTGTTTGCACGTGGATTGCTCGTTAAATCATTCATGTTGATCTTTCGTGCATTTGAATTTGATGGAAGAAGAAGTAGCAGATGGAAAGTAAAGTGAGAAGAAAGAAGGAAAGATAAGGCGGAAAAACACTTCAGATTTTCAAGGATTGTTTTTTTTTGTCCCACCGTAGTATTTGACTTTTTTCAAAATATTTAAACATAGCCATGGTACCATTCTTAAAGCTTTTTATTTCAGCGTTCTGAAAATATGAGTTTTAGAAGCAAGAGGCTGTTTGGTCATGGAAACAACTGTGCAAAAAGTCGACTCCGTGAACCCCAAATTTAAAAATGAAAACGACCCTATTTATTCATGATGCCTACACTGTAGTGAATGAAATACACAGAATGGGGGCAAACTTGCATTTCCTATCATAATGTTGTTGGTAACCACCATTCATCATTAGATTTAAACCATTAGTACTGCTAAGAGAGTCCAAATTGTCAGAGGAAGTAATATGAAGAGAAAATGGTGATGACATAGTTTTTATATGAAATCAAAAAGATACACATACAGTTGGAAACAATATCCTAATACTGTTCTTTGTGAAAATGCTAAACGTCAGCAATGTGCCAGACCACAATGATCTCCACCTCTGAAAATTGCAGAAAAAACAAGCACAAAAACGACTAGCAGAAAATATTTAAAAAAAAAAAAGAAAAATGGTTAGTGCAATATTTCTTGCCAAACAAACTCTATTGTTGAAATGAAATCGTATTACTGAAAAAAAAAAATACCCCCCAAAAACACATATCCATGTTTCCATTTGAGTCAACTTAGAACAAGACCACACACACACACACACACACACACACACGCACGCACGCACGCACGCACGCACGCACGCACGCACGCACGCACACACACACACACACACACACACACACACACGCGCGCGCAAAACAATTATTAGACCCGTTGCGAGTGATGTCACAGAGTGTTTTTGTTTTATACTTCCGACACCCAAAATGGCCGGTGGATCAGCTGGCGAATGTAACATCGAGATATGTCTAAGCGGTTGAAATGCCTGCTGGTTGCATTGCAGTTGACTGTTATTACAGGGGTTGAAAGTGTGGATCCAAGCTGGTCAGATTCACTACACCGGTGTAAACAAGGGAAAGGAAGTGAAAGAATTGACCGAACGTGTCCCATGTGCGTGTACATACGTATCATTGTTTACTGTAGTGAACTTTTTTTTTTAGCTCGCCGCCGATTGGTTCGCGACGGCTGAAGCGCTCGCAGTGCAAATCATCTAACGAAACAAAATTAATGCCACCATTGCCATAGTTATGCGTCGATATCTGCCATGGGCCTATATAATAATCTATATTATTTTACAATAGCTTTTTTTGTGATCTGTTTTTGCTCAGAGATTCAGCAACTTTCAGGAATCTGTGTGTGTGTGTGTGTGTGTGTGTGTATGTGTGTATGTGTGTCCTTCCCCTGTCAGATCAATAATAATTATTGTGTCAAACGTCGTAAGGGGAAGAAAATCTGCTAATTCTGAGCGCAATTTAATATGTGAATATTTCCCCGTCATTCACTGCCCTGGAGTTTGCCAGTAATGCCAGGCAGCACAAGCTACAGAGTACATGGTTCAATCAATAATTAAAAATAATTAAAAATTGTCGTCTCCCTGTAACGATTCATCGAGACGGAATTTCTCATAGTCAGCATAAAACCTTGACCTTGTTTGTAATAAAATCACAATATTTGTGTGTCTTTGGTTGAACATCACCCCTCCCCGCCCTGCCCGCCGCAAACCCGCCACACACACAGTCATTCAGTAATTTTTAGATTAGACTGTCTTTGTTTATAGCTCTCTACATATCTCTCAAGTTAAAAATATATATCTCTTTCATATTATACAGACTATCTCTCAGGTTATACATACCTGTCAAGCTACACATATCTATATAAAAAAACAGCAAGGAAAAAAAATTCACTGCTGCGAGGAAGAACTGCCCAGACCTGAAAAAATTACATGTGAAAGATAGTTCTTTTGCTACTATGTCTATTCCTTTGACATGAAAGCGAAGTATCGTAATTTTGTAATAAATGAAAATTATATGGCCTTTAGCGTCTTTACAGACGGTCTTAGCAGCTAGAATATTCACTTTCACTTTGACTGACAGCTTCTCTCGTGGCTTATTCTACCAATGTTTGACCCGAGAGTGCGATGGCAGTGATTGCAGGTCAGTCTTTTGGGTTCACTTCGGCGAGTGTTTTCATTCCGCCTCTGTCGTTTTGTCAGGTATGTTTCTTTTGCCTTGAAGTCTATTGCGAGCGTGCCACTGCGCAATTTTTGTCTCCATCTGCTTCGATCATTTGCAAGGTTCTCCCATTCATTGGGGTCGATGTTGAATGCTTTCATCGTGACCTTGCAAGTGTCTTTGAATCGCAGATGTGGCCTACCTCTGGGTCGGTTGCCAGTAGCAAGTTCCCCGTAGAGAATTTGTCTGGGGATGCGATCATTTTCCATACGGTGGAGATGTCCAAGCCACCGCAGTCTTTTTTTGCCTAGGAGAGCCTGAGTTGATGGAATGTTGGCTCGGCTCAGAACTTCGATATTTGAGATCCTGTCTTGCCACTTGATCTTGAGAATTTTGCGTAGGCAGCGCAGGTGGAAGGAGTTGAGGGATCTTTCATGTTTGGAGTAGGTGGTCCATGTCTCTGAGCCATACAGCAGGGTGCTTAGGACGCAAGTTTGGTACACGAGTACCTTTGTTTTGATGGTCAGCTTGCTATTGTTCCACACCCTTTTTGAGAGTTTGCCAAAAGCTGTGGCCGCCTTTCCTATTCTGGCATTTATTTCAGTTGTTATGTCTGTGCTACCACTGATGGTTGAGCCTAGGTAGCAGAATTTTCCCACTTGCTCCAGAGGAGAGCCATTCAGCATGATTGGGTTGGGGTTTCTCAAGCCTTGTGTCAAAACTACAGTTTTTGAGACACTGATCTTTAGCATGAATTTGTCACAGGCTTTGGCAAGGCTATTGATGAGAGCCTGGAGCGTGGTTTCATCGTGGGCCACGATTGCAGCATCATCTGCGAAGAGGAGCTCTTGTAACATAATATGCTCTGTACGAGATTTTGCTTTTAGTCTGGCAACATTAAAAATGGAGCCGTCCACTCTGGTGTTAATAAGTACTCCACCTGAACATTGACCAAAGGCATTCTTGAGTAGGGCTGCAAAATATATACCAAATAAGGTAGGAGCAAGAACACATCCCTGCTTCACACCGCTGTTTACAGCAAATGAATTGGATGTGCAGCCCTCAAAGTTGACACATGCCCTCATGTCAGTGTGGAAGGATGCAATAAGTTTTAGCAATGTTGGTGGACAGCCTATGGATTTAAGGACTGCATACAGGCCAGATCGGCTTACGGTGTCGAAAGCCTTTGTTAGGTCCACAAAGCATGTTATAAGCGGCCTGTTTTGTTCTTTACATTTTTCTTGGATTTGCCGAAGTGCAAATATCATGTCAATAGTTGATCGTTTGCTTCGAAAGCCACATTGTGTATCTGGTAAGACTTTTTCCGCCAGTTGTTGAAGGCGGCAGTGGATGACGCAAGCGAAAGCCTTTCCAGTAATGCTGAGGAGGGATATGCCTCGATAGTTGTTGCAGTCGCCTTTGTCTCCTTTGTTCTTGTAAAGTGTGACAATTTTGGCGTCTCTCATATCATGTGGTATCACGCCTTCTTTCCAACACTGCAGTAACAGATTATACAGGTGTGGTAATAGTGGGCCTTTTAGGTCTTTTAATACCTCTGCAGGAATGTTGTCACTTCCTGTGGCTTTTCCAGCAGACAGGTGGTCGATTGCATTGGAAAGCTCGACTAAGGAAGGTTCAGCGTCAAGTTCGGCCATTATTGGCAGTTTTTGGAGGTGTTCCTCAAAATCTGGTGGAATATTTTTCTCAGTTGAATACAACAGAGAGTAATGCTCTACCCACCTGTTCAGTTGTTCATTTTTATCTGTGATGGGTTCACCATTTACAGACTTAAGTGGGGCGCTTTTGGTGATGATTGGCCCAAGAGCTACTTTCATCTGACTAAAGGCGGTTTTCATATCTCCCTTTTCATTTGCCTCTTGTATGCTGTTACACAAGTCTGTCCAGTATTTGTTGGCGCAACGTCTTACCTCCAGCTGAAGTTTAGCTTTTGCATTTTTCAAACAAGTTTTTGTACTCTGATTGCAATTTTTGTTATACTCATTGTAAATGACTACAGAGTCTTTGCTCTTTAAATTGAAATGATTCGTTTATTAACAGCAATGAAATAAACAGTCTTCAAAGGATTATGAACTTGCAGTCGGTAACTGCCATTATTCTGTGCACTACGTCACTGACCAAGGAATCCTTGAATGGTGCGTTACGGTGCAAAGCTGAAATAATAGATACAAGAACATACATAATAAATGGTAATCCTCTATGCCCCCCCAAGTCTTTGAGAGGTATAAATACAAAGACTGAAAATGAACGATCCTACATAATCACATAACTTATTTTAGGTATAAGAAACATTTTGATTATGTCAACATAGAACTAGAGCCATGGAACCATAACAACTTGTAGACATCCATGATAAAGTAATGCTCCTTGCATTAGTGAACGTAAAAGTATAATAGCGACAACATGAAACTGCTTGTTTGACTGGTAATTGTCCATAAATAGCTCATGATGATCTATTAATAATTGGATGAATGGCCATTGACTTTGCAAAGCTATAATTGTCTGTGCTAATGAAGGAACAAAATGTATCTCAAGTGTGACCTGAAAGTGATGTACATGTATTATTGTATTATACAGGTTATTGGGGATAATAATGTACTCTATGAGTCCATAGCTTTGACATGTTAAAGTCAGAGGGAGAGAGAGGTTGTGATGGTTGTTATAATTTGCGCCTTAAGCGAGTTGAAGGTAATGTTTCTACTTTGAGGCCAGCTTTATTGAAAGTTTTCAGTGCTCGCAAGGCTCTGGGCGTGCGGTTGGGTGTCTTGCTCGGTGATTTATCTGTAATAGGGGGGCAGACAGGTTGCGGTGCATTAGCCTGGAATGGGTTGTCATCAGGGCTGCCACCATCCGGTTGTTGGTGCTGCAAGGGTTCATCGGTTGGTGATGGGATGCGGCTGTGAGGAGTGGTTGGCAACGGTGTTGTTAGTCTAACCTCTGGTGTTGAAAAAGGTTCTGACATTTGGGGTGGTGCTACTGGATGCACTGATGGTCTGCCTGTTTGGGTTGTGGTAGCTGGTGAGGGCAGAGCCGCCAGTGGTGATCTGGGTATGACTGGCAAATATTTCCTCAAGAACTTCCTGTTGCGAAGGCTCATCCTGCCTGAACCGTCCACTCTCACTACGTATTGGTCAAATTGGCGAACCTCGATGACAATGCCTGTTTTATCCCATTTTGTTGGATATGGTCCAGTTTGATTCTGTATGCGCACACAGTCACCCACTGATAGTGCAGGGAGGATTCTTGTGTGAGCTGACAATCTCTCTGCATCACGCATGTGTCTATTTCGTAATGCATCCTCTCGCAAGGCCAATGTCTCCTGCCATGTCTGGTGGGGTAGGTATTTCCCAGGAAATATTGGAATGAAATCCCGCACAGGCCGACCGAATATGCATTGGGCTGGCGAGATATGGGTATCCCTGTCAGGTGTGTTGCGGTATTGGAGGATGGCTCTCTGAAAGGCATTAGTGTTAATGTCACCATTCTGACCACTATTGTCAACAATCAAGCGTTTGATCGTTTTGACACCTATCTCTGCCCTACTGTTGCTATGAGGAAAAGCCACGGATGATATGCGGTGGTGCACTCCCCAGTTGCGTAAAAATGTCTTGGTAGCAGTAGAGGTAAATTCAGGTCCCCCATCTGAGGATAGCTCGTCACTTATTCCGAATGTGGCAAATGTACGTCTGAGGCTTGATATGAGGCCTTTGGAGCCGTCACTTGCTCTCTCCACAATGGGCCAGTTACTATATCTGTCCACTATTACTAGGTAATTGTGTCCTGCATAGTGGAAATAGTCTGCACATATGGATTGGAAAGGGTAATGTGGCGAAATAGGTGGTGTAGGTGGAGCACTGGGTTGTGACGGTGTCATTCTGTTGCAGGGCGAGCAGCGCAGACGCATTTCGGTGATGGCTGTGGCCATGCCTGGCCAAAAGAATGAGGCGTCTGCGCGTGCATGCATCTGGGAGACTCCCTGGTGCGCGGAGTGCAGCGAGTACAAGACAGCCTCCCGGAGGCTGGGTGGCATGACGATACGGTCATTGTATAGGACCACACCATCAAAGCTGGTGAGCTTATCTTTGTATTGGTAAAAGGCCCTCAGCTTTTTCGGTAGATCATCCTTGGATTGTGGGAATCCGTTTTCTACATAATCAATCAGCTCTGAGTATTCACTGCTTGTAGCTACACGAACATTTTCCCATGTGAGTGAACTGGCACCCAACATCTCGTCTTCACTTGAGCTAATAGTTGTGGTGTCCGATTTAGCTCTTATTGCCATGAGGAAATCATGATGTCCCGTCGGGATATTGTGATCCACCTCCATCACAGTAGTAATGTCGTCGGGCAGGAATATTTGGGTGGGTGGCCCGACTGGGTGACGTGACATAGCATCAGCAGCAGCATGGCGAATCCCTGGGATGTGAACGATTTGGAACCTGAATCTGAGGGTCTTTTCTTTCAAGTTCCTTAGGCGTGGGTTAGGAATGGCATCTAGGCTCCTGTCACCAAACACTTTGAGGAGGGGCTTGTGATCAACAACTATTGTCAAGTTGGGGCATCCAAGTACAAAATGGCGTGTCTTCTCGAGGGCGTCTACCACTGCCAGTGCCTCTCCTTCTATAGGCGCATATCTGGACTCAGCAGATGAGGTAAAGCGACTGCCAACCAATGTCATCTTCCATCCTGTACGACAGCAGAATGGTTTTGTAGATATGCACGCACAATGTTTCTGGAAAAGCCAGAAGCCAATACCTTCCTTGCTGTAATCTGTTGCAAGGCATGTTGGTTTGGCTTTGCTGAATATCTCCACACCATGTTTGATTTCCTCGATAATGATGTGCTTTGTCTCTTCAAATAGATCATCCATAGTGTTTGTCCAAGTGAATGGCGTATTTGGCTTTAGGAAGGAGCGGAATGGTTGCATTCTCTCAGCAGAGGCAAATGCGTATGCAACTTGGTTCACTAACCCAAACCAGCTCCTGATGTCTGTCACGTTTCGAGGTTTGGGGAAATTCTTAATTGCCTCAAGCACTTGTGGGCATGGTCGAACGGAGGTGGGGGTGATATCAAACCCTGCAAATGTAACAGTGTTCTTAGCGAATGTGAATTTGCTTGGGTTAAGGGTGATACCGTTTCGGCCACAGATGTCCAACCATTCAGCAGCCTGGAAGAAGCTATCCTCTATGGTAGAGGACCACATTATAGTGTCGTCAACAACTTTTGTTTTGTTTTGAACGTCACTGACAAGTTCATCAAATCTTCTCGTGTAAGCGTCTCCTGAGGCTATATATCCTTGAGGGCAGACACAATACCTGTACCGACCCCATGGTGTGATAAAAGTGGTCAAGTGTCTGTCCTTCTGGTCAAGGAGAATGCTGTGGTAGCCATTCCAAGCGTCGAATGTTGTTTTCCGGGTGTTAGGTGGAACTATGCGAGCCTGGTGGAATGGTGATTGGGTGTGGTGTGTCTCTCTGGTGGCGTGGCGGTTCAGAGCCTGAAAGTCGACCGTGCGCCGTGGCTTGCCAGACTTCTTAGCGCATATGACCATGCGATGACACCATGTTACCGGTGTGCCCACAGGGACAGGTTCGATTACCCCGAGTTGTACGTCTTGATCCAAACCAGCTTTTACTTCATCTTGCCAGTGAACTGGTACTGGGATGGGATTATGGTATGCCACAGGCTTGGCATCTGGGTCAATCATGATTTTCATTGGAGGGCCTGACATCATGGGTAGGGGCTGATGTTCACACACATTAAATGTGCTGCTTTTGTAATGTTTCAACAGCCACTGTTCTAGTTTTTCCCTGTTTTCCTCTGTGGCGGGGAGGGGAAGGGATTTCGGAACAGTTGGAGGAGCTTGTCGTAGAGGGCATCTGCATTGATCAGTGGTGCCAGGGTTGTCTTGATTTTCATTCTCCAAACTGGAGGTTGAGCCAATTGAAGGGAAGTTGGTAGACAGTAGACCTAGGGCAATGCACGCTTCCATGGATAAAAATATTTTTTCTGTTGACTCTGTAATGTACACTATTTGGCGGGTTGTGCATGGTTCTTTCCCTCTTTTGTAGCCGGTTATGCGGAGGACAAGCGCACCTATGATGCCGATGGGCTCTGTATTTGCTGCCTTCATCCTCATAGTAGTGGGAAGTAGATGGCTCTTGGTCAGACCAAGTTGGTGAAGCAACGTGGTCCCGGCGAGGCAGGATTGGCATCCTGTGTCTGCCACAGCAGGTGACCTGACTGTTTTTGATGCAAGCTCAAAGGTGGGTTTGATTCCCAAGTCCACAGCATCTTCTGGGAGCGCCTGAACGCTGATCATGATGGTGGGTTGGGGGTCAGAGGGCCGTCTTTTCCACAAGTCTTGTATAGAGTCATAGATATGATGATCAAGGGAGATGGATTCGGCCATGTGCTCTGAGGGTGTCTCGTCGTAGATTGTACAAAGGGACTCGAATACCGCAGTCGCTGAATCGTTTTGTGGTTTCTTGGATTTCCTGCATACACTTTCAAAGTGGTGGAGTAAACCACATTTGGTACATGTGTGGTTGTAGGCCGGGCAGTGAGCCATTCGTTCTTGTTGTCTTCGGCCATGGCCAGTTTTGCCACAATGGCCACATGGAGGAGTGTTAGGTTTTTTATCCGGTGGGCGGGTTTGAAACTTTCTCTTTTCATACTGTCTGTATGTGCTGGTGGCATCAACTGCTAATGGGACTGGAGACGGTCTGATGCGTCCAGCCGAGCGCTTCCCACTTTCTTTTGCTTCCACATACCGAATGGTCTCCTCGACCGTCATGTCCTGGTTAGCCTGTCCTAACACATCCAGGCGAATGTCATCATCTGCCAGGCCGACAATGATTGTGTCCCTAACCATTTGGTCGCTGTAGCTGATCTGGGCACCACACCCGCAACCGACCGAGTATTGACAAATGCCGGCCTGTCCCTTTAATCTAGCCGAGAAAGCCCTTATTGGTTCATCCCTGTCTTGTTTCATCTGCTGCAGTTCAAGCCGTGCCACCATGACATTCTCCTGGCGCACTGCCAGGGACTTGATGAGCTGGAGGAGTTTGGGCTCGTCGTTTGATGTGAGGGATTTGAAGCTTCGTGTGAGGTCTCGCCTGAGAACATCGTCACAGCACTCAAGCAGTTGGAATATGATGTCCGGGCCAGAGAGTTTAGTGGCCTGTTTGTAGTCGGTCCATCGTTGAACGAAGTAAGCCCACTCTTCGCTGGTACCAGAAGCAGATATTGACGGCCTCCTTACTTTTTCTGTCTTGGCCCCTGTGGCATGGGGTGTGTGTGCAGTGACCGGATGAGCTGTACGCTCGTGAAGGTCCAACAACCGCACCAGGACTTCAGCAGCTAGGGACGATGGCCATGACGCTGTGCAACTGGGGGCAGGGCATTTGATCTCTGGGTTTGACATTCCGTTCTGTTTATTTCATAAATGACTACAGAGTCTTTGCTCTTTAAATTGAAATGATTCGTTTATTAACAGCAATGAAATAAACAGTCTTCAAAGGATTATGAACTTGCAGTCGGTAACTGCCATTATTCTGTGCACTACGTCACTGACCAAGGAATCCTTGAATGGTGCGTTACGGTGCAAAGCTGAAATAATAGATACAAGAACATACATAATAAATGGTAATCCTCTACATTGAAAGCAGATTTCTTTTGCTCAATGAGAGGTAGGAGAATTTCGCTGTTCTGGGCTACCCAGTCGTTGTTTGAAACTTTATGCTGTCCAAAAGACTTGATGGCACAGTCATGAATTTTTGAACTGAGAGTGTTCCATGTTTCATCTACCGAGTCACATTGGGTGACATTATCCATGCTTTCAGCAAATAACTTTTCAAATGACTTTCTATTTGATTCATCTCTGATTGCTGTTACATTGATCTTAGGGATTGAAGGGGCTTTTGATCTGTATATTTTCTTGGCCGAAATTTTGATTTTGCTGACTACCAGTGCATGGTCGGTGTCACAGTCAGCACTGTGGAGGGAACGAGTTATTTTTATACAGCCCAAACTCTTCCTCCTTGAGAGAATAAGATCTAATTGATGCCAATGGCCAGACCTGGGATGGCGCCATGATGTTCTTTGGCATCTCTTAAGGTCAAAGTACGTGTTTGTAACACATAATGAGTTTACGGAGCATAGCTCCAGAAGGCGCTGCCCGTTTTCGTTGATGTTGCCAATGCCGAAGTGCCCAATGCACTTTGGCCATGCGGAGTGATCTGCTCCCACTCGAGCGTTAAAGTCACCCAGAATTAGCAGGCCTTCGGAGAGAGGGATGTTGTGGAGAGTCCTCTGCAATGCCTCGTAGAAAATGTCTTTGGTTTCGTCAGAGGAGGTAAGTGTTGGGGCATAGACACAGATAATGTTGGTAAAACCAGACCGGGTGTTCAGTCTGAGTGTCATGATGCGTTCTGACACTCCAATTGGAGTTGGCGATCGAATTGATAAGGGAGTTTTTTACGGCGAAGCCCACGCCGTGGATTCTCGGCTGTTCGCTGCTAAGGCCCTGCCAGAAGAAGGTGTAGTTTTCTTCTTTGACTGACCCGGAGTCGGGAAGTCGAGTTTCTTGAAGGGCAGCGATGTCGATGTTTAGTAGCTGAAGTTCTCGATCAATAATTTGGGATTTCCTGATGGAGTCAATATCAGTGAGATCTTGCTGTTGCAAGCCTGGGCGCATTGTTCTGACGTTCCAGGTACCAAGTTTTAGTATTTTTCTGTTTTTGCCAGGTGCACACTTTACGTCAGCTTTTTGACTTTTGGTCTAGCTCCAACCACCTTATGAAGCAGGCTGACGTGGCGGAACAACACCCAACTGCCTGGGGGCTGCCCAGGTTACGGCGGGCGGTAGTTGATCAATGCAGCTGAAAAGCCGCTCCCACCGACAGAGGGGACCCCTGGCGCTCATCCGTACGCCAAATGGATTGAGCTTATCACCGGTAACTGCCACCTCCCGTGTTGTGCCCATCCGTAACGGATGGCTGGAGTGTCCTCTCCAAATCGGAAATGGGTGGGCTTATAGAGGAGAGACAGACGCTTGCCAAGCCCGAGCAAACGCCTCCTCGTTTTGCTGCCTTGCCTGGGCTATTTTTAAGAGATGGTGCTTTGCCCAGAGGCACCACCCCTCTCTCTACCATTCTAGTTAAACCCAAGGGAGAGACCAGGTCAATACATTTGGAACTAGTCCGGCTGCAGGAGATGCTGGAAGCCAGTTTGATGCAGTTCTCCCTGACAACCACCTTCGGGTCTCCACTCCTGATTTTCTGTCTGGGTTTACTCCCATAGCCTTTGCCAACATAGCAACACACAAGGCAGTGTGGTATTTGTATTCAGGGTTACCTTCCCCTAGTCTTCCTCTCTCCCGAGATGACCCACAAGACAGTGGGGTTGACAGTAGCAGGCTGTATTGTGTACTGTCATACAATAGCAGAAAACTCTGGCCTGACATAGAAATGAAAATAGGCCTAAAAATATCGAATAATGCTTTCTCCTCAACAATGATGGCCTCCCTCCTGGCTTTGTTTTGTTTCGACTTTAGTACCGTGCATGTCATAAAAAGTAACCATATCAAGCTTGGTGCGCAGTGTCCTGGCGCGCATGAGTTCTGAAGCAGGACTGCAGATTACTATTTTTATTGTAAGAGAGAGAGAGAGAGAGAGAGAGAGAGAGAGAGAGAGAGAGAGAGAGAGAGAGAGAGAGAGAGAGAGAGAATACGTCATCGAATAATGCTTTCTGCTCAACAATGGTTGCTTCCCTCCTGCCTTTGTTTTGTTTCGTCTTTAAACTTCCGGTTGCGTTTCAAAGTTTGAAGGCATGAGTTTCTGTGCCGTCTGCTTTATGCACGGTACGGGCCATGCGGGTGTTGCTGTGCCAGTTGTGAGTTGTTTTCTTCCTAGATCTACATAATCTGTGTGCTGATTGTGCGTGTTGTTTGCAACCCGTTCATTGAACGGGCCCTTACACTAGTCTCTCAAATTATACATATCTTCCAAATTATACATAGACTATCTCTCACGTTATACATATCTCTCAAGTTATACATATCTCTCAAACTATACATATCTTCCAAATTATACATAGACTATCTCTCAGGTTATACATATCTCTCAAGTTATACATAGACTATCTCTCAGGTTATACGTATCTCTCAAGTTATACATATCTCTCAAGTTATACATAGACTATCTCTCAGGTTATACGTATCTCTCAAGTTATACATATCTCTCAAGTTATACATATCTCTCTAGTTATACGTAGACTATGTCTCAGGTTATACATATTCTCTCAACCTATACATAGACTATCTCTCAGGTTATACATATATCCCAGTTTATACAGATTTCTCAGGTTATACAGATCTCTCAGGTTATACAGATCTCTCAGGTTATACAGATCTCTCAAGTTATACAGATCTCTAAGGTATACAGATCTCACAGGTATCCAGATCTCTTAGGTGTACAGGTCTCTCATGTATACAAATTTCGCATTATTTATTTTATTACATCTACCAGTGGATTATTTGACAGTTTCATTAGCAATGTGACTTTTATTTCCATCATCATCATCATCATTGCCTTTCTCACCCTGGATCAGGGTATAGGCCACCAACAAACACTTTCCATCCCTCTCTATCATGGGCCAGCCTCTTTACATTATTCCAAGTCTTTCCGCTTCGTTGCACATCATTTTCTCTGGCTCTTCTCCACGTTCCGCGCGGCCTTCCTCTTGATCTCTTGCCCTGGGGATTCCAATCCAATACCTTCTTCGTGATGCTGTTTCCTGGCCTCCTGAGAGTGTGGCCGATCCATCTCCATCGCCTCCTACCAATTTCCTCTCTGACTGGGCTCTGTCTTGTTCTTTTCCATACAATTTCATTGCTGACCTTGTCTGTCCATCTGATCTTAATTAGCTTCCTCAAGCATCTGTTGATGAAAACTTGGATTCTCTTTATGCAGGCCTGAGACGCATTCCAAGTCTCACATCCATACAACAGGACTGACTTCACGTTCGATTTGAATATCCTCAGCTTTGTTTTTAGAGATATATCCTTGGTTCTCCAAATCTTGCTTAAGGACGTGAAAGCTGCCTGTGCCTTTCCAATTCGTGCTTTGACTTCTGCCTCTGTTCCTCCCTTATTGTCAATGATACTACCAAGATAGCAGAAGGACTCTACATCTTCCAGTGGTTGATCTCCTACTCTGACTTGTGCGCTTGGGGGTGCAACAATTTTTAGGACCTTCGACTTCGCAGGATGTATCCTCAATCCAATAGATTCTGAAATTTTGTTTAGAGCTGTAGTCTTTGCTTGCATCTGGTCGTGTGTGTGCGACAATAGTGCCAAGTCATCTGCAAAATCTAGATCGTCCAGCTGTGTCCATGGGGTCCATTGTATGCCATTTCTTCCTCCACTGGTGGTTTCTTTCATAAGCCAATCAATCACCAGGACAAACAGAAATTGGGACAACAACTTAAATTTGGAGAAAAAAATCAAAATCAAACCAAATTCATTTGTATAATGGACAAACGCACGTAGACTCTCCAGAACCTTCTCCTCTCTCTCCTCTTTCCATGTACGCTTTTCATGCAATGGAAGCAATTCCCCCCCACCCCACCCCCACCCCCAAACCATCCCCCTTTTTGAGTGTATGTCCCTATGGATGGCCGCATTCGGGATAGTAATAGTTTTGTGGAAAGGTGAGAGTTAAAAATGAACTTTAAAACCAATATGACGGAAAAATTCGATCTTCCGCAGTCGTCGGGGAATTTCGATTGAAGTTCTCTTGATCGGGCAACCATGAGCAGTTTAATAGTCATCTTCTGCTTTACTCCTTCATTCTGCAAAAGAAGAAAAGAGAATACCCAATAAATGCTTGTTTGCACAGGTAGGTTTAGGACAGGTGAAAGGAAAAAGGCTCTCCGATATCAAGTCCATTATCACACCTTACAATTTCAAAGGCTTTGGTTTTCGCTTGCTCTCGTGACAACTTTTAAAGACAGCGCGCTTTGGGCTAAAGCTCTATAGTAAAAGCGATTGTATAAAACCTTTCAATGTACATTGGCCTTGAGATGACTGCTATAGTAACAGTCTTGAAATACCTGTCCATGCATTAAAAAGGCATATTCACGATGATTTGCCGTCCAGACCAAGTAAAATATCAGCATCAAATGCAAAAGTGATCGATTAACTTTACGTCTTATTTACCAAGGCCGGATAATTATGATTTGCATTCCATCTTTATTTTAAGATACGACTGGTGCAGTTTTCAGGTCGTCAAATTGAGTCTAAAATAGAGGAAAGTATTAATTTTCTGTATATGACTTTCTTTTTCTATATCTGCCCAGCGATGGACAAAGGGCAGTTCACGATTGCACATTGCCAGCATATAAAGGGTTAACTGCATCTTATGGAAGAAAGCTAAATGCGCCGAAAACAAAATCTTTTTGGAGACACAAAAACATTTCGTGTTCTTGACCATCCTCATCATCATTGCCCTTCACCCTAATCAGCAGAGTGTAGGCCGCGAACGACAGCCTTCCACCTGTATCATTCTATCCTGGCCACCCTTGACAAATTCCTCCATGTGCAGCCACCTGCCTGCATACCCTCCTCCATGTTTGTTCCAGGCCTACCCCTCTACCCGTGTACCTGTGGGTTCCAGAGCAATGACTTAATTGTAGTGCTGTCCTGGGGCTTCCTTCGTGTATGTCCCAGCCACCGCCATCTAGCTGCACAGTCCTGTTTCGCTGGAGATGTTTCTCTGCTTTGTCTTTTCCCAAAGGTACGCATTTCGAATCCCACCCGGCCATCTTATCTTCAGAAGTTTCTTCATAAAGGTATTTATGAAGGATTGCAGCCTCGTCAAGCAGGTATGTCATGGTTTAGAAGTTTTGCAGCCATACAGTAGGACTGATTTTACATTAGAGTTGAAGAGTTTGCGCTTTGGACCGATGAAGATTCCACGACTTTTCCCCACTTTGTTCAGTTTCCACTTGGTGAAAGCCACAGCGAACTACTAATCGTATAAAATTATAAGCCACAGTCAATGCACATTTCATTCTAAAACGTGATGTTAAAATGTAAATTTGACCTCCATTGGCATATTCTGTCATTATCCGTTATAGCAAGGACGACCCAGTCCTTGAGAAAGTAGTCTGAATATTAACGCATTAGTCACTATATCCTTGGTAGGTTAACGACATTTTAAGATCTTTTATTTCCTCGTACGGTCTACGAATGTGTAAATCTAAATTCATCAATTGAATAAGTCAACAGCCATATTTACAAATAAACTCACCCTCACACGTTGCATACCAGAGAACTAACAAGCACCAGATTACTAAATTGGTCACAAAGAAATCACATCTCATATAACCCGAGACACAGAATGCCGAAGCGGACCATTCCTTCTTTCACTATATGTCCACAACTTGCGCGAGTGTGAACACGGTCAGCTCAACTCACAGAGCTCTGCGGTGCTAGTCTTTTTCAATTATGAAGGGGTGTGGTGCGAATTGTTGCATTCTTGACATGGATGATACACGCACAAGAAGATGGACGGAATTTGGCGAATTGATTCGTCTCGGTATCCCGTGTCTCGGATATAACACACAACCCATAAAACAACAGTTACTCTCTCAGTTTACTTCATTTTTTGAAAATGAAAATCTTAGAAAGTCTTCTCTTCCTGGAGGAGAGTATAAATTTCCTAGGTGTCGTTTTTCCCGAGAGGGGGATTGTATTAGGGAGTTAAGGCTTTCCAGTGATATTCGAATAGAAAAAAGCACATCCCTGCCGTTTTTTAAAAATATTTTTTCTGACGATACCGGATGAGTGGGAAGAGGAGGTAAAGGATATGTAAGACGAAGCAGACGCGAGCGCAGTGTTCCTAACGTATCGTCAGTCCTCCCTTGCGGATTTGATTATTTACAGAAATTATAGCGGATTATTCCTTTGGTTGCGCATATCCAAAGATGGCACTTAGCTTGCAGATTCATGAAAGACTTATTTTCTAACGTGGATCCCGTACTTTTTTTTGTTGCATATTTATTTGTAAAGTCTTAACTGATCAGGCTCTGAAAATGAGATTACAACCAGCTACCCCCCCCCCCAATATGATATAAAAGAACTGAAAAGCAAGATGTCAATTGTGGTTCAATCCACACTCAAACTCAAAGCCCCTAACTGCATGCTTTATATAACCACCATATTTAGCAATCATATTTCTTTTTCTCATGCCCAATTTCGGAACGACGTGTTTAGTAATTTGAGAATCCACCCATTACAAATTTCTTTTTTAAAGAAATGTTTTTCACCGGTGTGCAACAGGCAGTATCACAAACTAGAGACAAGACCCCTGACAGTTCAATTACTTTGAAACAACTCCGTCAAGAGAGAAAACGCTAGTTGACTACTTGTAAATGCAAAACTCACTTTAACTGGCACACGTACTGAAGTCTTGTTGAACATTCCAAATCGTTCCAGTCATATTCAGTCTCAGCCTTGAGGTGCAAACAGTGCTCGAAATCTGCAAACAGGTTATGAAACCAGTCATAATGTAGAACAATAAATTAATATTTTGAATACAATTTCAGCTCGTGGGTGATATTGATTAGTGTCGTTGGTGAATTTCCTCATTTTTTTATGAAGTAAAATAAAACAAAAGAACTTGCCAATTCCATAATTTATTCTCAGTAGATTTAAATTTTAGTTTGCCCCAGGTTTTGCTAACGATCGTGAAGTTATTGAAGGAAACAAACTGTGATTAATTATAACCATTTCGAGAAATTATTGAATACAGCCGTGAGCTTTAACGTCTATATCTTATATTCAACTGGTGTAAATGCTCATAATCACTATATTAATAGACTAAAATTAACAGCAAAGGATCATAATTACGGTGGCGAAAAATAATTGATTTAAGTCGACATCTGAAGGCCTAGCCGGACAGGGCCAACGGCAGAAAGATGTGAAAGAAAATAACTTTCCAAAAAAGACATCGAAAATTAGTCACTTAAGACTGTCATCAGTACCACCCCCGAGTTTTGATAAAGATGTGAGCACAGGAACAACCCACTTTCCACCGCTGAAAGTCAAGTGTTTATTATTGTGCATAAATGTAATTCATAACTCCATTCCACGTTAATGTGTTTAGAAGCAAAAGACGATACTCAAGAGATTCTTAATCTCTTGTTACGTTAACAGCATAAAGTATTGGGCAGAAAGGTGCATAACCAACCAATTGAAATGAAAGAAAAAAAAAAAGTACCCGCAGAACAGTAGTGTTGGGCATTTTGATTACTAAGTATAAATTATTTCAATTACTTGGATTACTTATCACAAACGTAATCACTGATCGATTAGTAGAAAATGGGCGATTAATCAAATAATTAACAAATTGCTCCCCTGCGCCTTTATTTTCCCATGACAAAATTCATTCTTTTTTAAGTTTTTGTTAACATCACATTTACCTTGGCTCATAAAATGAATATTTCAACTGGATCGTTCAGTGACCTCTTGTGGCCCCTATACATGACTGTATAATAACCCACGTAAAAGCAACGGATCCAGCCTAGCCAAATGTATCACTCCACATCTTGTTTCTTTTCTTTTTGACACAAGCCGTGCCGACATAATCATGTTTTGTGGAGATGCAATGGCCACTAGGCCTATTGCATTTAAAATCAGCATTTTTTTTTTTCAGTTATGCCAGGACGACGTTCTGAGGTTTGATTCCTTCAGATTTCTGCGCAAGACGCCTTCACTGTACCAGTACACAATTACGAGTCTTGTGAATGATGTTATTTTAGTTCTATCACATAATTTCATACAGAATCTAAGCCAGACAAGGGCAACTTACTGCCAGCCAAACAAATGAATTGGCTGGACTCAGACTCTGATTGAACTTTACAGAGAGGTTTAAAATGGAAATAATAATAATAATCATCACAAATAAAAGCACAGTTACACCCCCACCCCCCGCCACTACTCATTAAAATCATTTGTAAGGTACCCATTTACTATTTACTTTATCATTTACTCTTTTTCTTAGAAACATAACGAACAGAAAGCAGAAGTGTCAACATTTTTAAGAAGTCGTTTGGGGAGAGAGGGGAGTGGGCGGCTTTTTGTGACAGAATCGACCTTTAGGGGAGGGGGGGGGGGGAGGTTACCATGATATTATAAAAGGGCCAGGGACCACACTATTATGGTGGGGAGACCCTTTCATGATACCACACCGGCCCTCTGCAGCCTCACATTTTTCAGTTGATAAAGAAGAAAACAGCAACAGAAACAGCTATTATGATGGCTCTCTCGGCCAGCTTATGTGCGACTGTTTGCTCATTCCGCACAGTGTGAACGTGGTTTATCTCAAATTGCAGGCAATGTTCGGGTTAGACGATGGTATCATTATTTAACGATTTTGAACTATCCATCAGCCTTCACTCTAGCCTTTTTATATTCTTGTAAACAAATTTTCCTACTGATAACAACAGAAATAAGACTGATAAGATTAATGCTATTCAGCCAGGATAAATCATTTACCTAAGTCGTTACTAGGTTCTCCTCGTACAAACGAACTGTATTCCAAAGCAGATTGATCGCTGACCCACTCAAAGTGTCCTTCTTTAAATTGATCAGTAGCACCTATCCATGTATCAGTCACTGAGATTATAGAAAGATGCTGTAATAAACATAAAATTACATTTCCACCAGAATTGAATTCATATTAACCCCTTTGCTGCCGAGCCCCAATGCCCTTCCTTCGTTTACACTA
Organism: Onchidella celtica; assembly: GCA_963931925.1. NCBI lineage: Eukaryota > Metazoa > Mollusca > Gastropoda > Systellommatophora > Onchidiidae > Onchidella > Onchidella celtica. The sequence continues at coordinate 32,544,932 of OZ007570.1, forward strand.
CCACAACAATGGATTATCGAGTAGACAGACAGCAGGCAGTAGCAAAGTTAATGGTGCAAAACATGCCGGAACGATGTCGGCCAATATATCGGCCTCGCAGCAGGTTTGGTATGAAACGGTAGAGCCAACATGTTGGCCGTGTGGTAGTCTTCTGTAACAAATGGTGGGCCGGGCAGCAAGAGGGTTAAGGAGCATCCCGATGATTAATGTCTTTGCCAGAATGATCTGGTCTGAATCTTCTTTGGCGGAAGTGTACGGCATCAGCGTCAACATTCTTTAATCCACTTTTGAATGTTTCCTGTCAACCCCCAAAATCAAGTTTACTCTTGCTTCAGAGCGATAAAATACTTTGGAACATTCTTCCACCTTTGGCTTTTTGACAAAATGTATTACGTTAGTAATAATTATGGAGTACATTTATGTAGCGCCTGTCTCCAAAACGTAGACCCAAAGTTCTTTACAATGAAATAGTAACAACTTTACTCTTTCTGTCTCTCCACCGCTTTCTCTCTCTCTTTCGGTCTCCCTATCTCTCTCTCTCTCTCTCTCTCTCTCTCTCTCTCTCTCTCTCTCTCTCTCTCTCTCGTAGGTACTTACAAAAATAGTTTCATACTGTACATACACAACATTAAGTCTGAATAAGGAGACCCTGTCAATCAGCCCGTAGATATTTCCGATACAGGACTGCGTTTGCGTCTGTTTAAAATTTCTCAAATGAAGAATTTTCTGATAAGCTTTCGGGGAGAGTATTACATAATTATTTTTTGGGCCAGAATAAGAAAAGAAATAGTCCCCACATCTCTCACGAATATCACCTCGGCAAAATTAGGCTGGAATGCTTGCACCGCAGATTTCTGCATGGCGTGCAAGAGATTAATAATTCAGTTGAATTAGATGGAATTGTGTCTTTGAAACAGCTATAATCTATAATAAAGTATTGCCAACCGCCTCGACATTACACTTAAAATTTGATATATTATATACATAAATGAAAGTAACAACACAATAACAACAACAGCAACGGTAACAACAGCAACAACAACAGCAAGAAAAGAAGAGGCTTATTAAATTGGACGGACCGGTTTGAGACCCGCAAGCTGTACTTTGGATAAGCCCATTATAGACGATCTGAGGCTGACCCTGAGAGAGGCTAAAATTTGGCTCACAGTGGGTAATTATTTAACACCAGGAGTGACAGTGGAGGGCGTGGGGTGGGGGTGGAGGTGGGAGCAGTTAGCCTGTCTGTTTGAGAGTTTGTCGATTGTAAAACCGTTTTCCCAACAATTTTTTTCTTTGTTATTTGACTCGAAAGTGCTATTATTACAGCTGAGCACGACTATTCGCAGTTGCACGGCGGCTAAGCATGCCCAGTCACAAAGATTGGCTGTACTCAATGGAAAAAAAAAGTCCTGGAAAAATGAAACATCTTGGAATTTACCACGACCTGGAAATTTTTAATTTTCCTGAAAGCTTAAAATAATACATGGCTTTTATGATAATAACAGTCGAGGTAATTTACAGCACGTTGTGAATGGGAATAGTCAAATTATATGAATTACTTCCCTTTAAAACGTAACTGTTACAGCTGTTATTAATAAAAACACAGGATCGGTCGAACACTGAATACTAAAATTTAAGAATGTATGATGAAATGAATGATGTCCTAGGAAGGCACAAGAGGAACATGTGGATACTCACACACCTGTCCAAATATGAATACCGCACAGTCCTATCCATATGAATACTGTGCACACGAGGAATAAAGGAATATTGCACACACCCACTAACTCGCATGGCTCTTATATTTATATTACTTCTGATAGACAATTCTCTAACCAACTTGACCAACGAGCTGACTCGACGACGATCCAGTAAGTTCGATAGACCCACAAACCATCCAATGAAACAACAACACGCCATCTGGTGACATCATCTCAAGGCGAACCTTTGTAAACAACTCTGTCTGGAACATTATGGAATGTACCACTAGTGTCGATACATGTCAGACCTAGGTCAGCGACGCCGATAATTTTGTTAATTTAGTTAATTTATCAGTGTGTGTGTATATATGTGTGTGTGCGCGCTATGTATCATACTTTCTGCTTCTGTAACTGTATTGTTATGTATTCAATGATCAAAACAAATTTCCTTGTACAAGGACGAATAAAATTTATCTTATCTTATCTTATCTTATCAAAGGAAAAAAAAAACTACCAACGAGAAGGTTTAAGAAAAGCTCGTGGTGTGCGGGTGAACAATAAAGAGGGGGGGGAGGAAGGAATAGACACAACGGGCCGAGCTCGGCTATCGTCGCTGCCAATGACAAGCGGAAGGAGGATAGAGGGTGGCCGGCAGACGCTACAGACATCAAGTGACAAACATAAACTGTTCTTATAATGAAGTAGTGTCTACTTTGTTTCTTTATAATTATGTGGTAGCGTGAACAAAATGTGAGTGTGCATGAGAAAACCAGGCTTAAGTTGGCAACATGACATTATGAGTTCTGTACATATAATAAAAGATAAGACATTTCTGATGAATTGAAGTTGGTGACTCCCCTAAAACAAGCTTTTGAGAAAACGGCCTTTAACCCTATAAGTGGCAATAGCTAATTGGCCAGGTAATATTGGAGAGATTGTTGTTAGGAGACCGTAGTCTAATTACAAAGCTGTTATAGAGATCATAGTGAGTCGTGTTCATTGCTCACCTACAGTTTACCCTGTAACTTGCCACGGTCCCCTAAACAACAGCCAAGTTGGAAGTTTGTGTCGGACCCATATTTTCACTTCAAAGCCGTTTTTCTCAAAATCAGCTTTGCCGACTTAAGCAGGGTTTTCATATTCACAATCTCAAATAGTGTCAGTTTATCATACCAAGGTGTCACAAAACTTGTAAGAAGACATTGTCACTTTCTTGTTTAGTTTATAGAACATTAAAGTTACAGCCCTTCTTAGAGACATTGGCAGGTGCTTCCAAAAAAAAAAAAAAAGTGACAAAATTCACAGGTCTTGGCATCCAGGAAATTAATCTGTTATCATATGATGCAAAGTTAGTATGCTACACGCAAAACCCGTCTTCTGTCACCCATAAACAATTGTCACACTCTATTTTGTGTTGGAAGTTCTTAAAATAGTATTTCAGTCTTAGTGAGTCTTTGAGAGAGAGTGACAATTGAGAGACTGATTATGCATGTGCTGTGTGTGTGATTATGTGATATAAATGTTGCAAAGCGCTTAGAGCCTGCTTGTTAACGGCATGAAGTTCTATATAAATACTGTGTATTATTATTATGATCAGAAAATTCTTCACAACTGTTGAGTTGGATTACAATCTTACTTCCGTGTTGTCGCACTTGATCTTTCAGCCATTTGTCTTCTTGTTGAGATCTCGGCTCAGCCAGGATCCCACCATATATATGACAGACACTCTGCATTGATAAAGTGGTAAGATGTAGTTCCAATGAATTTTCTAAACTACTTAGACTGAAACAGTTGTTGTTTTAGTGGACATGAATACAAATACAGAAGATCAGCTCATTAAACAACAAGAACAATCACAATAACAACAAAAATGAAATTAATTACATGTCTCAGCTCTGTGCTCATTATTCCCATCTGAGAGAGGGTATGTTTCTCATCTGAGAGAGGGTATGTTTCTCATCTGAGAGAGGGTATGTTTCTCATCTGAGAGAGGGTATGTTTCTCATCTGAGAGAGGGTATGTTTCTCATCTGAGAGAGGGTATGTTTCTCATCTGAGAGAGGGTATGTTTCTCATCTGAGAGAGGGTATGTTTCTCATCTGAGAGAGGGTATGTTTCTCATCTGAGAGAGGGTATGTTTCTCATCTGAGAGAGGGTATGTTTCTCATCTGAGAGAGGGTATGTTTCTCATCTGAGAGAGGGTATGTTTCTCATCTGAGAGAGGGTATGTTTCTCATCTGAGAGAGGGTATGTTTCTCATCTGAGAGAGGGTATGTTTCTCATCTGAGAGAGGGTATGTTTCTCATCTGAGAGAGGGTATGTTTCTCATCTGAGAGAGGGTATGTGGTTTGTTACTTAACTTGATACAGAATCTCATACACACAAAGAAAATCAAATCACATTTCTATACCGTTGCCATGGTTTCCACTATTTTATCAATTGCTAGTTATTTCCCCCCCCCCCCCCCCCTTTTCTTTCTGTTGTGCCATCGAATCAGTAAACTTGATCTAATACAATGACAATTATATCTGCCATTACGACTCATTTTTGTTTTTTCCTACCGTTTAACTTAAACGTTTTTTTTTTTTTCTCTCTCAACAAGCCAAATAGATAACCTACAAGTGCGTCAGCCCATGTTACATGGCTGTTTGAAAAGCGATAACAGTAACTGCCACTGAAAATCCAATTCTTCGGACACTCGGTGTGAACCGCACCTGGAAGTAAAAATGGACATGCCTTTACATGTTTGGTGTTAATATCAATCAGTCAATCAGTCAGTCACCAACCTGTACTATTTCAGGACGTACCCATGCTCGACAACAGTTACTGATTGGACCAATACAGTTATAAGCTTGAACATTTTATGCAGGTTACAATAAATACTCAATCATCAATCAGTCAGTCAATCAGTCATCAACTTGTACTATTTCAGGACTTACCCATGCTTGACGGCAGTGACTGACTGGACCACTACAATTATAAGTTTGAAAATTTTAATGCACGTTACAATGAATACTTTGATCATCACGCTACCGGTAATATTATCGATACTGAAGTGTTTATTTTTTAAAAAAATGTGTTTATTTTTCAATTGATTTCGCCCTCCAACTCGCATGGTGTCCTCTTTAGGCTTTCATGTTTTCTATGTGACCGCCTTTCAAGAGTGTTCAGTTCGGTGCACTTTCCCTAACAAAGGGAAGAGCGACCATAGCACAATAGTGCGCATGGGAAACGGTATGACTGTTTGAATGTCTAATTCAGTGGTTCTCAACCAGCCAATCGCCCCTTTAGGCTCCAAATTTTCTTTCATCGCCTCCTACTCTCCCCCAACCCACCCCCACCTCCCGCGCAAAAACAACAACAACAAAACAACACCACCAACCGCCTAGTTAAACCCAACGGAAGGATACATTTCTCATAAAGATAGACGACACATACACACAATAATTATGATGTTGAGCTTTTTTTCAAAGTCGTATTAACCCTATTTTTCATTCGGGTTTTCAACCCCCGATTTTACACATGGGGGTCTGACAGACCACCACTATTTACATAGTAAGTTTATTTTATATTCGTATTTTACACACGGGGGGTCTGACAGACCCCCATATTTTTATAGTGAAATATATCTGTTGGTCTGCCAAGTCAATAAGATATATTGTTTCATTTCCCTGCCGTCGTTACCTCCAAGTTGTCGACCAGGAAGTGCAAAAAGAAAAAGAAAACGGAGTCGGCCACCAAAACAATATAACATCATTCGGTTTGAATCTGACAGACAACCCGGATGCAACCCCTGTGTGGGACAGGGGCTTGTAAATAGGCCTACTTCCCCCATTTGCAAGTGGTCTAACCCTACCAAAGGTGGACTGTCACTCACAATCTGCTATCCCTCGGCAGTGCCTGGGTGACATTCACCCACGTGTAGGTCCGAGTGAAATAGACAGGCCCAGTGCCCACACCTGCATGTGGTGAAACTCCCCCAAAGGTGGGCTGTCGCTGAGGGACTGCCAGTTCTCGAGAGCGCCTGGGTGACACCCATTGTCATTCCTTACTTTTCCCTTCTATCCCACTACTCCTTCGTCCTTCCGTTTAACACCGAGTGGTTCCCGGGCTAGCACAAGCAGCGATGGGACTACGTCAGCACTCCCCAAAAAGGTGGACATAATATGGTTGACCGTAAGGTGTGACCTGTAACGGTGGAAAATAAGATTCTAAGACTGGGCCGGGATGGTATGACCCAAGCCACCCAATCACTTGGGCCCTGAATTCTTTACGATTCCAGAGCCGGGTCAATCCCGGCAGAATTAACATCCGTGAGGAGCATGTCTCTGTTGCAACGTTGGCGCAGGATCTCTGGTTATCCGAGCATAGTGTGTCCCCTCGTTGAACTCAGTGACGGCTGGGAAGCCCCAGAGATGCAGAAATATTCCAGTGACACACGGAAACGAACAAAAACCTCGACCCTTTGCCCAATTCCCCACCCAATGAAAAGACAGAGACAGGAAGAATCAGTTGGATCCCTCAGCCTTTGCAAAAGACCCTTTGCAATACTGAGTCTGAACACCGTTGATATCTTAGTGATTAGCAGCCAAGATCCTGAGATAAAACTAGTTAAGTTGAGCGTATTTGTCATCTCTACAAAATGCTAAAATCACCGGTGGCGAACCAAGATCGGTTAATTAGTAGAGGGAATTAGGAAAACTTTGAAGTGTGCAAATAAATGAGAAAAGCATGAATTTTCTACAGTTGATTTAGCATTACTGGATCTTCAAAATTTGCTATAGAACCAATCTGTGGCTTGCCTAGGAGCTGAGATATAAACCTCCAACGTTATGAAAATTATGATCTGGGTGAAAAAAAGTCCTACCAAAACCGTACTAAGATGCGAGCAATTGTTCTGTTCACTGTGCAACTTAATAACCATCTCCGCAGAGCGAATGAAAGGATTCTCCGCGTCAGTGACGGGTCGGAAGTAATAAACTTTTGTATCTCACCTCGTAAATCGGGATGCGGCGGGAACTTTTTTTGCAAGCGGTGATCCCTAAGTTTTGTTCTGTTTACAAGATGGAATAGTATGGATTATCCGCATTTTTTGAATATGTTTTTATGGCGGAAAGTGATGTTCGCTTTTATCTTGGAATTATCGTAAATACATGTAGTTGTTTTCATTTATTTTGAGCACAGTTGAAAGCTGCGACCAAATAGCATTACGACGACGACTTTAGATTTTTTGTTTTCTTATCACGGGATTAAATCAGGCCACAATGGATAATTTCTAACACACCGATGCTTTTCGATTAAGGGACTGTTGCCAGACATGTAGTCAGATTTAAGACTGAACGGAGAAAATGATAAGTAATATATAAGAAAAAAGTCTAGATAAACATTTCTTTATGGCATATAGAGGTAGCTTTCAGAAACCCCGTGCTGGAGGTTAGTAGTCTTATTCTAACTAACTTCGATACTGGTGAAACAGCTGGAGATGAAATTTATGAGAATATCAGCGGACTTGAAGTATCTGGAAGAATTCTGTGACATAGGTTCATTGACCAGTGACTTTCATCACGACGAATGATCCCAGAAGGAATCATCGCTGTGTACTACTAATGTCATCTATGAAAGAAATATCAACATAGGAAATGAAATAATATTCTTCAGACTTCTTGCATAGGCATTTGGTAAAAAAGTTCTCGATAAATAAGTCATTTCAATTTACGGTCTGACGTTCTAGGTAATACATCATTTTCTACAAATCTTCATAAGGAAGCTGATAAAAGAATGTTGTTGCGGGCTGCAGAATCAACCAAAGCCATCATAGAAACATTACTGACCGATCGGCGGATACTAATGTTCTGTTTCCGGCTATATTTGGCCAGAAAATACACTATGAGAAATTCTGAACAGCATTTATATTTAAAAAAGACAACACTTCAGGACCGTCACGGTCCGTGTTATCCGTCCATATTCCTGGTCCAGAGAGCCGGGCAGAACAGTAAGTCACTTGTATTATAGAAGAGGGAAAGCGGTAGGACCATGAAAAATTGTTGATACGCATTAAGCAGACTGGAAAAATAGCGACTAGTTTGAGGAAAGAGGAAGGGAGGGAGAGAGAGAGAGAGAGAGAGAGAGAGAGAGAGAGAGAGAGAGAGAGAGAGAGAGAGAGGCCAGGAGAGAGGATGAGAGGTCAGAGGGGGACAACAGGGGTTCAGAGAGAGAGAGAGAGAGAGAGAGAGAGAGAGAGAGAGAGAGAGAGCGAGCGAGGGGCACAAAGAGAAGGGCAAATAGACAGAGAAAGACACAGACACAGACAGCAGGGAAAAAAGACAGAGTGGGGGGGGGGAATACAAAGAGACAGAGACACAGAGATCACGGGGAAAAGACGGAGACACAGAGAGCAGGGGGAAAAGACAGAGACACAGAGAGCAGGGGGAAAAGACAGCGACACAGAGAGCAGGGGGAAAAGACAGCGACACAGAGAGCAGGGGGAAAAGACAGAGACACAGAGAGCAGGGGGAAAAGACAGCGACACAGAGAGCAGGGGGAAAAGACAGCGGCACAGAGAGCAGGGGGGAAAGACAGAGAGAAGGAGACAAGGAGGGAATAGTGAAAAGGCAGACAGAGACAGAAAGAAGAAAAAACGCACACAGATAAAGAGAAAGACAGAGAATGGAGGAGAGACAGGCAAAAAGAAAGAAAGAGAGCGGCTGTAGGTCTTGTCAAAACCCCGGCGAGATTCGAATTAGCGTGAAATTTTGAAGGCGCATGACTTCCCTTTCGATCTGCAAAAGATTTTTTTTTTGTTTCCATTATGGAGAAGTCTTTTTTAAAGCTTGCTTTGTTTCGCTGATTCCACTTTCAATCACGTTTTCACGAAGGCATGTTCCCATGAATAGATCATTTTCTTACCATCAAGATATTTGAAAAGTTGCCACTGCTATCAAGTATTACATTAAGCAATCTATCTAAGAAATACAAAAAGGTATTCATCCATCTTTAAGATTCGCTAAATTTTGTAGATGACCCTACACAACAATCATTCTCGGCGCTGTCACGAGTAAGGTTGATGGCCTTGTACGCCACGAGTCTAGGGGGTAAACTTAGTAAGGCCTGTGTCCACTATTACGATATCAGAATTCTGATTTCCCCTCAAAACTTTGCAGAAAGTCCGTTGCGTTTACACAATTACAAAATCAGAACGAAACTGCGTGCTTTCTGCTTTCTGTTCTGATTTCCCCTCCGAATTCGAAAATAGAACTGTTTCTATTTTCTGTTCTGATTTCGGAATCCTTGACCCAGCTTTAAAATGGCGCTGAGGCTAACAGTGACGGAGAACTTCATCTATTTGTTCGAATATGAACCAGTCTTATGGGACACAAAATCTTCTAATTATCAGAATAAAGATGCCAGGAATGCGGCCCTGGAACGTATTGCAAGAGCCTCTTGGGCTAGAAGAAAACGGTAAGTTCATACATCAATCATGAATTAGGCAGCACCTATCTGTGTCAGTTTTCGGACTGTCTTAGTTTTCGGGAGTGACTTTGGTTGTGTTAGAATTGTCATTACAGTATTGTATTTGTGGGTATGACTGATTGCCTAAGTATGAATTATGCATTGTTCTTCAGTGAAGAGTGTAATTAAGTGCTTTTTTAAATGGTTTTGACCCCGTATCATGACTAGTAGTAGTAGTAGTACTAGTAGAGACGAGCACTAGATCTAGATCTAGTTACTGGATAGATCTACTATCATCTAGCAGGAATACACGAGTGTTGGACAATCATTCTCGTAACTACCTACTTCGTGTGACTTGTGCTGTGCTACGATACCACTGCTTTGCTGATACAGTATAGCTCCAACCAGTAAACAAAAGCATGAACAACTATTGGGGCTCTTTCAGCAGATCACCAGATGGACAGATTGACCATCCACCACCCCAGGAGAAGGAGTTCATGTATTTATAAACGTCTATCCCATCCAAGGCTGGGTTATTCCATCAAGTAATGCTTTTCTTAAAAGTGTAGGAATGAAGATGCAACTGCTTTAAGTTTTTAAACTTTTCAATAAATAATTCGGCACATAAACCTCATTATATTCTTGTGTATTATCGTTACAGGAGATGCTGTCAAGTCAATAAAAGAGCGAATAAAGCAACTTCGCAGTACATTTACAAAAGAGCTGAGGGCTGTTCGTGACAGCAAAAGAAGTGGAGCCGGAACTGCCGATGTTCATGTGCCGAAGTGGAGGTGGTTCAGCAAACTGCATTTTCTTGAGCCACATGTGTCAATCAGGAGCGGTCTAAATAATTTAAATGTATTGTAAGTAGCATTGATCCAGAATGTTTTTTGCTCCACCTGAATGGTGCGTGCTTTCGATGTCGTCAGCGCTAATGTGATGTTCAGCAAATCCATTGTTTATTTGTGATACCAAATCTTTATTAACGTGGTTCTAGCTAGAACAATACCAATTTGTGTGATGAATTTACTAAGATTAAACTTAAACGACACTTCTCTGTCGTATGTATTTCATTTTTCACTGAGAGATTTTAGTTCATATTTAACTGAAACAAAGGAGTGAAATAAATTCTAATTTGTTTATTGGAGCTATCATATAGTTGAACATGAAACCCCCAAATGTGTGGCTTTTGAAAAAAAAAATCAATGAGGTATCTTTAGTTTTCTCTTTTAATTTTTTTCTTTGGGCCTTTGTTTTCAAAACGTGTAATGAAAGTTGCTAATTCTGACAGACTTTATTTTTATTTTGGTTATTGTGGTTAAGTTAGTACGTCATGTATGTTATCAAATTTAATGAGTTTGGGAACTGGATATAAAATATGTTATCTAGATCTAGTCCCATGGTCTGGATGTGTGTCATTATTGTCATGTATTGGTATTTAATGTATTGTAATTTAACGCTGTGATTTTGGTAAACAGTAATCTGGACCCTTGATATAAAATAATTTTTGGAGATTCACAAACAACAACCAACTTTGTACAAATTAGTATAGTTTTTAATACATTATACAGAACTTAATACAGGACATAGAGTGGCAAAAGATTAAAATAGAAAAATAGAAATAACTCACTGTCTTGGCACAATTTGTTAAGAATATGAAGTTCACCATTTTATTACTTGAAAAAAAACAATTTAAAGCAAAAAAAAACAAAACACTTGACTTTTTGGCATGCTTACATTTGCACACACAAGGCAATTTAGCAGTCCCGAAAAGATATACTAGACATGTAAATGTGGGCAGAAGAAAATTTATTTATTCTTTGAGGGAAGGTTAAACTGCCATTGCACACTGCCAACACTGTTGAAATAATTGGCAAAAATCTCTCTCACACCTCTTGCATCAGCCCCACTCCTGTTTCCTCCTTGACTTTGTATGCATCTTAAATTATTATCATTAAGCTTATGGTCTATTCCTGTTGAATAAGCCATATCCATCTCCTTCATCAGATAATTATGAAGGGCAAGGGCTGCCAATGTTACATTTGTTGCCTTTTCAGGGCCCAGCGAAATGGTCGTTTGAAAGACTGCAAACCGCTGTACCATGATGCCAAATGCATTTTCTGCGCAGCGGCGCGCCCTTGATAGCCTGTAGTCAAAGATGCGTCTCCTTTCTCTTTCCTGTTGTGGTACATCATACCTCTCGGGAAAAGGTTTCAGCAAATAGGGTTTAAGTGGGAATGCATCATCACCCACAATTACAAACGGTGACGGACAGTCAGTCCCTGGGAGGGGCTTGGCAGGAGGAACATGTAGGGTTCCAGTTTCCAGTCGTTTAAAGAGTGGTGAGTCCCTGAAGACTCCAGCATCCCCCGATCTGCCATTGGCCCCCACATCCACATAAATAAATTTATAACTGCTGTCAACCAGTGCCAACAGAATAATACTATGTACTTTGTAGTTATAGAAGACAGAACCTTGTCCTGTTGGTGCCTTCAGAGCTATATGTTTCCCATCAATGGCCCCTAAACAGTTGGGAAAGTTCCACCTCCTCTCAAAGCCTTCAGCAATTTTCTGCCAGTCTTCCTCTGTCCGCGGAGTCTGTGAATAAAGAATATAAAACTGTATAGTGTAATAAATTGTATTTTTATTGTTGTGGGTGGTTTTTTTTGTTTTTTTTTTCAAAGCTAACCATATTAGATCTACAATGTATTATTTTATTCAAACCAAACATTAAGAATGGATGACTTTCTATTTCCAGCCCCCTGCACAAAATCCCACCACCAGTCAAGCTATCCAACAAGACAGTTTGAATTTAGGAGAGAGTGAACCTTCACCTGCGGGGTCATCCCCACTCCTTTTTGGAGAGGACATAGTGTCTACAATGACCATCACGAATGAGGAGGGGGATATTTTAAATCTTGAGACGACTGGTGAGGGAGCAGCTACTCCAGGCAAGACAAGAAAAAGGCAGCGGGAGCCTTCTCCCGATTACGGGACTGAAATTTTAAAAGAGATATACCAGAAAAGGCAGCAGAAGGCACAGAATAAGTCATCCAGACATTATTATTTTGCAATGGACATGTGTGTCCAACTTGATGCCATGGACCAACGAAAGGCCATGGCATTAAGAAGAGAAATTACGAAGCTCATGCTGGAGTACACAGCTGATGCTGCTGAGTAAGAAAATTAAAAATTGAACATTGACAAGATTGCTATTTGAGTCATTTTGTTTCCTAGCTACATTTGTTTGTTGTTGTTTCTTTTTTTTTTCAATTTTCTCTGCCAGTTTCTTTTCCTTTCTTTTTCTCACCTTCCTCACTTTTGATGTTGATGGTCTGTGAGTGCGAGAGTCTCATGTGACAAGACACACTGTTATTGTTAGTAGTATTATTTGGCATACAGGTTATCTCTTGGGAATATTATGGTAAATGGTAGTTACAATAAAGTGAAACTGATGTCATTTTCCCTCTACCATTGCATTTTATACAATATATATTAAAAAAAATAACATTCAATAAACTAAAAACATTATAGCAAGGCTCATTGACAAACATAATTATTTCAAGTAGAAGTGATATAAAGTATTACTTGATACTGCTGAGAGTGCATTTTCTGATAATTTTTTTTCTAAAAGTAAAAGGTAAAAGATATGCCCTTCACATCAGAACCACATACCTGAAGATACTTCTCTTTTAGGACATCATAGATTGCAATACATGTTTCATGCACTATCCTGGAAATTGTACATGGAGGAATCCTGTATAAATATTGCAGATTGCGAAACTTGCTGCCTGCAGAAAAAAACAACAACAGAAACATGCATGAAACTGAAGAAATAATCAGATATTTTGCAACAACAATTTATGATTATGACTATACTCTAAAATAAATTAATGTCATATCATTATTTACACGAACAAATTAACAAACGGACTAAATCAAACTGCATTAGGCAGCCACATACATTGAGTGTTTACCTGAGGCCAAAAAATTCAGAGTCAGTGCCAGTCGCTCCCCAGGTGGTATTGCTTCCCTCATATGCGTATTTTGTCGCTTGATGAGAGGTGTTACAAGTTCCAAAAGCACTTCAAAGTGGCACAGATCCATCCTCAGAAACGAGGTGTATGTGGGTGGGTCTTCAGCAGCCAATTCCTTTAAAAGATTGGTGTAAGCACCATAGTTTTCACGACGCTGAATCCATGGACGAACCCATACACTGCGTCTTCTTTTCTTCTTCTTTTGCCGTGATTCGATATGTTTCAGGGCTAGCAGAGTCTCAAATAAATCGTCATCATCACTGTCAGAACTGTAAGCGGACGCCATTTTGGAGCTGTTATTCTGATCAGAATTCTGACATCATAATAGTGGACACACCCTCCGAAATCAGAACAGAAATCAGAAAGTTCAGATGCTGCATCTGACTTTCTGATTTCTTCTCCTGCAGAATTCTGATCAGAATTCTGATATCGTAATAGTGGACACAGGCCTTTAGGGAGAAGGGGATTTTAAAGTTGTTGACGAGCATAAGTAAGGTCGGTGGCCTTTGTTTGCCACGGGTGTAGGGGGTGAGCTTAGTGGGGGGGGGGGGGAGCAAAGCAAAGTGTTCACGAGCGTGAAAAGATAGACACGACTCGCTTAAAATGTGGTACCGTGTGCAAAACCCTCCAGGGTATAAATAGGTAGAAAGGCTCATTACATGACGCTCGCTCCCCATCCAGAGTTTGGCTGCACGAGATGACAGTCTGTGTGACCGTGGGGAACCATTGTGTTAATGGTCTTATAGTATGAAGTTCGTTCCCCATCCAGAGTTTGGCTGCACGAAATGGCGATCTGTGTGATCGTGGGGAACCATTGTGTTAATTTTCTTTTAGTATGAAGTTCGTTCCACCTCCAAAGTTTGGGATGCATGAAATGGCGATCTGTGTGATAGTGGGGACTATTGTGTTGATTTTCTCGAAACGTTGGAACCCTGAAACCTGGATTGAAGCTTGTCGTTTAAAGAATGTCATTTGAAGGCTGGAGGTCTTGAAGAAGGAATGGATACCCTTCGAAACAATCTACCCATGAGGGCGTGAGTGAAGCGCCTCATGAATCGTTGGAACCCTGAAGATTGTCGTTTGAAGATTGTCGTTTGAAGATTGTCGATTGAAGATTGTCGATTGAAGATTGTCGCTTGAAGATTGTCGATTGAAGATTATCGTTTGAACCATGGAGATGTGAAAGTATCAACGAGGAGAACAGCTGTTGACCAGGACTTTTTAAGTATCATTAGTTAAGTTATAGAAAGAAAGGGTTTCGGGAAAAATCGCCATGTCCTCGATAGGAATTTTTGCATGTCTTTATTTGTTTTTTTCTTTGATTGTACATTTTGCCTCTTGTATGAGTTGGTATATTTGGTAGAAGCCACTATGAAACTCATCGTGAAATAAATAACGGTTTTCATTTGAAAATTCACTCCATGTGTCCGTTGGTCGTTGGTCTGCTTGCTTGGTTTGATACTTACTTTAAAGGGAGAATGAATTAGGAACAGTTCACGAAAATTCACCACGTGACAGCGCCTATAAAAGTTCAACCTAATATGGTCTTTACTGTGCATGGAATGGGTGAGAATACTTTTTAAAATGAATTTTGGTGAAAACCACATGCTTCTACCTTTAGGTTATCTGGCAGTTCTGGACGCAAGGTTTGCCTCTCACTGTTATTTATATGTGTGTCACGAGTGGAGTGAGCGATAGTTAATAATTACGGGGGGAAAGGAGGAGAGTAAAATTAACGCACGTAGACAAGTAAGTTAAAGCGTGCATGTTGTGATTAGTGGGGGGTCTGAATGAGGCGAAAGCGCTGTATTACTATCACTGCAAGTTAGAAGGTCCTACTGAACGGACGCTAGTAAGAGCCCAGCGGGCGAACATAAGGGGAGCAGTCGGAAGACGGATGAGAGTGTTTTTCCAGTGATGACTGGTAGGTAGAACGTTGATTGATAATTATGATTGATGTATTATATTATATTCGTCTATTACCATGATGTAAATAAGTATATGTGAGGAATGTGGAAGTCCTTGATATTGGATATAGCAATGTGCGCCATGAGCGATAGATGAAAGTTGAGTTCATGGATTTGTAGCGCGAGTGAGTAGTGTGTACTCCGATGGAGGTGTGTTACCGTAAGATGTTTGGTGAGTGAAAGGTGAACTATTGTGTGTACGCTTCATGGGTTGTAAGGAGAGGTGGAGTGAATAGAAATGGTAGGGTATTATACCAATGTAATGTTACTCTTGTAGGTGTCGGGGACGGGCTAAAGAGCCGCCTCGGTGAGCACAGGGGATAGGCCAGCATAGGGCCGGAGGCCACACATAGGCCAGAAGTGAGGCTGTCGGTGCAGGACAGTAGAGGCACATAAAGTCGTGGCAGTCAGGCCACGGACAGGGACGTAGATATGAGCGTGAATGTGATAATGTACTATTGCCATGTTGATGGGCTATTGAAATGATAATGTGCTATTGCCATGTTGATGGGCTATTGAAATGATAATGTGCTATTGCCATGTTGATGGGCTATTGAAATGATAATGTGCTATTGCCCTGCTGAGGTGCTAGTGGAATGCTAAGGTGTATGACAATAGGAAGGTGATATTGAGAGACTGCGGTGCCAGTGAATTATTAATGTGCTATTAAGACCCTGAGGGGAGAGGCTGAGGCCGAAGTGCCTTTAGGAAGTAACTACCGGGTTGTGGATCCGAGGAAGAGTGCATGTGAGAATAAGGCCGTTGTACGGCAGTTAATTTCAATAATATAATGTATGTAATTGCGCTATTATCTGTATGATTATGTTTAAATAAATGTGTGAGTCTGATGGGTTGTTCTGTTAAGTGTTAAACTTGTTTGTTCGTGATTGTTGTCCTGTCATAAATTATTACATCTCCCAGTCTGGGATTTGTGACACTGGGGGCTCGTCCGTTGTGACTCGTCCATTTTCGTAATATTTAGTTCTAGTTAGTTAGTAGGTATTTTTCAGTGGGCATTTGTTACTTTAGTTTTGTCCACGTAATACTTATCTTGTGGTAGGAATTTGTGTTGTCTTTGTTCGTGGGATGAATGGAAATTTCATGATGGTATAATTTATGTATATTTATGAATATGTATTGATGCATGTATTTTGATGAATATGTATTAATGTGTACTTAAATTTCTGCAGAGAGTGTGTGTGCCAGCCTGAGGAGACAAGCAGCCAGAGCTCCGGCATACGTCAAGTTAAATAAAACGCTGATTGAAAGTTAAGTAAAAGTCAAAATTTTTGTGCCCTGGATTGTGGGCTGTTCCTTTAATCTGTCTTTTTCTCTGTTTTTGCTGTTTTCGTTTGCTGTGTTGAACCTAGTTTATCCTTTAAAAAAAAGGTGTGATAAATTTGGAACTTCGTTCATCACGGTGAACATTCTGTAGGGCTTTGTTAGTGTTTAGTTGTAGCGTCGATATCTTCTCTGTTCTGCAGGAAGACGTATTCTCTTGTCCCTCTTTCTACCTATCTGTAGATACGTTCTTTTCTTTCAGACTCTGTTCTTGTTCGTACCTTGTAGTGTAATCGGCGTAGTTAGGTTGCATTTTTTTTTTCCATTATATTTTCTTTTTTAGGTCTTTGTCCTAGACTGGTTCGTTGTCCTTGACGTACTTGTGGTCCTTCTACTGAATTTCCTTATTCTTGTGTTTTCTACTCTTTTTTATTATTAATAGTGCTATACATTTAATGAATATAGAATTAGTTAGGAAGTAGGTAAATTTCTGAATTGTATTTGAGACAATTGGGTATTGTTATATCTGGTGTGATCTCAGGTCTCTGGTCGTGTCGTTAGTGATCATACCGACAGGTTAGCCGTTTTCATGATATACACCGTAACCATAAATCTGTGAAATGGCGGAACTCCAACAACTAATGAAGTTGGGTAAGGAACTTGGCCTGGAGGGAGAGGAGCTACGCGGCTGGATTAAAGAACAGCAGGCGGATTTGCGCGATGAGCGTGCTAAGGATAGAGAGCGAGAAAAAGAGGCTCAAGAGCGACAGAGAGAAGAGGAAAGAGAGGCTAAGGCTCAGGAGCAGGAGAGGGAGTTTAAGTTAAAGGAGTTAGAGGCTCAGCAGCAGGAAAGGGAGTTTAAGCAACAGGAAAGAGAGGCTAAGGATAAGGAACAGGAAAGGGAGTTTAAGTTAAAGGAGTTAGAGGCTCAGCAGCAGGAGAGGGAGTTAAAGTTAAAGGAGATAGAAGCTCAAGAGCGGGAGACAGACGCGCGAGTAAGAATCGCGGAATTAGAACTCAAGAAGAATACGCCAACGGAAACAGTTGAGCGGCAGGTACACAATAAAGGTGGCGTTAGGATTAAGCTCCCTACGTTCGACGACTGGAAGGACGGCATAGACGCCTTCCTTTACAGGTTCGAACTGAACGCACAATTGCAATGGGGGGAAAATAAAGAATTATGGTCCACGTACCTGGCGTCTCTATTGCAGGGGCGAGCGTTAACCTACTTTAAAGAGCTACAGCGCGAAGACGTGCAGATTACGATAAGCTGAAGGCTTTGCTGCTTCGCCGATTTGCGCGTACCGAAGAATATTTCCGGGAGCAGTTTAGGCGAGCACGTGCAGATACCAGGGAGGACTTTGCTGCCTTCGTCGCGAGATTGACGGAATATTTCGCGAACTGGGTAGACTTGGCGCATGTTGGCGCGGATTTTACTAAATTAAAAGACCTAATGATCCGTGACCAGCTGTACGCGTCGTGCTATAAAGATCTGATGGCTTTCCTGAAAGAAAACGAACCCGCGACGGTGCAGGAGGCGTCTAAGTTGGCGGAAGCATACCGTACGGCACATCCGTCCAAACCAGTGGCGAGGGCGTACGTCCAAGATGCTGGGTACGTCGCCGTTGTCGAAGGGTCGCCGACAGGACCTAAAGACAGGTCGCGTCAGCGTGGTGCCTATAGTGGGCAAGCCCAGGGGCAGCGTAGGGGCTATCACCAATCACCTGCATATGGATCCGGTAAAGTTGACCGAGCAGGAGGGCTAGGTCGCGGTAATGGCCGGGGGCGATTTGTGACCTTTGCCGATGACCGACGGCATAGGGACTTTAGTTCCGGTCGCGATGGGTCACGGGGACCCAGGCCTAGTGCAGCACAGGGAGCGGAGTGTTGGACTTGCGGACGCGTGGGTCACTTTTCACGCGAGTGTAGGGCCGCGAAGTGTTGGAACTGCGGAAGAGCAGATCACATCAGCGTGAATTG
This sequence comes from Onchidella celtica, assembly GCA_963931925.1. NCBI lineage: Eukaryota > Metazoa > Mollusca > Gastropoda > Systellommatophora > Onchidiidae > Onchidella > Onchidella celtica. The sequence continues at coordinate 32,563,345 of OZ007570.1, forward strand.
CCCTGCAGGTAGGATAGCGGCGAACGTGGACAGTAGCTCCAGTCCATGTTCCCCTAATAAATTTCATCATGCGGCTGCGTGTGTTACATCGGACAACGGAGGCGGACAGTATTCTAAGTGTCCCAGTTGTGAGAAGTTATTATCTTCCGGTGTTTTACCTTGTGGGAGAAAGATCCCCGTTATAAATTCATGTCATACAGGAGGTGGTCTTAGGGTTTATCCGGGGTTTGTTGGGGACGAACCGGTCTCGGTTTTACGAGATACAGGATCTACCGTTGTGGGAGTGCATAGGGACTGCATTCGGGATTCACAGCTTACAGGTGAGACTGTCCCGTGCATCCAATTTTCGGGGGCCATTGAGAAATTACCCATGGCAAGAATAGTGATAGATACACCTTTCCTTAGCGGGGAAGTCGAAGCAGTCGTTGGTTGTTTTCCAGGCGCCCAGCTCATCATTGGGAATGTATCACGGGTAGTTTCCCCTTCCGAGGAGAATGTGCAGGCATGGTCACAATCAAAAGGTATTGACTTTTGTGCCGCGGTCGAAACACGTCGACAGGTAGCTGATAAGGATAAGATTAGACCTTTGGCGACGCCAGCGGTCAACCTAGATATCACGCCAGAGCGCTTGGCGAGATTACAAAGGGAGGATCCATCATTAAACCCATGTTTTGGGGAAGCGCGAACCGAGAAAACGAGGAAATATAAGAACGGCTCGTCTTCCTTTGTTGTTCAGGCGGGCATTCTGTTCCGTAAGTATGTAACGGTGGCCTCCATTTTAAAGCAGGTCGTTGTGCCAGCGTTGCTGATCGCAACAGTATTGCATTTGGCACATGATGTCCCATTAGCGGGTCATATGGGGATAGCTAGAACCAAAGAAAGGGTTCTTAAAAATTTTTACTGGCCATCGATCCACAGAGATGTACAAGTGTATTGTAAGACATGCAGTGCGTGCCAAAAGACGACGCATAAGGGTCGTACACCCCAGGCTCCTCTTCAAAAGATCCCCACGGTCTCGGAACCGTTTAAAAAGGTTTCGATAGACCTTGTTGGCCCCATTCACCCAGCGACCGATAGTGGGAATCGATTTTTATTAACGGTCATATGTAATGCTACGAGATGGCCAGAGGCGGTTCCTCTGCGGACCATAACGTCTGAGGCAGTCGCGGAAGCGTTGTTTGCAATTTTCGCTAGGGTAGGAATACCAGAACAAATTTTGTCTGATAGGGGCGCGCAATTTACTTCGGAGATGATGAAGGAATTGTTTCGCTTATTCAGCATACAACCCATCACTACCACCCCTTATCATCCGCAGGCTAATGGCATGTGCGAGAGATTGAACTCGACGTTAAAGTCGATGCTGCGTAAGGTAGCTGCTGATCGCCCTAAAGATTGGGATAGATATATCCCTGCAGTATTATTCGCGTACAGAGAGGTACGGCAGGAGTCAACGGGATTCTCGCCGTTTGAAATGATGTATGGTCGTAGTCCTAGGGGCCCAACTGATGTTCTTCGGGACATGATGACGTTGCCATCATCGGGAGACGATGAGCAGATTTCGGTGTTTCAGTACCTTGTTGATTTAAGAGAAAGATTATCTTCAGCGCGCACTATAGCAGAAGAAGCTTCTAGTATCGCTTCGAAAAGAGCAAAAGACTATAAAGATAGAGGTTCCAAATTGAGAATTTTTAAGCCAGGAGACAAGGTCCTATTGTTGTTACCTACGGACCATAATAAGTTATTGATGACATGGAAAGGTCCTTATGTTATTGAGCGAGTTGTTTCAAAGGTAGATTACGCTATCCACATTGATGGAACGAGTAAGGTTTTCCATGTTAATATGCTACAGAGATTTTATGAGAGACCACAGTATCTGTGTGCACAGACAAAACCAGAGGAGACTGTCTTCTCTATTGCTTGTGCGGGGGTCGTAGACCAGTTGGACTGTGACGTAAGCGACACCGAGGCGCAGGAAGAGTTACAAATTCAATTGCCGGAGTTAACTCCGACACAAGGTTACAGGGACGTAAAAATTAACCCTGACCTTACGAGTTCAAGGAGTAGGGAACTTAAGACCCTGTTAGCGTCATTCCCGGATGTTATTACGGATTTGCCGGGTCGCACTACCGTGATCCAGCACCAAATAAAGTTGACTTCGGATAAGCCAGTATTTCTTAGACCTTATCCGCTGCCTTTTTCTTCGAGAGATAGAGTTATAAAGGAAGTTGAGTCAATGTTGAAGTTAGATGTGATAGAACCATCAACATCGCCGTATTCATCACCCATCGTCCTCGTGAAAAAACTTGATGGATCGGTGCGGTTCTGTATTGATTTTCGAAGATTGAACACTATTACGGTAGGCGATAGGGAGCCTATTCCGTTTCAGGAGGAATTAATAGCTTCATTGGCCGGGTCCACGTGGTTTTCCAAGATAGATTTAACGAAAGGTTATTGGGAAATCCCTCTTACTGAGGAGTCTAAACAATACACGGCGTTCCAAACGCCCATTGGATTATTCCAATTTAAGGTCATGCCATTTGGGTTGGTAAACGCGCCAGCGACGTTTGCACGATTAATGAGACTAGTGTTGAAGGACATACCTAATGTCGTGTCATTCTTTGACGATATAGCATGTCATACGTCGACATGGTCTGATCATATTCAGACACTAACAGTAATTTTTAAACGATTACGTCATTTTGGGTTAACTGCTAAACCCGCAAAGATGGATTTGGCATGTCCAGAGATAGTATTCTTAGGACATATCGTGCTTAGAGGTGTTCAGAGACCTGAAGTAACAAATATTGACAAATTAGTAGGGTTGCAAATCACAAAAACAAAGAAACAAGTCAGAAGCTTAGTGGGAATTTTAAATTATTACAGAAAGTTCATTCCAAATTTTTCCTCCTTGTCATCTTCTCTTACTGACCTTACTAAGAAGGGACAACCCGATAAGGTCCAGTGGACGTCTGAGTGTCAGACAGCATTTGATAATTTGGTGACAGCATTATCATCGTCACCCATTCTGATATTACCCGATTTTCGATCTAATTTTATCCTCAGAACGGATGCGTCGGACTCTGGTGTCGGCGCTTGTCTTCTACAGGAGAAGAACGAATGTCTCCATCCTGTATGTTATGTCAGTAGGAAGTTATTGCAGAGAGAAAGAAAATATTCTGTGATAGAGCGGGAGTGTCTTGCCATTGTGTGGTTCGTCCAGAAATTAGGACGTTATCTCATGGGACGAGAATTCTGTATCCAGACAGACCACAAGCCACTAACGTTTTTGTCAAAGAATCGTTCGTCCAGCCCACGCTTGTCTAGATGGGCATTGGCTTTGCAGCCGTATACCTTCGTTATTCAACCAATTCCAGGAACCAGCAATCATATCACCGACTACCTTAGTCGAGCCTAGGGGAAGAGTTCAGGAGCTTATACATCGGAGGACAGGATCATTGACAGGATCTGTGTGAATGAGTCGACTTTAAAATATTGACATTATAAATATGATAGGAAGAATGGTTGATAGGTTGATTGGTTTTTGATTCTGTATTAGGTAGTGTGTTTAGTTAGCTATTGATGATGTGATACATATATGCATAATGCAGGGCATATTGATCCCCATGTTTTCCCCTGATTCCGGTATTTTATGTGCTAGGGGCATTGGTAGGTCATTTTTATGTAAGTGTTGCTCACGCTCACTCGTTGACAGTCATCTTGATGCGATTTGAAATTAATTGCATTAATTTTTTTGGGGTGGGGGATGATGTCACGAGTGGAGTGAGCGATAGTTAATAATTACGGGGGGAAAGGAGGAGAGTAAAATTAACGCACGTAGACAAGTAAGTTAAAGCGTGCATGTTGTGAGTAGTGGGGGGGTCTGAATGAGGCGAAAGCGCTGTATTACTATCACTGCAAGTTAGAAGATCCTACTGAACGGACGCTAGTAAGAGCCCAGCGGGCGAACATAAGGGGAGCAGTCGGAAGACGGATGAGAGTGTTTTTCCAGTGATGACTGGTAGGTAGAACGTTGATTGATAATTATGATTGATGTATTATATTATATTCGTCTATTACCATGATGTAAATAAGTATATGTGAGGAATGTGGAAGTCCTTGATATTGGATATAGCAATGTGCGCCATGAGCGATAGATGAAAGTTGAGTTCATGGATTTGTAGCGCGAGTGAGTAGTGTGTACTCCGATGGAGGTGTGTTACCGTAAGATGTTTGGTGAGTGAAAGGTGAACTATTGTGTGTACGCTTCATGGGTTGTAAGGAGAGGTGGAGTGAATAGAAATGGTAGGGTATTATACCAATGTAATGTTACTCTTGTAGGTGTCGGGGACGGGCTAAAGAGCCGCCTCGGTGAGCACAGGGGATAGGCCAGCATAGGGCCGGAGGCCACACATAGGCCAGAAGTGAGGCTGTCGGTGCAGGACAGTAGAGGCACATAAAGTCGTGACAGTCAGACCACGGACAGGGACGTAGATATGAGCGTGAATGTGATAATGTACTATTGCCATGTTGATGGGCTATTGAAATGATAATGTGCTATTGCCATGTTGATGGGCTATTGAAATGATAATGTGCTATTGCCCTGCTGAGGTGCTAGTGGAATGCTAAGGTGTATGACAATAGGAAGGTGATATTGAGAGACTGCGGTGCCAGTGAATTATTAATGTGCTATTAAGACCCTGAGGGGAGAGGCTGAGGCCGGAGTGCCTTTAGGAAGTAACTACCGGGTTGTGGATCCGAGGAAGAGTGCATGTGAGAATAAGGCCGTTGTACGGCAGTTAATTTCAATAATATAATGTATGTAATTGCGCTATTATCTGTATGATTATGTTTAAATAAATGTGTGAGTCTGATGGGTTGTTCTGTTAAGTGTTAAACTTGTTTGTTCGTGATTGTTGTCCTGTCATAAATTATTACATCTCCCAGTCTGGGATTTGTGACAATGTGCATAGATACTCACCAGCAAGCATGAGTCCACTCAAAACCAATACAATCACCTTCAGCTCTTTAGTCTGGATCATTTTGTCTTCAACTCGGCCAATCAGAGATGAGAAATTCGCTATTTATTTCTGAGATGATGAATAAAATGAGAAAGAGAAACAGTCATAAGTATGACTAACTCACATATGCCATCGATCTGGATTTAGGAATGTTTCTTTGTGCAATTCTAATTCTTCTGAATTTATAACCATTGCGCAGTTATTCCTTGTTTCTTTACCATTGTGGGGCTTTGCTACTTCCATTTTTTCAGCTACATTTTATCTTTGCTCCATGTACTGCCCTACCATTCTATGATGTTTTTTTCAAATATTATATCAGACAGCGCTTGTGACTATTTTGATAGACTAAAAGTCATGTCACACACTCTGTCTCAGCAAGGAGATGTTGTATGAGCAGGCCGACGTTCAATGTCTTTATTACAAAATGCGTCACTTTGAGCCTCCACATTTGAAGGACGTGTTGCTCTGCGGAAGTACAAGTCAGGACTCGCAGATAAGTTACCGTACTGATTTAATGTTTTATATAAATTACACCCTTTTTTTTGTGGTATTCGATTATTCTGTGTGTTCAATTTTCGATTTTGTTTTTTTTTTCCTTGATAAAAAGATTCATCACCGAAATATTGAGATTTTTTTTTGTCTCCCCTTTTCCTTAGCGTTTCATTGTATCGTTTGGACATTATTTGGGTATTAGGTATTTCTTATACGAGCCGTTGCTACATACAACTTTTTCTTTTTGCAAAGTTTTGACTTTGTTCAATGTCTTGGCCTACTATAGAGTGCAGGTATCACGTGGCACGAGACGTCACAAAATCCTCCATTCGGCATTTCATTGGAAAAGAGTAATGGTTCTTTGCATAGATATGTGTCATGAAAATGATACCCCTCCTCCAGTCCCCCCCCCCCCCCCCCCGAAAAAAAAATACGACAAGTCCAGTGATCGTTCAAAAAAGCTAAATAATATTTAAATATAACATTTCACTTACGTCATGTCGTTGGTCACTTACGCTATCGCCAGCCCTAGCACACATGAAATAGACGAACTGCATGCGGGTAACACAATGACCACACAATGTACTTCTTTCTACCTTTAAAAAGAACTGGCTTCCTGTTGTGAACATCTTCGAAACGTTGTCATTTATTCATTGGCTAACATTTATCCAATCAGATGAGACGACCAGAATGTAGGCTCTTATGAGCTGTACACTTCATTTGGGACTCGCAGGTGTTGATTGGCCATTTTTTCGAATGTTTTTCTTTTGAAATATTTTTTTTAGGGCCGACAGGAGGGCACTCTCAAAATTTCACGCCAGTCCGAGCTGTGTGAAAAGCGGTTGGTCGTGTTAAAAACCCCGCCAATTTTGTTCATTGTGTAGATAGGATTTTTCTTCTAACATGAGTAATGGTAGGGTAAACGTTTCCATTATCGACTTTTTTTTTGTTGTTGATTCACTAAGTAGCCAAGACGAGAGATATTTTTTATTGTCTTCAATCTTTCTTAAATGTTTTGTCTTCATTTCAATCACCGCAGGGGAAGACAAAAAAGAAAACAATATAATCAATAACCTTCGGGTCTTCGAGACCACAATCACTTACCTATAGTAAACATTGCAAAAGAGAGGCAGGGCAAATAGTACAAGTGGCCGCTGATGAGGCAATAAACGTTTGGTTAGTAGGCAAATTGTGACAGCTACAATAATACACGTGGACTTGAGTAATGTAATAAATATGTTTTCTTTTCAAGTTAACGGGAGACATAAATTTATGTTTAACACCTGGGGTAGTATTCAAATCGATCATTGGTGCCTACATGGTAGGGCCTAAACTATTATGATGTCAAATCTTCGCCTTACGTGCAATTCTGGAGTGTTAGCCTTTATCTTGTAGTTACATAATCTGGCCTATACGTGATTAGATAAAATGTACAATATAACACAAACTGTCCCTTTTGCCTACTCTCGATCTCCTCTTTTGAGGTCTAGACCCTCACGCTACACAATCTTTTTCTAGTTACCTCCCGGCCCAACTCGATGCGTGACATATCGAATGGAATCTAAAAGCAGTTGTGAAAAAACGAGTCTGATGGAATGCGGGCATAATCGGGTCATTTAAAATTCCTCTCAGAATTCTGTTCTAAAGCTTTTAAATCGTGCACAAGTGAAATGTGGATTGGATGTTAAGTTTTGTTTTAAGGTTATATGGTGGAATAAGGGAAAAGATCATTGTGATAAGCTTTTGCAGGTTAAGTACTGTTCGATCAGCGTCGGATGTCTTCTTGGTTTTAGCAGAGACATTTTTAATGAAAACATCTTAATGATGGCACGTCATAATATACACGGTGTAGCTGATAAATTTATGTTTTATGGCTTAAACCTCAAGGGCTTTTCTACTATCGTGCATGGTGAGTGTCAACATCTTACACTGTTTGGGTTTAATGCAGTTTTGACACTGTCTGAATTGTAACTCTGCAATTCTGGAAACTAAAGGCATACCACTGTGCTAGAAGGTTCAGGCTACTTTCACGGATGTAACCACAGGCCTGGTTTGCAGGATTCGAGCGAAGTCATTAGTACCATTGTGGTTTGTGTGTGTATGTGAGTGAAGTGTGTGTGGGTTTGTGTGTGTGTGTGTGTGTGTTTGTCCATAAAATATCCATGTTTGATTTATATGTCATATGCCGAGCCTCACCCCTTTCACTCGCCCCTTATGAACGTTCAATAATTAGGCAAAATACTAAGTTTTATTTTCCTTCACAATTTTGTTTCTCTTTCTCTTTCTCGAGTTGACCTTTTTTCCCAGGTATGCTACATCCTCCCCTCTCCCGCGTTTTGTTTTAATTCAACCTTTGTAAAAAAAACGCCATTGTCGTAATTTAAAAGCATGCTTAGGCTCCCCCCCCCCTCCCCCAACCTCTCTCCCAAGTACTCTCTCCACACATGCATCTTCCCCTTCCTGCTACGGGTAAACATGTAAAAATGATTTGACGTGAATCATGCATAGATAGGACCAATAGCTGAATGCTGGGGCTCTAGAGAAACCGAGACATTCCCACACTGCGGAGATATGTTTGACGATCTGCTGTTGTATAACTTGTAACTCACGATTGAAGGCATGAACACATTGACAGATGTGCAGACTATAATAATATAGACCCAGGTATCACAAAGTGATTTTAAATTGTAATTCAATTTTCAGGCAATTGATTGGTGTGCAGATAATCTGAGCCTAAGAATCTATAAATAAAGGTTTTTAAATCCTCAAAATTGGATGTTACCTTAAACTTATTTTTCAAGCTCGGAAACATTTTACCTCAGTACATATATACCCACTTTCATCCCACCTTTACACAGTCATAAAACCGCATATTATGACAAAATTTAAATAGTACAACTTTTTGCATTAATTACTATACAATGTTTCCGACGACTGGGAACCTGCTAGATGGGACAGAATCTCAAATAATTTTAATAAAGTTCTAGCAAAGAAAAAAAAAGATTATAAGAATGAATTAATTTAACTTTTATTAAATTGTAATGGCCTCTCTCTCTCTCACACACACACACACATAAGCGCACACACATGGCCGCACAGGCTACTCTCTTTCTCTGTCTCTCTCTCTCTCTCATACACACATCATACACATACACACTGGCGCCTACAAGAGTCCACTACCAAATCTTCACTCCACAGCCAAAGTGGGCCAATCCCTTTACGGCCTTGCCCATACAAACGCAGATTTTTACATTTGTAACATTAGCTGTACGGTTTTGCCACTACCTGGTTAAATTGGCAAGCCGTACTTTCATTTCAGAAGTAACGCAGCTTTGCCAGTGACTGTCAGGGTCGGATTAAGGTCTTCAGAGGCCCTAAGCACTTAAACGATTTTGGTGGCCCCATATACTGTATATGTAATTCAAATTTTTAACCAAAACAAAACACAAATACATTATACATTTTTGAAATAAATGCGAGTCTTACAAGCAGGGAAATACTTTATTTTTTTTTTTTTTTACTATGGGGCCTCCTTTATGTGAACCCTGGTTCAGCTGCACCGTTCGCAATTTTGCACCTATGGCCCATGGCAAATCCGCCAATGAAATTTTTCTACACCGTTTTTGTTAAATTACAAATAAAAAAAAGTTAGATCGCATAGGTCTGCAACAAACTTTTAAACGGCTTCGACTTTTGAACCCGTGGAGATGGATCTTACTGAATCCTTTTAGATGGCCGCACTCGGGATAGTAATAGTTTTGTGCAAAGCTGAGGATTAAACTGAATGTTAAAACCAATACGACAGAAGATTGGATCTTTGTTCTGTTGAGGCTCTCGAAATCTCCTGCTCTGGCAACTATAGCCACTGTTGCTTGTTTCTGAAAAAAAAAAGGCGAATAGCATTATTCCGTAAAGCCTGTTATTTGCCCTGGTAGGTTTAGGACAGGTAAAAAGAAATGGCGATTAACGACGTAAGGTTGCCCATAGCAAGGCTATTATCACTCCTTATGATCCCCAGGGCTTTACTAATCTCGATTGCTTGATGTGGTACCTGAGCGCCCTACGGTGTCCCACAGCCAAGAAATGGGAGAGGGTTGACTTTCATTCGTATTTCGGGACTATATAGGCGCAATACGCTTCTACCCTAAACGGAATTCTTAAACTCTGTCTGCGCACACTGGCCATGAGATGATGGCTGTTTTAACAATCTTTGACGTGTTTCATCATGTATTAAAAAGACAGTTGTCACGTTGATTTACTGTTCAAGTTAACTAAAGTATCATCAGCAGAGACTATAGTAATCGAATAACTCTGCTGCATTTCTTACTCTCTTACTTGTTAAAATGCAGCAGTAGCATTGATCTCTCGACCCGCTGAACAAAACAGATAGCACTCTTTAGCAACATTTCCTTACTTACAAAGAAACCTTGCGTAACTTAAAACTCCCCCTGTCTCTGTGTTTGTCTGCAAAATTAATGTGTGTTTGGATGAGTTGAGTCGGAGAATTTTGAACTAGTCTAAAACGCAGTTATAGGTTCTTTACCTGACAAATTGAATGCACGTTACTTGCATGGTAAATTAATGTATAATGGTTGAGCTGTAATATTCCGAAAAATCAGACGGACCGAACACCACAGGGACAGCTCAGTTCTTACTAAACTAGACTGCATTTTGATGCAGCAGTCGTTATAACTTTGGTAGCTTAACAACATTCTAAGTTCTTTATTTGCGATTGCTTTGCCCATCAATGTTTAAATCTAAATTCATCAGGCCAATATAATGCTCCACCTCTGAACGCAAACGCTTTTTTTATTAGGCCACCTGTGTTTACCAGAGACTGGTGCGATTCAGTGAAGATAATTCACTTACACTTGTAGACATCAGGGTTAGCAGGTGAAAAATAACTACGGCCCAAAGGAGACTTATCGGTGATCCACTCAAAGCGTCCTTCTTTAAATTGATCACTAAGACCTATCCAGGCATCATCCACTGATAGTTAAAAGGCAAAGCAGTAATTAAAGCTGAGACTCTCACTTTGCTAATGGTTTTATTAAGAGAGCTCATCACCACACCCTGGACACATAATACCGAGAGTTACCATTCCTTCTGTCACTAGCTTTACATGTCCACAACATGAGTATATATAAACAGGTCGAGTACTACTCACAGATCTCTGTGGTACCAGTCTTCTTCGATCAATTATAAAGGGCTGTGGTGCCAGTTGTTGCATTGTTGACATGGGTGATAAGCGCGTAAGTCGACGGACGGAAAATGACGAATTGATCAGTCCCGGTATCCAGTGTCTCGGATGGACCATAATAAGACCATGTCTTTCTTTGCCCATTACCTATAAACAGCCATACGGCTAAGCTAAAATTTGGTACAGGCCACAGACTAATAAAATACCCAGACTGGATGATCCCATTGTGTGACGTCACAAAACAGCGAAAGGTCATTAACCATTCGCCACATTAGGTTTACGCCAACGACCGACGCTTCAGCATAGCTACAATTTTGAATGACACATTTTGACGCGCCTACTGAAAGCGGAAGTTTGGTTCCGCACCAAGAAATTAATATATGTACAACCAATCTTGACAAATAAAAAGAAATTTCTACTGCAGATAGAACTAGAATCGGAATTTCCCGAGCGGCGGCCATGTTGATTATACGGCCGCCGCTCGGGAAATTCCGTAAAAAACGACACAGCCCGAAGCTCGTGTTTCCAGTCTGGTTAATTTATTAGTCTGTGATACAGGCGGTGATACTAGAAGTAACATAAGGGGCGGGGGCTGGGGGGAGAGTATCGATCAGCGTGTTTCTTTGTCTATTCGTTTGCTTCGCCGTTCTTCTTAAAGAGGTTTTTTATATGATTTTTATACAGATGCATTTTGACCCACAGCTGTGGTACGTCTTTTTACAATGAACGGACCCAACATCCGCTTTGTTCGAAAACTCTCAATTGAATTTATTTAGATTTTATTGCTGCTCACATACGACACTGTATCCAAACCGCTCGATGTTTGTTTGTTTTTTTTTATCTAAAACTGGTCTGTTTTTCACAATGCTTCTTTGCGCTCTGTAAAACAGAATAATTAGATCTAATTATTTTTTAAATAAATAAATAAAAAAAAAAAAAAAAAAATTTGCACAGTACTAAGCTGTGCCAAAAAAATTGAATAAATTTCATGTTCATTGGCGTATCCGCTTTTTGGGGAGTTTGATAAGAAACAAATTGAAAAAAAAAAATATTATGACAAACATAAAGGATAATTTTATAAATCCAGAGATAGATTTCCGTTCCACACTCACTCGACTGCAATTTATTTATGAAGACCGGAGGATGATTGATCGCTTAGCCATCATTGCTGTTTTTTTTTTTTTCCCCCCGATTTCGACCCCTTTGTCAGCAGTCAGCACATTCTTTCCAGTAGGCTTTAAGGTTTTCTGATATAACTGACGTCTTGGTTAGTTGTTGGGCATCAACGGGGAACTTTAACATTTGATAGCTCCTCTCTGAGAATCTTCATAAGTGACCTATGCTTATGCACATCCAGACATTGACCAAATTTGTGTCACAGTTTATCTATACCATATTTGCGGACTTGAGGTTTTTCGTTTCAAAAGGCTTCTGAACACTCAACACTCAGACTTCAAATTTTATATGGTGCATCAGAATGGATGTAAAGGTGCACAGTTTTTAATAGAAGTCTCAAATCGATGTATTTTTTTTTTTGTTGCAAATTTATTGTCTCCCTAATTTTAGATCTATTTCGAGTCACGGTTCGCCATTTTAAGGTTTCATTGAAGCTGCGCATGCGCATTATGTTTGTTTTGAAGTTGAAACTGAAAGACAGCGAAAGTGCAAATCCCTACCAGAAATGAGTGCCTTGTGTGCTGGTGCGCATAAAATCTGTAGTAGGGCTCTAGGTTATAAGGGGAGTTTTCTAGACCGAAGAGAGAGAGGGATAGAGAGAGAGAGAGAGAGAGAGAGAGAGAGAGAGAGAGAGAGAGAGAGAGAGAGAGAGAGAGAGAAAGAGAGAGAGAGAGAGAGAAATAGAACGGTGGGTTCACAGGTTTACCCCGATAATGCCGGGTGCCTCAGAATCAAAAAGCGTGATCGAAACCTACACTCGGTGACTACTTCGCCCCATCTTCGTTCTTCGCCTTTCTTAAAACTTTCTTGACACATTGTTGGTCGAAAATAAACTTTAAACATCACATCCATGTATTTTGTAAGGATCCGTAGTGTGAAAATAAGTTTATTGGTATTTGCATTGAATCTAGGTTCCGTTATTAACGTGACCTAGAATCTAGATCTAGATCCAGAGTTGGGGGCTCAAGCAGCCTGTGCCAGTGTGGGTTGTGTAGCGTTCAAAAAATGATTGTTGAACCAAGTATAAAATGTGTTCAGGTTGTTTCAACTTCCGTTGCCCCTAAACCACAGGGACAAGGTGGTCTAGAGGCAAGGTGCTCGCCTCTCATGCCAAGGGTCCCGGGGTCTAAACCCGGGCAGTGCAGGCATGTTGGAAAGTGGATTTTTCTCATATTTTCAAGTCCCTGGTCCTATTGGGGGGTAGGATCGAGTAGTTCTTGGAAATTGGATTTTTCTCATATTTTCAAGTCCCTGGTCCTATTGGGGGGTAGGATCGAGTACCTAGTCTTCTCGGATAAGGACGAAAAACTTCGGAGGGCCCGTGTGCACGTTGCGCACGTTAAAGATACCTTGGCAGTTGGAAATCGTAAAGAGCAGGCCGAAAGGCCGCTGCCCGGGCAAAATTGAAATCAATAGATTAAAATATCATCTCCCCCCCCCCCCCCCGCCAGGACAAGAAATAATAAAACAAGTAAAGTGAGGTGTAAATGCCAAGGGCAGCGAACCTCCTAAAATAAAGACCTCAAATCAACTTCCGTTGCAGTGCCTTTTGAAAATTGTAACAGCTTTGTCAAGTCGCCTAAGCTTGGAGAAACTATGAGCACATCTGGCATTAAAGCATCTGTCAGAGAGGAGGCGGGGGGGGGGGGAGGAGAGATGGACAAGAGGGGTTTGCTGTGGAGGACAAAAGGGGAATGGAGATTGGAGGAAGACAAGGGAGATACATATATTGGGGGACAGGGTAACGCGAGTGGGAGGGAGAAAGAGATTGGATGGATAGGAGAAATCGGTTGGGGGGGGGTGGGGGTGGGGGTCGGGAGAGGGAAGGAGGGCGGATTCAGGTTTATCCCTTGACAAGGCCTCATCTAGACCTGCCCAGTTTATGTCAAAAATAATAATACGCCCTTAGTACAGTTCGTAGAGCGGGCCCTTCAGCTTGTTGAGTATAATAATGTAACTGTATAATAATATATCAGAACTGATAAAGCTGTAGACACGTTTTCAATAAGCCTGCCACAGACAAAAGGAACATAGTAACATTGGATAACAAAGGTACTTAGGAGAATAACTAACCAACCCCATTCACTGGGACATTTATTGTCAAAGTGTCCATTTTAGCCTGGAAATCACAGCAAACGTAAAACTATTGTGCTTTCAGTAGCAGGGCATGTAGGTCCCCAGGCGAAGTCTGTATTGAGAGTAGATTTACAATGAGCAAACGCTTTGTTGCGTCACATTGCACGACACTACCCGCTGCTCGTGACCACTTTTTGTACAAAGCTTAGTTGCTTATCAGCATCAGGCAGTTAGGCGGGCAACGACAAGTATTTAATCGAACTACCGATTATTCAGATCGTTAGCTGAATACGTAGTGTAACGAATACGTAGTGTAATGGATAAAAAAAAAAATACTGATAAAAATGTATTGTATGTTGTGAACAGTGAATATTTTTACTGTGAAGAAAAGAACTATTCGCCAAGAAGGTAAAAATGACATTAGTACCATTCGTTACATGTGAGTATCCAAAACTGTATTTCCTAAAGTTACTCTTTTCTGAGAAACACAGATCGATTGTATCGTGCGTTTCTGTCATGCCATAAAAAATTACTAACAAATAACAGAACTGAAAACTTTCGTTGACAACAGATATAGGTATCAGGATTTTATGTTGGAAAATCGATATGCCCATCGCTTATGGCGAGTGATGCAAAGAAAGAGGAGATCAGTGTTAAAAATGGGCATAGTATGAGAAATCCTGGGTCTGAAAAACATGGGCGTAACTCGGTGGGAGGTCGAGATGGGAAGTTGGAAGTGTTAGCCTCGACTTGAAATACTGATTTTTTTAAAGACATTGAAAAAAAACAAAACAAAAACGTAATATTGATTTTCAAAATGATTTTTTTTTTTTATCTAGAAAGATAGGAACATTTTAAGACCCCCCCCCCCCCACCTCACTTCCAAATGCGCCCCACGGCCAGATTTACTAACGGTGATGAATTTAATATTCCAAACTGTGGCCAAGCTACCGCCTTATAGGAATCCTCACACGCCACATCAGGAGCGTCTATGTACGGGTGGTCGAGGCCACTGTAGGGATGCCCTTATTGGTTAACGGGCGGTTAGGCGATTAACTGACGAGTACCTTAAACAGTGCAATCTAGCTATACTGACGTGAGCTACATTTGGCAGACTTTCAGCCTACCCCCCCCCCCCCGCCCTTTCCCAATCCCCAGTCCCTCCTCCCATTCCACATCGAGAAATACCATTCCCCATTTTGTATATTATATCCATTTCTTGAGATTGTAAATAACCATACACTGTAAAATAAAAATAATGTTTTAGAGGTTTTGTACAACTTGTTTCGATAGTGAAAACGTAAGGCGTTAAGGTGTGGAGACTCAAAATCTTGTTTTTTATCACAAAACAAGCCTCTATCTCTGTCTCTCTTTCTCTCTCTCTCACCCTCTCTACCTATGACTTTCTCGCTCTCTCCGTGTGTCGGACTGTCTTTCTGTCTCTCTGTGTCTATCTGTCTGTCTACCTCTCTCTCTCTCTTCGCCCTTATTAAAACGAAGCAAAAACACATTCAAACGCAAAAAAATCAGCCAGTCCCCTCCAGGCGCCATCTCTACTACAATACAAACCATGGTCACACGCCCCTGAACTGGATCATTCGAACACAGCACCCGTGGGTACGGTGCGCAGAAATCACCCCTCCCGTGTTCAAAGTCCGAAACACTGAGCTTTATTCCCCTGGCTATAGTATTATTCTGACAAATCTGTTCAGATCACAGTACAAACACCAGGGAAAGGTCGGATCTGTTTGTTGACTGGGTAAGTCTTTCCACCTTTAACGGGCATGTACATAGTATTTATTTATCGTAAATCAATTAAAAAAAAAAAAAAACAATTCAATACCAAAAAAAAAAATCCCCAATATAAACATTAAAAAGAGTAGTACTGTGGATAGCTGGGATTTGCATATCATGCACAATGTAAGATCTGGTGGGATCGGCATTAGAAAAAAATAATGCTTCCTCGCGACGGCTTGAAGGAAATTAAGCAAAAAAGATGCCAGATCTAAACCAAAGCATTTCAAATATTGAGTGTTCGGTGATAGGAAGACGGGTCAACAGTTCAGTAACTGGACACTTGAAAAATATATGCATAAACTGAACAGGGCAAGGATGTTTTTCTTTCTTAAATTTTGTTTTTATGCAATTTGATAATGTAATGTGTGTTGTAATGCAACGCGGTGACTGATTGATGAATACGTTCTTTCAAAGAGACAGGTGTCTTGATAATCTATAAGTCATATCATCACTATAAAGGAAACAAAGGCCTCCAATTAATCATGAAAGGCTTTGTAACCGCTGGGCCTTAAATTGTAAACAGTATCATATAACGCATAAAAAGACACGTACGGGTGTACGTAGGCATGTTTTAAAAGGTCGTGATTTTGAGCCAAAACTGGGTTGATGAGAAGAAAGTGTTCGGACACTCTGAGCCTGGGGAAAAAAAAGACGCATTTTCTTGGAGTAGAATTAAAAAGTATTACAGGAAATTTTCTTCTGTGCCTCAATTTACACATTGGTGATCGAAATTCAACTGTAAAAATCACATCTGAGTATTCCCTGAGTCAGAGAGCCAACTATCGGTATAGAGTAAACAGCGCAAAAGCGACGGCGACAAAATGGTAAAAGGTGGACGTTAGTGATACTGTAAAACCACATTTTAATAGTAGGTTATTGGGATTCTATGTTTACTAGTACGGTACTTAAAATCAAAGAAGGACAAACAATTCCGAAGTTATAATAGATAATGGCCTGTAACTGATTACGTCCTGCAACCACTATTGAGTGTAGTGTATGGATTAAAGTCATGTTTCCTTCTCATGCCGTTAGCCTGACCAAGTGAGTTCTGTTCGGTAATCTATTGAATAGTGAATTACAACTTTTATTTCTTATTTGTACTCTAACTGATCTATAGCGACATGTCAGTCACAGTCCTCTGTTACTGTAGGACATGTGTGTTATTTGGTTCATTAAGAATGATGATTTCGTGTGTATTCTGTTCGTTTTTACATCGAGGGGATGCCAAGAATACATAGATATTTTTTGCCTAAGTCATTTTTTCGGTGTTCTGAGATGAAATGCTCACCTCAATCAGACAAAGTGCTACAGGTACGCTTGCTTATTACTTTACATCGTTCAACCGTTACAATGCTTTGTTTCTTTGAGTTACTGGTTTTTAAACGAAAACACCCATCCAACTAAACTACCATTTAGACTGTTACTAGGGGAGCGTAGACTAATGACAAAACCAAATAGAGAAACTACTTAGTGGAGTTCACTACACTGTTTAGATACAGCTTTTTATGTAAAATAGTACGCTCCCATATCAACAGCTACAACGATAGTTTTCTTTGGTTTTCAAAAAACACCAACACCTGACTTCAGCAATTATCTTCTTAACCTACATTTGAACTTCTTCATTTCAAAAAGGCCTCACCCCCTAATTAATAATGCCAGACTTTCGTCAATGTGCACAGGAGAAGTATAAATCGTCCGGTATTTGCCATATTGTTGCATGTGCATTTTTGCCTTTTCCAGGAAATGAGGATTGAAATATGGTGTCCTCAAAAGTGCGAAAACGCGTACTACATTACTTCACAAACACATATCTCGAAACGTTTTTAACTCATTGGAATGACATTTATTCGTGTATAGACTATAATGGTACATGTATCAGGTGTGGGAGAAGCACTTTCATTACCAAACCTCAAACTCGGCAAAATGGCGTATACAACAATATGGCAAATACCCGTCGAAACACTCCCAAATCTTTACATCTAAAGTTTACTATAGTGTTTGTTTCGGAGTGTACGTGGACTTAGGCATATTAACGAATTAACCATTATCTCTCTCATATCTACGACCTTAGAGCAGTGTTCCACTTTGATTAGATAAAGAGACTCTCTTACAAAAAAAAAAAGTTCTACTTGTTATTATTGTTTTTATCGTTATCGTCATTCTTATATTATTATTATTATTGCTATACTTGCAGTGATCAGGAACCATCGTCAATAAAAAAAACAACAACAAAAGAGACAGCTGCCAGGTAGAAATGGCCCGTATTTTGTCTTGGTCACTTGGCTTGATCGCAATGCTACAAGTGTGTTTGCATTGTGTTTCTGGGCGGTGGTTTACGGAGGAGGAGAAACAGGCTTTACTTGATGCTCATAATTATTACCGCAGGCTGGTGGTGAGAGAACAGCAGGCATCAAACATACGCTTAATGGTAAGGTGATGTTCAGCCTAGTGGCCAAAGTAGAAAATCTTTCACACAGCCAGAATCTGACGTCACTACGTAGATTCGTACACAATACAATAGGGTTTTAGTGAGATTGTTTGGATTACCTAAGAGGCGGATTTCCTACATCAAACCGACGGCGGGGTGATGCCATAACCTTGATTCTTGTTTGTTCCATCTCCATTTTCTGAAAAACTGGCCATCTTTTGGGATGTAGAAGAAATATTGCTAATAGACACTTTTCATTTCGCGTCCTCCATATCACGTGATTTGCAAACAAAACAGCGGCGTGCCCCACCTGTAGGGTGGACAACGGTCGAACGATGCCATCCTCTTGTTGGGCACCCAACTGTACAAACCCGTTACGTGCTGATTCTGGCATAAAAATGCATCTTTGCTTAGACTGTGCACATATATTCAGATGCCATCACTAAAGCAAGTGGAGGTTTTTACCTTACACGGTGCTTTTCGAAGCCGTGCGGCTCCCCGCAAACATCCGCAACGCGGAAGTGAAAAGGGTCCATACGCCGCTTGACGCGTCTTGTTTAAAAATGCGCTGTGGCACTGCAAGAATTGGAGTTGGAACAACAAGACCTAAGGTTGAGACCTGCAATCAGCCGACCAACGCCGGAACGATGCCATACATAATAATGAGCAAACTTAAGATCAGTTATGCCTAGTCGGATGAATGTAGGGACTTCAGGGCTGGGCAGTAACCAGTACAAAGGATTTAAATCACAAGTGTTAGTTACAACCTCTTAAACTACTGATATAACTTGAATTTATTATGGAATCCAACATAAAAAAAAAATAAATCAGTTACAACAACTCTGTGTGTGTGTGTGTGTGTGTCTGCCTGTCTGTCTGACTCTCTCTCTCTCTCTCTCTCTCTCTCTCTATCTCTCTCTCTCTCTCGCTCTCTCTCTCTCTCTCTGAGATACTAATATTGAAAAGGGGGAGAGTTCTGTACGCCCGACCACCCAATCGAGAACATCCTACCTCAACCCTTAGTTGAGCTATCCCAAATCCTTAAGTCCAGTCTTATCCCTAACCATACCTCTTTTCCTTTCATCCAGAAAGAGAAGCAAACAATAACCACAACAAAAATTGTAAAGAATTGTTGGGAGTCCAAACTGATTGTGACGTACATAACTTGTTGCAAGCGTGAAACCTAGCACTAATAGCAGTTGTATGTCCTTGTTTGAGATTTTTGTTTCCGGAGGATCTCCGCACTTGCCATTTGCACCTCTATTTTTCCTGTTTTTAATTTTTCTTGTACTTTTTTTAAAAATGTGGTTGTATTTGTTTGATCCCATTTTGAGGGTTGGGTTGGGGGGGAGGGGGGGGGTAGGGGTAGGAATTACTTTTTTTTAAAAATTTGCCCGGGCAGCAGCCTTGTTAGACCTGATCTTCTCGACTTCCAACTGCTAATGTACTTTTAATATGGGCAACGTGCTCACGGGCCATCCGAGTTTTTCGTCCTTATCCTAGAAGACTAGACGCTCTATCCTATCTACCATAGGAACAGGGACAGGAAATTCCCCCCTAGTTTCCAACATGACTGCACCGATCGGGAATCGAACCCGATACCGTGGGCATGAGAGGCGAGCACATTGCATCAAAATAAACGTGTCCCCAGTTGCATCTCCTTCCGTGTCCCATTTATTCACTGAGAAGTCATTCTATTCCCAGGAGTGGAACAGAGAGCTGGAGGAATATGCCTACAACTACGCCAAACGATGTGTCTTCGCACACTCCCCTCAATCGAACAGACTACACATTGCTGGAGAGAAAACTGCAGGGGAGAACCTGTGGCTTGGGAGCTACAGAAGTAATTTGGCTAGAATTATTAGTTTGCGCTTTTCCTTGCATTATTAACTTGATTAAAGAGTAATAGGTAATGTAAGTAGATAAACGTTGGTCACTTTGCTAAGAAACAGCATTGAAGGATTTGTTGTTAAAAAGTACTCCCAATTTTTGTTTTAGAAAGCCTTCCAAAATGCGCCTCATGCCAGTATTGTGCGATTGCCTCAGCGGTAAGACGAGCTGTAAAGAACGCAGCAGTAATTAATGCGCAGTAAGTGTCGCGTACTTTGTGTGCTGTCCACACGGGCCATATTTACCGCTACACGGCTCATCTCAACATGGGCGATCGGAGAGGCAGGGTGCGGTGGCTTTTGTTATAGTGATGATATCAAAAAAAAAAGAAAGGGACAAAAAAGAAGATTTTGGGTTCATCACATAGTTTCTCACAATCCATCACTTGCATCATTGAAATCTTGTCTGACTGCTATGAATAAGTCAATCCAAGCATCATTAAAAAAAATTTTATCTCTATATTTTATTCTTCACTTGTGCTGTCCCAAATGATGTTTCTTTTCTTTATTTCCAAAATCAACTTCTCTGTTTCCTGATAAGACGACATGGTCACGCTGGAAATATTGTCGTGGGGAGTGATGCGAGAGGAAAAAACACAGTTCTTGTAGAAACGCGCCGGCGGTAAATGCAGCTCATGTGTCCGCGTCCATCGAATTCTGTGCTTCACCAATGCGCTGATTTGTCGCGGCGTAGCAGAATGCGATCGACACAAATCTGCTACGCCAGGCCTGAAATTACCGCGTGTCGCTCGTGTGACCGCACTCAGTTGGCCCGGGGTTTCTCCAGACTGCGCAGTAATTACTGCTGCGTTTTTTACAGCTCGACTGTCAAGGGCGTAAATCACACAATGGTGTATTAACTATTTAAAAAAAAAAAAAAGCATCTCTGCAGAAGACTAACTGGCCTAGGGGTGGGGGGTGCTCTGCTTTTGCCCCCCCTCCCCCTCCCCCTCCCCCTCCCCCCCCCCCACCTCCTATGGAGCACAGCCGCTTCTAAAGTCGGGCTCTTGCGAGCATTCGTATAACCCCACTAAATGGCATCATTATTTCATGAGTGTAAGAAAAGCTAGTCGTGAGACGCAATCCGAAGTCCTTCCTATATTCTCTAAGTATTATTAATGTTGCGAGTTTAGAAGCGCGCGTAACTACAAGATAAAAGCTGTGGTCAAGAAGCTACACATATAATAGACGCCGTTATTTACATTTGTCCATCTGAAAGTAACTAAACTTCGAGAATTAACTTCGGTTAGCTGGCGCTGATAACTGCAAGGTCGAAGCGATGGTTAGGAGGCTACAAAAGTAATCATGGTGATTCTATTTGTATATTAACTTTTGAACACATATTTTTTTTTTTTACGTTATTGTTCTTACTACTTTTGTTAATTTATTTTCGGTCCGCACATCCCTGCTGCATTTACTTGGTGATTTGTTTTCTTTACGCCCATGGTTTTAAATTATCAAAATTTAGCCACAAGGATATCTTATCGTATATGAGTCGCTTAACATCAACGCGAAAGTTGTGTGTAGCAGAGCCTCCAATGAGAAACAATGCCCAAACAATATAATAAAACGCAGAGGAAAAGGGAAGACAAAATTAATCAATGTTTTGGTTAGAAACCTTCAGAAAACAACAACAAAAAAGATGAAAAATGAAACTGATAAACTTGTTGTTTTTGCCCTGCGACCCCACAGTTTGTCTGTGGTTTTTACATTGCGTTAACATCAAAGCGACAGGATGGACATGTGTGATGCACGAGATTTAAGATATTTAAGTCGATTCAATCAGTATTCCTAATTTGATGTTGTCTTGCTTGGAAAGGATGCAAAATTTAATGAGATGCAGCAAAATTTAATGACATGCCACAAAATTTAATGACATACAGCAAAATGTAGGTTTTTATACATAGGTGGGAACTTAATATGAAATTGCTGTTTTAGCTGCAGTTAGTGGGCTTTTATTCCAGTGAATTTACCATTTTGCATTCCAAGTATGTCTCTACTTTTTTATCTTGAAATCTCTCCCAGAATTTAACTATACAAAGCTAGTAGGCAGCTGGTACAAGGAAATCAGATATTATGATTATGACACTCTGGGATGCACTGATGTGTGTGGCCACTATACACAGGTAAGAAAATTCGTAATTATACCCTTTAAGAACGGAGTTAATGCATTAAAATATGAATGAAATAAAAAAAGCGTCGATTCATTGCTTCTGGCAGAGTCTCACATTGGAAACAAATAAAAGAAAAAATGATCGTTATAAAGCCAGGTGAAATAGATTCTAAAAGTGAAAAATAAAATTAACTACCCAGGCACTACTGAATTGAAAAAAACAAAACAAACTACAACCTAGAAACAATGTGGGAAAATATCTGAAAGAATTTGCTAATATGAATAGGCTCCTTTCATGCGACTGGTTTTCCCGCACAAGATCTTCGGAGGAGAGCCAAGCACTTTAAATATTGTTACTCGTACAGCAAATTCCTCTTTTATCACATCGTCAAGATATGAGACATGTATAATCTACAGCGTAGTCAGAAATAACTGTAACACACCCACATTTAATAACAATAATCATCTGTCCTTGCCCCAGTCCTGCTCTATCCTGTCTCCGCGTGTTACTTGCTGAGATACGCCATGGTGCGGCGTACGCAAATGTATTCTACTAGTCCTATGAAAAATCTGAAGGCATTTCGCCTCTGGGAGTACATTTTTAGGGTGATAAGTTGATCAAATACTTTGAAAAGTTTGCTATAAATTTAATAAGCGATTTTCTGGATTTGTGCCGATGTGGAGAAGGAATAAGGCAGCAAGGTGACATAATCATTTTGCTCACATAGTTTACTAAATAGTTTCTTAGATAATTTTCAGCCATCTTTTGTTTTTCTCCCCCACAGGAGACAGTCATAATGGCCATTGATACAAAACACATTTACATGTATCACATTTTCTCATGTCTCTACCGTAGGTTATCTGGTTTAAGAGCTACAAGTTAGGCTGCAGCATTACTGAAAACTTAGAGTGTCCGAGAGGAGTTCTCTTTGCCTGTAACTATGGCCCAGCGTAAGTATAATGAACTTGGTAAATCAAGAGATAGTGATGGCGGAAGAGATGGCTGGTGACAATATTAGCCATTGATTTAATTATACATAGTTTACCAAAGGTCTGGAATTGTAGGTAAAAGCCACTGTTCGTGAACGTTTCATAATAGCAAATGCTCCAAATGGACAGCCTTTTATTTCGTGATATATGTGTATGCACTGAATACAACAAGGATATGACCCTTCTATTTGCAGTTTCGGGCCTCTCTTGAAATAAAAGGAAAAAAAATCCCAGTGCCAAAATGCTTATAAAACCAGACTTTTGGGACACCCTGTATCATAGTGATCGGCTTCAACGGCTGAAAAGATAGAGTTCAACAAAAAGTTCAGCTCATCCTTTATCTTTACAAAGTGCACATCAGTTTTCATCATTGTCAAGTGATAAATGTGAGACAGCTTTTTCTTTCCTTTCTGCCCCACCTTTTCTTTCGAGTTAGGAGAATGAGCTTTACATATTTAATTACTGTTTGTCCTATAAACTGGGGAACGATAGAGGAAAGAGCTTAGTGTTTGACAAACACACAACAGTTCCACGGGTGCTGACAGAGATGTTCTTAGTACTGGCGTATTGTGGAAAAAAAACAAAAATTGGGCTCCGCTTTATTCTTTGGTGAATTCCATTTTGTATTGACCGAAAGAAACCATTAGTCCTGCAAAAGTATAACCCGGATAGAAATGTACAGCTCGATTCAGTGTGTAAAAAAAAAAAAGGCTGCTGAAAAGTGAATTTGTCTGAGATTAGCATGGAACGCCCTTTTTCCGTAACACAGGGCAGAATAATCTTCATTCAAGTCTTTGGATTTTGGTGGCACAGTCTTGGAAACGCGGGAAGTGTAGAGTTATTTTTATCTGATCACATTTATTGAAACAATTGAAGATTACAAGCATATAACAAGACGGATCTACAGCTGGTCCTATAGTATTGTTTTGCTCGTGTATTTCAGACTGTTTACCAAAAATAATAGAAAAGTATGTACATGTATTTGGAACTGTCTTATTGTTTTGTGTATGTCAGGGTATTTGCTAGATCCAAAGAAGATTCTCTGCATAGATATATAGATTTAAAGTTGATACCATTTTATTTTTTTGTGCGTATATAATATATCAAACTGTTTGTCAAAGTCAAAATAATTATGCAAAAAGAACAAGTCGTGTACCCTCGGGTAGGAAATTATACAGAAACGATAGAATATAACGCAAAGGAAAAGGAAGGACAAATCAAGCTTTCGATCGATTGATTTTCTTTTGGGGAAAAAAGTGTAACAGGACAGGAAAGAGAACAAATAAGAAAACTGAACAAATAAGAAAATTGAACAAAAAAGATAGAAGATTGCTTTACAAATACGGTTGCTTAACTGCGAGTTCCAGACTTGGATTTTTGGAGCGCAGCCCGGCTGTAAAGGTATCGCAGCTCTTGCCATATTTTGACTTTGCTTCAAGCTTTCCTGCGACCCTACATATTTTCTGTGGTTTATCAAACTGTGTGTCAGTGTGTAAAAACTGTAAGTGACTTCTCAGTTTGTACATTTCAACAGAGGTAACTTCAGGTATACAAAGCCATTTAAAAAAGGACCCCCATGCAGTGGATGTAAAGGAGAGTGGACCAACTCATGTATTGACGGCTTGTGTAGTAAGTGACATGTTTCTTATATTCTGTACTGAACATGAAGTGTCGAAAATCAAAACGTAGCCAGGCCGTGTTGTGACTGAATTAATGATCAGCGGCCATTCAGAAAGTCAGTTCCAAAATGAATATACCCTTTAACTTCAAAATGTTGAACATTGATCGCATGAGCGTTAAGACAATGCAGATGAAAATCACATTGGCCTTATGTAATTTAAGAAACCATACCGCAAAACGCGATAAGTACCATTTTCACATAATCAGAGATAGACGCATGACATAATACCTCGATGTGAGTTACATGACATAATTAAAAAAAAAATCCACAAAAAGCAGTATAACCAATGGTAATAATCCATGGAAATTATCTGTTTCTTAACAAAAACGGCTTACTTGGAACAGAAATTGATGTTTTCCTCACAACGAAAAAAATGGATTTATTGCATTTTGCGGTCAAACCCTGCATGTTTTGATTTTGGAGTCATCAATCATCAAATTTACCATAAGTCAAAGTCCTCCGATCTCCCCCTTTTTGCGGGGTCACATTGACCCTTGTCTCTTCCAGATCCTTTCTCCCAACAAATTTGCTTTAGAGGTTTCGAACCTGCGGATTTAAAACAGAAAACGCTGGAACCAGTTGGAAAATCAGCAGCTATACTATCTAGGCTCAGAGATCAGTAATTTAAGTGGAGAGATATTACAAGCTAATGTTCTAATCTATCTTTTTGTCCATCTTTTCAGGTAAAAGAAATATATCAAGAACCGACAAAGGTAAGGCAAGCAAATGTCTTTAGTATCTTTCCTTAACATCATGTTTCCAGGAATATTAAAGATGGGATTGAATTGTAAAAGGAAAGTTTTACAATCCTTTCTTATTAGGTATATTGGCAATGTTGATTCTTATATCCCTGTGCTGTATCACCGCTATTTATATTACAGTCATTCATACTAGCAAAACGATTGAAATCAATTCTAGACAGAAATTACAACAGATTTATTATAATTATTCTTGATCATAATTATTATTATGAAAACATTCACACGAACAGTCCTAATAAGACTAAAAGCATTTAAAACCTTTCTTTGCTGTCATTCTGCAGCTTCTGTAATTACTGTCCTTATATTTCCATGACAATTATGAAATTGGTCTTTCCGCCGTTACCATTTGAATAATAATGAAGATCATTTAATGATAATGAAGATCATTTAATGATAATGAAGATCATTTAATGATAATGAAGATCATTTCATGATAATGAAGATCATTTAATGATAATGAAGATCATTTAATGATAATGAAGATCATTTAATGATAATGAAGATCATTTAATGATAATGAAGATCATTTAATGATAATGAAGATCATTTAATGATAATGAAGATCATTTAATGATAATGAAGATCATTTAATGATAATGAAGACCATTTAATGATAATGAAGATCATTTATATAGCGCCTAATCCAAACGAGTTTGCTCTAGTCGCTTTACAGAAAGTCTTGTTCTCTCGATTTGCATCTCTCTCACTCTCTCTTTCTTTCTCTCACCCTCTTTCTCTCACTCTCTCTATCTCTCTCTCTATCTCAGAGCAAATTTACCATAAATGTAATGTCTACCATAAAGGTTTAACTGTATCAGGAGAATTGCTCCTATTCGTCACAGCTTGTCCCTAATAGAATTAAAATACATATAATAGTATTTTCTATTTGTTATTTCAGATTTGGCAGAAAACGGAGCCGATAAAACAATCGCACACCATGTCTTTGCAGTCTTTTTACTTACTATTGCAGTTTTGTTCTGATTAAGCGGAGCTGTTAAAAGCGAAACTATTCATTCACAGTGGTCAACAATGGCTGCATTAATTTTATACAGATTTGCGCATGCTTTAAAATTGTATAGGTATTCAGTAGCCGGATGAAAATGAAATACACTTCAGTTTATGGAAATTATTATGTGACGGAATTGAAGACAACTATCACTGACGCATTCCAAAAATAGTTCTGAAGATTGCAGTCTTCCTAACAGTGATTTTTGGAACTTGTAGATTCAATGTATCATAATAATAATTATGTGAGCTCCAGTAATATAACTATCAATCAACCCACCGACTGTGGCGATCCACTGGATCCGCACCTGCTCCGATATTGCTGTGTCAGTTGGCATCCTGCTTATGCCTCTGATGTTTAGTTGATATGTAGAGTAAGCCCAGAAAAGTTGTAAGTCCATTAGGAACAGCTGTACATCATTGAAATTTAGTTATTAATTTGTCACTTATGGTCATTATGAAAACGTTACACGTAGCACAAGTTAAAAAGGAGATGTGGAGGATCCAATTAGCACAATAATGGTACAGAAGCCCGTTTGCTGCACTGTCCAGTCACTACTATGTTATTATTCTGACATGATTTCGCAATGCCATTGAAACATTGATTTTGGTATTTCTGTCAATTAAACAGTCTTTTTTTTAAAAATCTTTTTTTCCTCAAACCTGGGGTGCCGTGCTAACATAGAAGTCAGCTTATTTTGTCTTTTAATAAAAAGTTTTTGTCATCGCTTAAAGGCTGAAACAAGAAATAGATGAATAGTTCAGGGGTTTAAGGAGTTGTAGGCAAAAAGTAAGTTAACACGGGATGTCAATGTCGTCAAGAATGATATTTGGACATTGCGGCAACGATAATGAAACACATTCTGAGCTTTTCGAAAAAGGTAGAAAGAAATCCAATGCTGGTAGGGCATCATCTCAGTCATTACAACCCAGTCAAAAGTGTATTATGTTTCTTCATTATTCAATTCTTGAACTCTTATGCGAGTTTGAATTCCAATTTTGTGTATTTCTTGCAAATATCTAATAAATGGGTTGTTGCTGAAGTTGAGAAGAGTTTTCTTGTTCCATCAGTTTTCAAGAGCTATTTCATCTATACTATATATATTTGTGGACTTGAGATTTTTCGTTGCAAAAGGCTTCTGAACCACTCAACACTCAGACTTCAAATTTCATATGGTGCATCAGAATGGATGTCAGGGTGCACAGTTTTTAATAGAAGTCTCAAATCGGTGTAGTTTTTTTTTATTGGAAATTTATTGTTTCGCCATCATTTAGATCTATTTCGAGTCATGGTTCTCCATTTTAAGGTTTCGTTATCACTTCCTGCGATGTGTTCACTATCAAACACACTAACCCGTGCGCAAATAAGATAAGATAAGATAAGATAAATTTTATTCGTCCTTGTACAAGGAAATTTGTTTTGATCATTGAATACATAACAATACAGTTACAGAAGCAGAAAGTATGATACATAGCGCGCACACACACAATCATGCTGTTGTAAGGGATGCGCAGGGTGTCAAGTCACAAAGGCAGAGCAGTAAGACTTATTTAAAAACAAACAAACAAAAATTAAATAAACAAATAGTAACAGGCCAGATGAAGCAGGTCCATAATAACCATCCAGAACTGAAACCAATATTCAAACCGATTTATCCCGGGCAGGGCCGGGCCGGGGACCTCAGCTAGTAATTCATATTTTTACCGATCTTTACATTGTTACCAGGTAGAGTTCACTCAAAATCTCCATTACAAACAGGGAATCTGACGCAATCACATTAAACCCTGAAAAAAAAAATGGCGAGAGAAAAACAAAAGTTCAAATCGAATAATAATAATAATAATAATAATGAAGATCATTTATATAGCGTCCAATCCAAACAATTTGCTCTAGGCGCTTTACAGAAAGACTTGTTCTCCTCATCTGCAACTCTCTCTCTCTCTCTCTCTCACTCATTCTCTCTCTCTCTCTCTCTGACTCTCTCTCTCTCTCTCTCACGCTCTCTCATTCTGCTAGACACACAAGTATACATAGACACACCCACATAACATACTAAAAGGGAGAAATTAAACAATAAAACAGCAAAATTAAAGTGAATTGAGAAACTAAATGGATTGGGAATGAGACTTCCCAACTGAAAGTGTATTTTTAAAAGGTGATTTTACTGTACCGGGGAACAAAAAACCTCCTTGAAGCTGGAAATAATCACAAGAAATTAGATCTGACATTTGGAGAGGTTATCAGCCGTAACTTGTATGCTCTTTTTACAATTCTTGAAATGTTGAGCCCGTTTCATTTCTAAAATAATGAAGGTACCGAAGCAATTTAGTAATTTCAATTAACATCCTCTTGACTCATGAATAGGCTCGTAATAATACATGTAGTTCCCTGCACCCTGCAGTATCCGCTGATATGGTTAAACATTTCGCACTAAGATAAGAGTCTATTATCTCTATTATCGCATGAGAGATAATAGCTCCGGTTCAGACTCGTGGACAGAGTAAAAGTCGAAAGGTGGATCGCCCATTGAAAGGGTCAGTAATTGCCTTGGATGTTTCTCCAGAACAGATGGCTAAATTACAACGAGAAGATACAAACTTACAATCCTGTTTTAAGGATATGAACTTAGGCATTGTTAAGCAGTATAAAAATGCATCTGCAACATACAGGATAGATGATGGTATTCTATACCGCAAATATACGAGGGAACCACAAGAGGTTACGCAGTTAATGGTACCCAGATCATTGATTCTGACAGTACTCCATTTGGCACATGATGTTCCCATGGCTGGACATATGGGAATTGCTAGGACTAAAGAAAGAGTCTTAAAGAATTTTTACTGGCCGTACTTAGACAGAGATATTAAAGCATACTGTCGCTCATGTGATATATGTCAGAAAACTACTGCTAAGGGACGCACACCTAGAGCTCCCTTACAGGAGGTACCAGTGGTTGCAGAACCATTTCACAAAATTGCTATAGATATGGTGGGCCCAATTTTTCCGGCGACAGATAGAGGAAATAGGTACATTTTGACAATGATAGATGAGGCTACTAGATGGCCGGAGGCTTTTCCTCTGCGAAATACAACAGCAGCAGCCATTGCTGAGAAATTAATAGAGGCTTTTTCAAGACTAGGCATCCCTAAACAAGTTCTTTCGGATAATGGTTCAAACTTTACGTCAGAAGAAATGAAACAGTTATACCGGGAACTTAAAATCCAACCTATTACAACCTCCCCTTACTCACCTCAGTCTAATGGTAAAGTGGAAAGATGGAATGCAACTCTCAAATCTATGCTGAAAAGAGTTTCGGAAGATCACCCCAAGGATTGGGATCGATACGTTCCTGCAGTAATGTTCGCATATAGAGAAGTACGAAACGAATCAACAGGGTTCAGTCCATTTGAAATGCTGTATGGTCGTTCCCCAAGGGGACCTACAGATGTCCTTAAGGACATGCTCACAGACTCGACCAGTCACGAACAGGTCTCTGTGTTCGAGTATATTACCAATCTGCGCCAGAGATTAGCACAATCTCATGAGTTGGCCCAAAAAGCATCTAAGGAAGCTGCGAAAAAAACCAAGCAGTACAAAGATAAAGGGACAAAACTGCGTTCTTTTATACCGGGAGATAAAGTTCTATTATTATTACCCACTGACCATAACAAATTGCTCATGCAATGGAAGGGACCGTATACGGTATTGTATGCCTCCTCAAGGGTTGACTACGCTATAGACATCAATGGCACTGCCAAAGTGTTCCATATTAATATGTTGCAACAATATTTTGATCGTCCAGCATATTTGAGTTCTGTTGAGCAAGAGGAAAATGTTCTGATGATGGCGTGTACAGGGATGGTGTTTGAAGAGGATGACATGTCCACAGATCCTGAGAGAGTTGAAGAAGTAAAGATAGAATTACCTCCCTTGGAAACATCTCATTCATTTCGCGATGTAGACATAAATCCTAAATTGACAAGCTTTCAGGGAAAACAGATCAAAGCTTTGCTTTCATCTTTTGAGGATGTGGTGACAGATTTACCAGGAAGAACATCAGTTATTGAGCATTCAATTACATTGACTTCAAATAAGCCTATATGTCTTAGACCATACCCTTTACCTTTTAAGGCAAATGAAATAGTGGAGAAAGAAGTGAAGGAAATGTTACGGTTAGGAATAATCGAAAAATCGACGTCTCCATATTCGTCACCGATAGTATTGGTGAATAAACATGATGGTTCGGTGCGGTTCTGCATTGATTTTAGACGGTTAAACGCTATTACAGTTCCGGATGCAGAACCTATCCCAAACCAAGAAGAGCTAATAGCCGCAATGTCAAAATCACGCTGGTTTAGTCGCATGGACTTAACTAAAGGATATTGGGAAATACCGTTAGCGACGGATTCTAAGCGCTACACAGCATTTCAGACAAGCTTAGGGCTTTTTCAGTTTAAAGTTATGCCGTTTGGCCTTGTTTCGGCACCAGCCACATTTGCCAGAATGATGCGCATCATACTAGGGGATGTGGAACATGTGGTGTCATTTTTTGACGACATTGCCATACACACAGAAACATGGGAAAATCACATCGAGGTGCTTTCCAAGGTCTTACACATATTGCGGAAGTATGGATTAACCGCAAAACCGACGAAGATGTGTATCGCGTATTCTGAAATAATTTTCTTGGGACATTTGGTTTTACAAGGTGCTCAGAAACCTGATGAGTCTAAGATAAAGAAAATGATCCAGTTAAAGGTCCCAAAAACTAAGAAACAAGTTCGCAGTCTAATCGGTGTCCTAAACTACTATAGAAAGTTTATCCCAGGGTTTGCTTCTTTGGCTAGTGTCCTTACTGATTTGACAGGGAAGGGACAGCCCGAAAGGGTAATTTGGACGACTGACTGTCAAAACGCACTGGACGGGCTGGTGACGGCTTTATCGTCAGATCCAATCCTTGTACTGCCCGATTTTTCTAAATCTTTTGTTCTCAGAACAGACGCCTCAGACACTGGCATAGGAGCATGTCTACTCCAGGAACGGGATGATTGCCTGCATCCCATATGCTACATAAGTCGAAAGTTGTTACCCAGAGAAATGAATTATGCTATTATCGAACGTGAATGTTTGGCCATTGTGTGGGCTGTACAGAAATTACAGAGATATTTGGCATGGACACAGTTTCACGTGGAAACAGATCATAAGCCATTATTGTTCCTGACCAAGAACAAGACTGTTAGCCAGAGATTATCAAGATGGGCTTTGGCGCTACAGCAGTTCAAATTTACAATTTCGGCCATTCCAGGATCACAGAATTATATGGCGGATTTATTGTCCCGCCAGCATTGAATATAGTGATTGCACTGTTATTTTTTTTATATATATGATGTTTCTCTTGTGGAGAATATCTCTTGACAGTATCAGACATCTATCCTTTATGCGTTGTCAGTAAATTAATTGCATTAATTTTCTTGGGGTGGGGGATAATGTCAAGAGAGGTTTTCATTAATAATGGAAGGGTGACGCCCCTGTGGGTACACCTATGTATGAAAGTCGAGTGAGTGCACGGAGGAACGGAAGGGTGAGTGAAAGCGTGAAAAGTTAAAGTTGATGCACTTGAAAAACACGGACGGCACTGGCAGTGAACGGGGAGAATGAGAAAAGTCAACGACACGTAGGGGGACTGGAGGATTCTGGTTGTAGACCTTGAAGGCGACAGTGGAGGTCGTCTCGAGTGGTGAATGCTGGCGACAGGGTAGATCGTTCCAGTGATGGTGTTTCCGACGACAGTGTAGGTCGTCTCGAGTGGTGAATGCTGGCGACAGGGTGGATCGTTCCAGTGATGGTGTTTCCGACGACAGTGTAGGTCGTCTCGAGTGGTGAATGCTGGCGACAGGGTAGATCGTTCCAGTGATGGTGTTTCCGACGACAGTGTAGGTCGTCTCGAGTGGTGAATGCTGGCGATGGTGTAGATCGTCCCAGTCGTGGTGTTTCCGACGACAGTGTCAGTCGTCTCGAGTGGTGAATGCTGACGGCAATGTAGGTCGTCTCGAGTGGTGAATAATAGAAGACAGTGAATAGAAGTTAAGTATTTGGAGGACAGGAGAAAGGACATAAGTACGAGAGATTGATAATGATATGTGAAGTGGGTGGTGAGTGATGTCCATAAGTACGAGAGATTGATAATGATATGTGAAGTGGGTGGTGAGTGATGTCCATAAGTACGAGAGATTGATAATGATATGTGAAAGGGGTGGTGAGTGATGTCCATAAGTACGATAGAGGATAATGATATGTGAAGGGGGTGGTGAGTGATTGTATTGATAAATATTTTAGGTGTAATTCTATTTTAAAATTAATGATAAAGTGTATAAATTGGGTATGAATTCGAGCGTATGACTCATGTTGTCTTGGAGAGAGGGAAGTAGTTTATCACGTTTTATGAGTGTATCGTCATAGTGTGTTGTCTATCTTGTGTATCCTCGTCTATTCTATCCTTCCTCAGCACAGTAGCTTTGCGTTTTCTGTTGTTGTGGGAGATGGGTTATTCGGGGTAACCGTTGCTCGTTTTTGTTGTTTTGTGATCAGGAGACCACGTCTTGGGAAACTGTGACAGTGATACACACATCTTAGGTATTATTAGATAAACATGTCATAACT
The DNA here is from genome assembly GCA_963931925.1 of Onchidella celtica. Lineage (NCBI taxonomy): Eukaryota > Metazoa > Mollusca > Gastropoda > Systellommatophora > Onchidiidae > Onchidella > Onchidella celtica. Next base: position 32,596,632 of record OZ007570.1, read on the forward strand.
TAGTAACAGACATAGTACATGCACTATGCAGTAACATGGCATAGAACGTTTAAAAACTATGGCATACATCTATCCACACTGCATTGTTGGGGCGTATCGCAAATGGTAAAACGGATCTTCTGTATCTTTTGGGTGTGTATTATTCTTTTGCACCTTGGTGGTCTAGAAATACGATGAAACAAGGCACTATATGCCCATTGCGGATATCGGCCATTTTAGCTGTCAAGCCAGCGCATAACCATGGCGATGGTAGCACTGATTTTGATTCGTTAGCTGATTTGCCCAGCGAGCACTTCATGCGTCGCGAACCAATCGGCGGCGAGCTAAGAAAAAGTTCACTACAGTAAACAATGACACGTGTGTTCATGCACATGGGAGACGTTCGGTCAATTCTTTCACTTCCTCTCCCTTGTTTACACGAATGGTAGGGAATGTGACCAGCTTGGATCCACCCTTTCCACTCCTGTTATAACAATCAACTGCAATGCAACCAGCAGGCATTTTAACCGTTTAGACATATCTCGAAACTACACTCGTCAGCTGATCCACCCGCCATCTTAGGTGTCGGAAGTACAAACAAAAATACTCCGTGACGTCATTCGCAACGGGCCTATAACTGTCATTTAAGATTGAGATAAATTTCGTTACACGTACATCTGAGTACGGATTATTTTTAATGCGAATTGTGATTGTAACAAAATATTGTCTGTCGTTTACTATTTTGTGACCACACCGCCGCTTTCTTACTAACTAGTTGGCCCGCTGACTTGGGGAATACACAGATGCGATTTTTATAGTTCAGCTTCGATCACTAATGCCTAAACTGAGGGGCAGAACGAGATGTCCTGTCGTACTTTTTAATTCTATTCGTTCTTCTTTTTTTCGGACTCAAAATTTTGGAACGCATTCTTCCGTTCAATTCAGTTGTGGTTCAAAATCAACGAAAGTATTAAAGACTAAATTAACTAAATATATGCTTACTTACACCTTTATTTATGCGTAATATGATACTTTGTAAAATTTAAGGCTCAGCGGTTACAAAACTGTTCGTGATTACATTGGATGATTATGTTACTTCCGTTATAATATGATGATATCACTTTCAGTTTTACTTGTAATGGTGTTTCAAAGTCCGGAAAAAATAAAAATTAAAACAAAGCAAAATCTGTTTGGTAAATTTGCTTGCAGTGTACCCAAAATAGTATTTTTGCAAATCCAGGCATTTACACATTCATCCATCCGTCCGTCCATCTCTCCATTTATCTATAATTTTTTTCGCCCATCCATCTTTTCATCTAGCTAGTTCGTGTACTCATGGTAGGCCAGAGTCTATATATAGAGCTAATGTTCTATGACCTCCAACGTTATCAAGCGCAATAGGGTAACCTAATCAGCTGTTGGTTATAGGAGTGATATTGAGGTTCTTACTGTAAACGTTCGTCCATACTATCTACCTCGTGAGTTTACAAATGTGGTTTTCAACACCGTCTACATACCACCAGATGCTAACAAGACCACCGCTGCAACAACCCTTCATAACATCATAAATACACAGGAATCAAAATGGCCAGACGCTGTTCACATCATACAAGGAGATTTTAATCATGCAACCATGGACAACATCCCGCACTACACCCAATATGTCACCATTCCTACTAGAGACGAGAACACTCTGGACTTATTTTATTGTAATATCACTGGCGCCTATCGTTCTTTCCCTCTACCACCACTGGGGAACTCAGACCATCTTATGATATCTATGCAACCAAAGTATCGACCTGTGTTAAGAACTTATAAAGCAGACACCAAAGTAATAAAAACATGGACAGACGAGGCCTGCGACCAACTTCAAGCCTGTTTTGACTGCACGGATTGGGACATTTTTACAAACACATGTACTAATTTAGACGACCTTGTTCTTACTGTTAACTCCTACATCCAGTTTTGTGAAGATCTAATTATACCTAAGAAAAGTGTGTGTGTGTATCCAAATAGTAAACCATGGTTAACAAAAGAATGCCTTGAAGCTATTGTTGACAAAAAAAGACTCCGAAAAAACTATAGTAAAAGCGACCTCGCTAAAGTAATCAAACAAATTAAAAAGAGAATCAAGGTGTGTAAAAAAGAATACAAAGATAAAATTGAAGCAAATTTTAAATCAAATGACATGTCATCTGTGTGGAAGGGAATGAAACAGGTTACGGGGTACGATTGTATGAAGAATAAAGTGAATGTTGTGAATGAAAGCGAATTTGCCAATGAATTGAATCAGTTCTACTGTCGCTTTGACAAACACGATTTCTCCAACCAACACCAGGAAATAAGAGACAGTTTTGATTTTGATAATGACGAATGTAATATTTGTTTTGATTATGATGATGTTGTGAAACAATTTAAATCTGGACCAGATAACATTGGAAGCAAAGTAGTGAGAACATGTGCTGAACAACTAGCAAAAATTTTTACTTTCATCTTCAACAAATCCTTTCAAAACCATTACATACCAAACATTTGGAGATTGTCAAAAATCTTACCTGTCCCCAAAAAACCAAAAATATCTGAAATGAACGACCTTCGCCCAGTTGCATTAACTTCCATTATCTTTAAATGCTTTGAAAAACTTGTTTTAACTGAACAAACGAAGGAGGTCAAACAAAATCTCGATCCTTTGCAATTTGCATACAAAGAAAACAGGAACACAGAAGACGCCTTATTGTTTTTATTGCATAACATCTACAGTCATTTAGACACTGGTAAAACCTGTGTTCGTGTACTCCTAGTCGATTTTTCGTCTGCGTTTAACACCATACAACCGCACTTAATGTTTCAAAAGCTTACCAACCTACACGTGAGTTCTTTTTTAAAGAGCTGGATCTTCGAATTTCTAACACAGAGAAGCCAGTTTGTGGATATAAACAACACATTTTCCAAATTCCTCACAACAAACACAGGAGCGCCCAAGGCTGCGTGCTGTCACCTGCCTTGTATACATTGTATACAAATGATTTCACTGTGACACACAACAACGTTTACCTTCTTAAATTTGCCGACGACTCTGCTATTTTAGGCCTTTTACCTAACTCTGGCCACCAATATTCTAACATTGTACAATCCTTTCATTGTTGGTGTAATAACAAATATCTTCTACTGAATGTTAAGAAAACAAAAGAGCTTGTTTTTGACTTTAGGAAAAATAACAACGATCCTGTTTGCCCTCTTACTATCAACAATGAAGAGGTTGAAATTGTCACAGAGGCCAAATATCTTGGCATTACTATTGATTCATTGCTTAACTGGCATGCGCATGTAACATATGTATACAAGAAAGCCAACCAGCGCATGTATATCCTCAGAACGCTCCGCTTTTTAAAAGTTAGCAAAAGCATTCTGAAAATATTTTACACCATGGCTATTCAGAGCGTTTTGATGTATGGAGTTGTCTGTTGGGGAGGAAACATCTTACAAAAAGATAAAAATAAGATCAATAATTTAATTAAAAAAGCATCCAAAATTTGTATCTGTGATCTGCCATATTTTGATGAGCTGTACACTGGTGCTTGTATTAAAAAAGCTAATATTATTATAAATGACCCCCGACATCCCCTGAACAAGGAATATATAAGATCTGTAAGAAGTTTAAGGCTGTTGTCAAAGAAAACTAAAACTGAGCGCTACTTTAAATCGTTTATTCCATCATCAACTAGGATGTTACAATAATGTCGTCATCTTGATCGTAATCTGTGCACAGTTGAATTATGTCCTGCGTGTCAGGTCAATGTGTTTTAGTTAGGGAAGCATATTGTGTGCACTGTTAGTTTTGTTAATTTAGTTAATTTATCAGTGTGTGTGTATATATGTGTGTGTGCGCGCTATGTATCATACTTTCTGCTTCTGTAACTGTATTGTTATGTATTCAATGATCAAAACAAATTTCCTTGTACAAGGACGAATAAAATTTATCTTATCTTATCTTATCTTACCTATTGACGTTGTTGTTATCTCTATGTGTTTTTGTTTGTGTGTGTGTTGGCAAGAGCGCGCATGTGTGTTTCATTGTTTATGTGTGTGTTATTGGGTAAAATATCATCTTTCGTGTAGAATTCTGGCGTGCCAGTAAGTGAATGAGAAATTAAATCTTTGAAACGGTTTGCATTTAAAATAAATATGGTAAGAGTTGATATAACCCAGTCCACAGTCTTACATCACAAATTTTCATTGCGGAAGCTTACAATGTCTTTTGAGTTTTGGCAGTGGCTGACCGATATTTTGGTGACCCTGAAGCTTGAACTGTTTTGGGGCCCTTTCACAACCAGCAAAAATGGTTCAACATATCACTCATTAAAGAAACGTTTCTTCAGAGCACCTCCGGGATGCATGTTTTTTCTTTCCGTACGAGCTTTAGCAAATTCAGGAGCGGGGCAGCAACACACCCCCAAATACAGGACAGATCCAACACATCCCAGGGATATTCGGTGATGCTGAGAGAGTCATATCAGGCACATTCCAGACATTGCAGCACCCATGGCGATGTTCGATAGGACTAGAAATCCCTTAGCCGATGGACCTGTGTTTGGGGGTGTGTTGCTGCCCCGCTCCTGAATTTGCTAACGCTCGTACGGAAAAAGATATCACACCTCCGGAATAAGGGGCCCTGAAGTTTAATCCTCATTAGTTTCACAGTAGTTTGACACGGCTGCAATAAACCAATGACGCATCACTACCATCACTGAAGTTTGCGCACATTATTTTTGTAATTCTTAGGCGAGGTGTGCGCATCGGGCAGTTATTTAGTGAACGCTCCGGTTTTGGTCGTCATAGGCAGGAACATCATGGATTGGAATTGGTAGGAATAGTCAGAAACACGGAGAGGAAAAGGTAGGGCACAGCTTTGAAACTTGCAATCGATGTACATAGTACAAGTACACATCCACCGATTTAGGGAGGAGTACCTTATTCGAGCGCCACTTTGTCAGATTGTCAGAATGATAAGTAACGACGTGAGGGTCTAGTCAGTTTGTATCATCGAGGCCGTAGGCCGATGTTCGTCTTGGCAGTAGTCAGATTGACATAGGCCTATCAGGGAAAGCCCCCGGGGTAGCTATGTATCATCTCTTTTAGTTAGTTTCTGGTCTTTGGCGCTCGAGTACGGAACTCCTTCCCAATTTATTCGTCCCAAAGGATCTCAGACGAAAACATTGTGTTTTTATGTCGGATTGCCCTGTTGTCAGTTCATGCAAAACCATAATTTAATGTAGTACAATAATTCTGTCGAAATGGTGTTTGTGTACTTTGCCTCGGTACCAAGGGCGGGAGGGAGGGGGACAAACACAAGTGAATGAAATTATGTATTAATGGTAATAATAGTGATTGCGAAGGCAAAGACATTTTTTTTTACGACTGACCCAAGTCGGTACTCACTACTATGTCACCATCGGTCGCGCAGGGGTGGGCGATCCACATAGTTAATCAAGTTTTCCGTCCTATGTCTATGAGAGCTTCCCATCTCTGATTCTAGAAACGAGTCATGACGAGCCCCAGTACGTGATTTTAATCGGGCCTATTAGTCTTTTTCCTCTGCATAAAGTCTAACTTTTTTTGTTTCTTTGTATTTTGTATATGATATGAATAAATTGAAAGCGGAGAGTCTGAAGTCTGTTTTAGCCAATTATCTTGGCTTTATTCAACATTCAACTGTAGTAGGATCAGAAGCATGATCCAGTTATAATCCTTCTAACGAGCAATGGCGCTAGGAAGGACGAAATCGTTTATTGCAACGTCTGTGACGTCATCTCCGCACAGTGGTATTCATTAGTGGTGCGTTATTGTTCAACACAAGCAGATAGCAGATAGTTAGACAAACAGATAAAACAAACAGTACATGACGAGCGATTAAAGTAACACAAAGCACATAAACATAGCAACATCACGACATTCTTCCCCCCTCAGGTAATCGGGGACATCATTAAACACGTTTTCAAAATTACAATGACCCCCAATTAATACTAGCGAACAAAAATGCAATGAAACGTTATTGTCACAAATTGCATCAAGTATGCATAGAAAAAGTCCTGGTGATCGTAGAGTTCAAGCTTCTCTGTTCCGTAAGTTATAAACCCTGGTCCGAACAAAAGGACGGCGTTTTGGAATAGGTCTACTTTCATCAGGTGCTTCCGGTTGAATCTCAGAGTTTTCTTCTCTGAGAGTAGTCGAAGGGTTACTACCTGGGGTGTTCAGAGAGTCTGTTAGATCCAAGCTACGATTTTGCGTACCGGTCTGCATAACAGCTGGTTCAGGAACAAGCATTATCTGATTTGTCTGGTCATTCAGATTTAAGTCATTATTTGTCGGCGAAGGAGCCGCTTCATTCGGAACAGTAAGCGATGTAGTCATGTCTCCAGGTGGTGCCAGGTGGCGCAGAGCCACTGTTGTCTCCCTCCCATCACGAAGTCTGACTTGAGCATACAGAGGATTGCAATCCAACAGTTCAACCTCATCTACCAAGGGGTCATACTTCGAAGTCCTCACGTTTCTTCTCATGAGCACAGTACCGGGAGTAGTTAACCAACTTGGAAGAGTTATACCAGTTGTGGATTTCCTGTTATAGCGAAATATTCTCTCGTGCGGAGTTTAGTTTGTGGCGGTACATAGAAGAGATCTTAGGGAATGAAGTGAATCTGTGAGAACGAGCTCCCACTGATGGGTCTCTAGGCCACGAGACCTCAGCGCAAGCGTTATTGTCTTCCAGAGCGTGCCGTTCAATCTTTCCACTTGCCCATTAGCTCTAGGGTTGTACGGAGTAGTCCGACTAGTAGCTATACCTTTGTTGTGAAGGAAGTCCTTGAGCTCACTAGACATGAAGTTAGCGCCCCTATCAGAGTGCACATAGGATGGCATTCCAAACAGAGAGAAGAGTTGACCAAAGCATTTGATTATAGTTGAGGCGTTCATATCAGCACATGGAAAAGCAAAGGGGAAGCGGGAGTACTCATCAATCATTGTCAGAAGGTACTTGTTCCTCGAGGAAGAAGGCAAAGGCCCTTTAAAATCCACGCTAAGGCGTTCAAAAGGCTGAGTGGCCTTGATAAGGTTAGCATCAGTCGATTTGTAAAAGGAAGGCTTTAGTTCACAGCAGATTCTACAGTTTGCACACACTCTCTTCACTTCATCTAGTGAATAAGGGAGGTTCCTGCATTTGATGAAATGCATCATCCTCGTAACCCCAGGATGGGATAGTGTGCTGTGTAGATCTTGCAGTATTTCGGCGTTCGAGTTAGCAGTAGAACAGTACCCCCTCGAGAGAGCGTCTGCTGCATGGTTTTCTTTGCCAGGTCTGTATACTACGTCATAGCTGTAGCACGACAGTTCAATTCTCCATCTCTGGATTTTGTCATTTTTCACCCTTCCTTTCTGAGCGTTATTGTACATAAAAGCGTCGCTTTTCTGGTCAGTCACAAGTTGGAAATGTTTTCCAAGCAAATAATGTTTCCACTTCCGGAGAGCCTCCACAATGGCATATGCCTCTTTCTCGACAGATGAATGTTTCCTTTCACTATGATTTAGTGTTCTTGAAAAGAAAGCAACAGGTCTCCCATTCTGATTCAGGGTAGCTGCTATCGCTATGTCAGAAGCATCCGTTTCGACCACAAGAGGGATATCCTGGTCAATGGTTGTAACAGCAGCATTCTCTATCTCTCTCTTCAACAGTTCAAAAGCACATTTCACTTTCTTTGGTAATGGAAAAGTGTGGTTGTTGACAAGAGGGTGTATTTTGTCAGAAAAGTTTGGGATCCAAGAAGAGTAGTAGGCAAACATGCCTACAACCCCTCGTTGTGATTTTGCGTCATGAGGATCAGCCAGATCTCGCAGCGGTTGTATTCTGTCAGGGTCAGGTTTGATGCTGCCCTTGGAAACCAGGAACCCAAGCAGCTTGATTTCTCTGGCGGAAAGGATGCTCTTGTCCTCATTGAAAGTTATGCAGTAATCAGTGGCACACTTCATAAAGTGAGAGAAGTTTTCATCATGCTCCTTCTGATTTCTACCGCAAACAGTGACATTGTCTAAATGTGCGAAAGTGTCTTTAATTTTCTCATTTCTGACGAGGCCGTCAATGATGCGTTGAAAGCAAGCGACTCCATTAGTGACGCCGAATGGAATACGTTTGAACTGGTAGAGGTTTCCACTGGCCTCAAAGGCAGTGTAGAATTACTCTTCCTCCTTTATGGGAATTTGGTGGTAGGCACTGCGAAGGTCTACTGTACTGTACACCTCATATTTCGAGATCTCCTCAATCATCTCATCTATTCGAGGAAGAGGATATGCATCAAGCTGGGTGAAACGATTGATAGTCTGACTATAATCCACTGCCATTCTTTTCTTGTGCCGGTCATTTGTTGTTACCAGCACTTGCGCTCTCCACCGAGAATCAGAAGGTTCAATCACATCTTCGGCAAGCAGTTTTTGGACTTCAGAGTCTATGAATTGTCTATCTGGTGTAGAGAACCGTCTTGACTTTGTAGCTATAGGTCTGCAATCGGGAAGCAAGTTCTTGAACAGAGAGGCAGGTTCCACCTTTGCAGCAGTTATGCCACAGACAGAGAATGTAGGCTTGAGGCTTTTGAAAGTCATTTCAAGTCCTTTGTGTTGATCTAGAAAGTCGTGACCCAGTATTAGGTCAGCGCACAATCCTGGTAGAACAGAGAGCTTTATTCCTTGATAAGTTTCGCCATTATATTCCAGAGTAGCAAAACAATGGCCTTTGGTTGTACTTGAGAGATTCGTGGAAGCCATGGAGATCTCTTTTCTAGACTTGAAGGTCTTGAACTTCATAAATTGAGCTTTGTCTGCTGAGATAAAACTTTCAGAGCTTCCTGTGTCCACCAGTGCCCTCAGAGGAGTGTCAAAGACCTTGACTTTTATAATGGCTTTCTGAAGACTTAAGGGGGCCGCAGCAGTGAAGGCCGAATTAAGGATGGGATTAGCAGCAGAGGCGAAGTCATTCCGTTTTCCTTTTGATAGGCACACCTTTTGATAATGTCCTTTCTTCCCACATCCTTTGCAAGTTGCCTCTCGAGCAGGGCATTTTGATCGGGGATGCCGTTGAAAACCACAGAAGAAGCATTTGGAACTGATTGCAGCTGATAGTGTATCACTCTCGTCGATGGCTGGAGTGGTGGTACTGCCGCAGGGCACTGATGATGAAGCTGGTACATTGTTGTATGTCTGGGATTGTTTTTCGGCCATTTCTAGTGATCTAGCTTGATCAAAAGCAGTAGACCAGTCTAATGTCTTATTCTCAAGGAGTCTTTGTCTGATTTGACTTGAAGAGAGGCCACAGATGAAAGCGTCTCGGATGAAATCATCCCTGTTTTTGTCGGCTGAAACAGCTTTGAACTCACACTCTTTTGCAAGAATCTTCAGTCTCTGTAAGAATTGGTCAAGTGTCTGCCCTGGTTCTTGTTTGGTAGTTGTTAAGATGTGCCGAGCGAATATTTCATTTCCAGGTTTAACATAAATGTTTTTCAGGACTTCCACGGCAGAGGCAAAGGTGGGACAATCGATGATGTATTCATATACAAAGGGGTCAACGAAGTTTATCAGCAAGTCAAGTTCATCAAGAGTAGGAGTGGAAGATTGTTGTCGTAGAGATGACAGGAAATTGTTGAAAGTTCGCAGCCAGTGATTCCAGCGTTTGGATGCGTCTGGTGTGTTTGGGTCCGCGTTGAACCTCTCAGGTCGGAGAAAACGCTCCATGTTGAAATGTTGAATAAATTGATATGAATAAATTGAAAGCGGAGAGTCTGAAGTCTGTTTTAGCCAATTATCTTGGCTTTATTCAACATTCAACTGTAGTAGGATCAGAAGCATGATCCAGTTATAATCCTTCTACCGAGCAATGGCGCTAGGAAGGACGAAATCGTTTATTGCAACGTCTGTGTCGTCATCTCTGCACAGTGGTATTCATTAGTGGTGTGTTATTGTTCAACACAAGCAGATAGCAGATAGTTAGACAAACAGATAAAACAAACAGTACATGACGAGCGATTAAAGTAACACAAAGCACATAAACATAGCAACATCACGACAGTATAGTTCTTTGATCCGAATTCGGAAATTTGCCTTAGTGCCACCGTCCAGTTACAACTGGAGTAGGCATATCTCGTCGCCACGGTGCACCACCAGTCGCCTTTTTTTCAGGTGGTGGGGGGGGGGGGGGCTAGGGATTAGTTGGCTCTTTTTTCACTTTTTGCCCCGGCAGCGGCATTATTAGGCCTGCTTTTCTCGACTTCCAATTAGCAAGGTATTTTAAACGTGCACACGACCATCAGATTATTTTCGTCCTTATGCGAGAAGTCTAGGTGCTCGATTCTACTCATCTAGACCAACGTGCACACCCCCCTCCCCCCCCCCCCCCCCGCCTCCTTACCATTGTAGGTCTAAAACTGATAGGCTAAATCTGCGGTTCTCAACTTTGCCAGGCAATCGCCCCCTCTAAATTTTCTGTCATTCCCCCCCCCCCCACCCCCCAAAGAACCCGTTGCTCAAAAACAGCAGATACACTTCACAAGAAGGGAGACTAAATTTAAATTGTGTTGTCACGTTTTTCAAAACCGTTTTAATGGTCATACGCGTTCAGATGATTCATTATAAAACAGAAAGCATTCCTTATCAGATGCACTAAAAAAAAAGTGTGCCTTTCCTGTTCAGAAAACCCATCTATGCATTCTGTTAAACAAGTCAGTGGTAGCTCTATTTTTCATTTTTGCCCTCCAAATCGTCGTCCATTCGTGATACCCCCCCCCCCCCTTTTTTTTTTCGCGCCCTTCTCCGTTTTTGCTGCGCTGGAAATCAAAACAGCCCACGTTGAGAACCACTGGGCCAAACAAAATGCCATAGACGGAACTGCTTTGTTAGATTACAAATGCCAATTATCTGTCTCGTACAAAATCCAATTATCGATGGAAAATCTAATTCCGAAGGTGTATTGATCACTGTAGGCCTAATGTCCTTTGCGCAGGACACGTTTTGCCAAGATTTCTCCGCTTGTCTTCGGTTATTTTTAGAGTGAAATTACATGTGTTTGTCTGTCTGTGGTGTGGTGCTCGGTTTTGATGAGATAAAGAGGGTACCTTTCATGAAAAAAAAATTGCCTCCATTCAAGCACAGCATTATTATTATTATTATAATTATTACATGTATTATTATTATTATTATTACATGCAAATTATCTGTTTTATTATCACACATTAAACAAACGATTAACAAAGAAACAAGGTCCAGATAAGTTACCTGGCATTGCCTGGGATAAAACTAATAGAAGGAGTGCGATGAGAGGGACACATTTACAGTCGAGCATATAATTCGTGTTCTTTGTGTTAATCGCTGAGCCGTGTACTAACTATTGAAAATATCCATCAGCAGGATTCATGTTCAAGGCCACCCTGGCGCAGGAAGGCTCCTAAAGTCACCTACTTGAAACATCTTTGCCGTGTACGTCATGTGATACCCCTCTCAAACTAATTACGTCCTCCTTCACCACCCATCCTTCTCTCTCTCTCTCTGGAAAGACACCTTCTCTCAAATCCTCTCCCTCCGTACCATTCTTCGCCTATTCACCAACCCCTCCAAGATCCTCCTCCTCTCTGTACCTTCCCCCATCCAATGGTGTCTCTCCATCTCCCTTTACCCATCTCTTCCCTCCATCAATCCTCTCTCTCTCGTCCCCTATATCTCCCTCCCATTTCCGTTCTCTCTCTCTCTCCTCCTCTGTCTTTCTCTCTCTGATCCTATAAAGCATGTCTGGCGATCAGTTAATACTCAGCGTTGATCACATTTGTCAGACACGTTGGTCTAGAGCCAAGGTGCTCGCCTCTCATGCCAATTCGCCGGGGATCCATCCGCGGTCGGTGCCGGGATATTGGTCGGGGGGAATTCCTATCCTTGATCCTATGGTATGTAGTCTTCTCGGATAAGGACGAAAGAGCCAGAGGGCCCGTGTGCACGTTGCCCCCCCCCCCCCTGTTGAACAAACCGAAGAAACTCGCTGCTTGGGCAAATTTAAAACAAAACGAATCTCTACCACAAAAACACACAGAAACAAGAAGAAGAAAAAGAATAACAAGAAAAGTGAGGTGTAAGATTAATGCCAAGATCAGCGAAACCTCCTAAACTAAACACCTAAACTAAACACCTAAACTAAACACCTAAACTAAACACCTAAACTAAACACCTAAACTAAACAGCTAAACTAAACACCTAAACTAAACAGCTAAACTAAACACCTAAACTAAACAGCTAAACTAAACACCTAAACTAAACACCTAAACTAAACAGCTAAACTAAACAGCTAAACTAAACACCTAAACTAAACAGCTAAACTAAACACCTAAACTAAACAGCTAAACTAAACACCTAAACTAAACACCTAAACTAAACACCTAAACTAAACACCTAAACTAAACACCTAAACTAAACACCTAAACTAAACACCTAAACTAAACAGCTAAACTAAACACCTAAACTAAACACCTAAACTAAACACCTAAACTAAACACCTAAACTAAACACCTAAACTAAACACCTAAACTAAACACCTAAACTAAACACCTAAACTAAACAGCTAAACTAAACACCTAAACTAAACACCTAAACTAAACACCTAAACTAAACACCTAAACTAAACACCTAAACTAAACACCTAAACTAAACACCTAAACTAAACAGCTAAACTAAACACCTAAACTAAACACCTAAACTAAACACCTAAACTAAACACCTAAACTAAACAGCTAAACTAAACACCTAAACTAAACACCTAAACTAAACACCTAAACTAAACACCTAAACTAAACACCTAAACTAAACACCTAAACTAAACACCTAAACTAAACACCTAAACTAAACACCTAAACTAAACACCTAAACTAAACACCTAAACTAAACACCTAAACTAAACACCTAAACTAAACACCTAAACTAAACACCTAAACTAAACACCTAAACTAAACACCTAAACTAAACACCTAAACTAAACACCTAAACTAAACACCTAAACTAAACACCTAAACTAAACACCTAAACTAAACACCTAAACTAAACACCTAAACTAAACACCTAAACTAAACACCTAAACAAAACACCTAAACTAAACACCTAAACTAAACACCTAAACTAAACACCTAAACACATCGAATACCCAGCGGCCATTATTCCAAGTACGGTACTACTTTATTATTTGTTGAACACTTTTTAGTGTTTTAATTCTTCTTTAATGGCGAATCAAGATGAACATCTTAAAGGGATTCTAAATGACCAAAACAGTAAAAAGTATCAAAATGTAGCAGCTCTGTGTCTTTTCATATTACGGTACATGTATAAATAATTATGTGCATGTAAACCGGAAAGGTAATTTACATCCATATACCAGTTTTCATAATATTCTTCTCTCAATGAGTGGTGTCACAGCCTTTTCGCTAAACAGATTTATCATTGACCTAGCTCTCTTATATTGAAATTATTATCATTATTAACAGTAATTATTACTTTGCAGTGTTCACCAGCCATCGGCCCGAAAAGAAAAGGAAAACAAAAATCAAGAACAAGAGAGACAACTGTTAACTAGAAATGGCTCTTCTTTTATCCTGGTTACTGGTCTTGCTCGAGATGCTCCAGATTTATCTGCTTTGTGTTTCCGGACGAACTCTTACAGGGGCAGAGAAAAAGGCTATACTTGATGCTCATAATCATTACCGCAGAGTTGTTGCGCAACAACATGAGGCGTCAAACATACGGATGATGGTAAGGTGTCTTTTTCAGCATGGATAAATCCTCTGTAATTTGTACAACCTAAAAAATCTACTTGGAGTTTTGCTGGCATGTATAAATTTACATGTATACGATGGTTCACTTCCGATTTATAACTCATTAAATATATGTGCATGTGTAACTTGTTGTTTCTAAATACATGCAGTAAACGAATCCTAATGTGTGAATTTAATGATCTCACGTGTATGTTAATTTCTATGCATGGGGGGCCTACCAAATCTGCACTAGTATCCAGTTAGGTCGGGGGGGGGGGGGGTAGTTGAGATTAGTATAAGCAACACTTTTGCTTTCGGAACTATCGTTCGAAAAATTTTAAATGACAATAAAAAAAAAATAGAAAAAGAAATGAAATACAAGGAGAGAGAAACACAATAGTCGTATCTCCATTCCTGTGCTTTATTCATTCACATACGACGCCATTTTGTATGGAGGGTGAGTAGTTCCTGAGAGCTTCTGGTGGGGTCTCCTTCTACTCTCTCATTCTCCTATTTCCTGTCTATCATCTTGCTTTTTTCTAGCACAATATGGCCGTTATCGTGTCCACGTGCTTTCTCCCCACTCAAACTGTCTGTGTCCAGGTATGGAACGACGAGCTAGAGAAATTTGCTGACATCTGGGTCAGCCGATGTGTATTCGATCACTCTCCTCAAGTGGAGAGGACCGACATTGCTGGAGAGGTAAATGCAGGCGAGAACCTATGGATGGGCAGCCCTAGAGGTAATCACAATTTACCTTTGTGCGCACACTTTCATCACTGAGTCATTATAATTGAATAAAAAAAAATTATTGCCGGCCGACGCGGGCAAGGGAAATCTTGCAAAATGTTCCTCGTAGCAAGCCCAGTTGTATATCTAGATCTAATTGGCGGTAATTGATATGGATAAATGAAATTCAGAAAGTCTGAAGTCTGTTTCTAGCCACTTATCTTGGCTTTATTCAACATTCAACTGAAGTAACTATGATTAGATGCGTGATCTGTAACACAAACAGATAGCAGACAGTTAGACAAACAGATAAAGCAAACAGTACATGACGAGCGATGAAAATAATACAAAGTACATAAACATAGCAACATTACAACATTCTTCCCCCCTCAGATAAATGGGGACATCATTAAACACAAGGAATTGTTTTCAAAATTACAGTGACCACCAATTAATACTAGCGAACAAAAATGCATTGAAACGTTATTGTCACAAATTGCATCAAGTAGGCATAGAAATAGTCTTGGTGATTGTTTGTAAAGTTCAAGCTTCTCTGTTCCGTAAGTTATAAGTGTCACGAGCGAGTGAGCGGGGATCAATAGTTACGGGGGAAGGGAGGAGAGTAAAGTTAACCCACGGCCCACGGGTAATGAAAAGCGTGCATGTTGTGAGTGGGGGGGTCTGCATGCGGCGAGAGCGCTGTACTACTATCACTGCAAGTTAGAAGATCCCAGGGGACAGACGTGACTGAGAGTGATATGTTGGGATGTGTTTTCCAGTGATGACTGGTAGGTGGAACGATGATTGATAATTATTATGATTGATGTATTATATTCGTCTATGACCATGATGTAAGTTAAGTTCATGGATTTGTAGCGAGAGTGAGTATTGTGTACTACGGTGGAGGTGTGTTACCGTAGGATGTGTGGCGAGTGGAAGGTGGACTATTGTGTGTACGCTTCATGAGTTGTAATGAGGGGTGAAGTGAATAGAAATGGTATGGTATTATACCAATGTAATGTTATTCTTGTAGGTGCCGGGGTCGGGCCGAAGCGCCGCCTACGGTGAGCACAGGGGAGAGGCCAGCATAGGGCCGAATGCTACACATAGGCCAGGAGGGACGCTGTCGTGTAGGACAGTCGCAGCACATAAGTCGTGGCAGTCTGGCCACAGACAGGGATGTATATATGATTGTAATGTGCTATTAAGATGTACTACTGTGACATGGATGTATTACTGTGCGAGTGAGATACTCATGTGAATTGAATTATTAACGTGCTATGGCCACGTGAGGTACTATAGGAGGCTAAGGTGTTATTGCCATAGGGAGGCGCTATTGAGAGACTGTGGTGCGAAAGAATACTAGTGTGTCATTAAGACCCTGAGTGGAGAGGCTGAGGCCGAAGTGTCTTTAGAAGTAATTACCGGGTTGTGGACCCGAGGAAGTATGCTTACGGGAAGAAGGCCGTGGACGGCAGTTTAATTAAGTAATATAATGTATGTCATTGCATTTCTATGTTTATCTTATGTTTAATAAATGTGTGAGTCTGATGGGTTGTTCTGTTAAGTGTTATACGTGTTCGTTCGTGATTGTTGTCCTGTTATAATTATTACATCTCCCAGTCTGGGATTTGTGACAATAAGCCCTGGTCCGAACAAAAGGACGGCATTTTGGACTAGGTCTACTTTCATCAGGTGTTTCAGGTTGAATCTCAGAGTTTTCTTCTCTGAGTGAAGTTGAAGGGTTACTATCTGGGGTGTTCAGAGAGTCTGTTAGATCCAAGCTACGATTTTGCGTAGCGGTCTGCACAACAGCTGGTGTAGGAACAAGAATTATCTGATTTGTCTGGTAATTCAGATTTAAGTCATTATTTGTCGGCGGAGGAGCCGTTTCATTCGGAACAGTGTGAGTATGCGGTGTAGTCGTGTCTCCAGGTGGTGCCAGGTGGCGCAGAGCCACTGTTGTCTCCCTCCCATCACGAAGTCTGACATGAGCATACAGAGGATTGCAATCTAACAATTCAACCTCATCTACTAAGGGGTCATACTTCGAAGTCCTCACGTTTCTTCTCATGAGCACAGTACCAGGAGTAGTTAACCAGATTGGAAGAGTTATACCAGTTGTGGATTTCCTGTTATAGCGAAATATTCTCTCGTGCGGAGTTTCGTTTGCGGCGGTACATAGAAGAGATCTTAGGGAATGAAGTGAATCTGTGAGAACGATCTCCTACTGATGGGTCTCTAGGCCACGAGACCTCAGCGCAAGCGTTATTGTCTTCCAGAGCGTACCGTTCAATCTTTCCACTTGCCCATTAGCTCTAGGGTTGTACGGAGCAGTGCGACTAGTAGCTATACCTTTGTTGTGAAGGAAGGCCTTGAGCTCACTGGACATGAAGTTAGCGCCCCTATCAGAGTGCACATAGGATGGCATTCCAAACAGAGAAAAGAGTTGGCAAAAGCATTTGATTATGGTTGAGGCGCTCATATCAGCAGATGGAAAAGCAAAGGGGAAGCGGGAGTACTCATCAATCATTGTCAGAAGGTACTTGTTCCTCGAGGAAGAAGGCAAAGGCCCCTTAAAATCCACGCTAAGGCGTTCAAAAGGCTGAGTGGCCTTGATAAGGTTAGCATCATTCGATTTGTAGAAGGAAGGCTTTAGTTCACAGCAGATTCTACAGTTTGCACACACTCTCTTCACTTCATCTAGTGAATAAGGGAGGTTCCTGCATTTGACGAAATGCATCATCCTCGTAACCCCAGGATGGGATAGTGTGTTGTGGAGATCTTGCAGTGCTTCAGCGTTCCAGTTAGCAATAGAACAGTACCCCCTCGAGAGGGCGTCTGCTGCATGGTTTTCTTTGCCAGGTCTGTATACTACATCATAGCTGTAGCACGACAGTTCAATTCTCCATCTCTGGATTTTGTCATTTTTCACCTTTCCTTTCTGAGTGTTATTGTACATAAAAGCAACGCTTTTCTGGTTAGTCACAAGTTTGAAATGTTTTCCAAGCAAATAATGTTTCCACTTTCGGAGAGCCTCCACAATGGCATATGCTTCTTTCTCGACGGATGATTGTTTCCTCACACTATGATTTAGTTTTCTTGAAAAGAAAGCAACCGGTCTCCCATTCTGATTCAGGGTAGCTGCTATCGCTATGTTTCGTCCACAAGAGGGATATCCTGGTCAATGGTAGTAACAGCAGCATTCTCTATCTCTCTCTTCAGCAGTTCAAAAGCACATTTCACTTCCTTTGGTAATGGAAAAGTGTGGTTGATGACAAGACGGTGTATTTTGTCAGAGAAGTTTGGGATCCAAGAAGAGTAGTAGGCAAACATGCCTGCAACCCGCCGTTGTGATTTTGCGCCATGAGGGTCAGCCAGATCTCGCAGCGGTTGTAATCTGTCAGGGTCAGGTTGGATGCTGCCCTTGGAAACCAGGAACCCAAGCAGCTTGATTTCTCTGGCAGAAAGGATGCTCTTGTCCTCATTGAAAGTTATGCAGTACTCAGTGGCACACTTCATAAAGTGAGAGAAGTTTTCATCGTGCTCCTTCTGATTTCTACCGCAGATATTGACATTCTCTAAATATGCGAAAGTGTCTTTGATCTTCTCATTTCTGACGATGCCGTCAATGATGCGTTGAAAGCAAGCGACTCCATTAGTGACGCCGAATGGAATACGTTTGAACTGGTAGAGGTTTCCACTGGCCTCAAAGGCAGTGTAGAGTTTCTCTTCCTCCTTTATGGGAATTTGGTGGTAGGCACTGCGAAGGTCTACTGTACTGTACACCTCATATCTCGAGATCTCCTCAATCATCTATCTATTCGAGGAAGAGGATATGCCTCAAGCTGGGTGAAACGATTGATAGTCTGACTATAATCCACCACCATTCTTTTCTTGTGCCGGTCATTTGTTGTCACCAGCACTTGCGCTCTCCACGGAGAATCAGAAGGTTCAATCACATCTTCAGCAAGCAGTTTTTGGACTTCAGAGTCTATGAATTGTCTATTTGGTGTAGAGAACCGTCTTGACTTTGTAGCTATAGGTCTGCAATCGGGAAGCAAGTTCTTGAACGGAGAGGCAGGTTCCACCTTTGCAGCAGTTATGCCACAGACAGAGAATGTAGGCTTTGAAAGTCATTTCAAGTCCTTTGTGTTGACCTAGAAAGTCGTGACCCAGTATTAGGTCAGCACACAGTCCTGGTAGAACAGAGAGCTTTATTCCTTGATAAGTCTCGCCATTATATTCCAGAGTAGCGAAACTATGGCCTTTGGTTGTACTTGAGAGATTCGTGGAAGCCATGGAGATCTCTTTTCTAGACTTGAAGGTCTTGAACTTCATAGATTGAGCTTTGTCTGCTGAGATAAAACTTTCAGAGCTTCCTGTGTCTATCAGTGCCTTCAGAGGAGTGTCAAAGACCTTGACTTTGATAATGGCTTTCTGAAGACTTAAGGGGACGGCAGCAGTGAAGGCCGAATTAAGGATGGGATCAGCAGCAGAGGCGAAGTCATTCCGTTTTCCTTTTGATAGACACACCTTTTGATAATGTCCTTTCTTCCCACATCCTTTGCAAGTTGCCTCTCGAGCAGGGCATTTTGATCGGGGATGCCGTTGAAAACCACAGAAGAAGCATTTGGAACTGGTTGCAGCTGATAGTGTATCACTCTCGTCGGTGGATGGAGTGGTGGTACTGCCGCAGGGCACTGATGATAAAGGTGGTACATTGTTATATGTCTGGGATTGTTTTTCAGCCATTTCTAGTGATCTAGCTTGATCAAAAGCAGTAGACAAGTCTAATGTCTTATTCTCAAGGAGTCTTTGTCTGATTTGATTTGAAGAGAGGCCACAGATGAAAGCATCTCGGACGAAATCAGCTCTGTTTTTGTCGGCTGAAACAGCTTTGAATTCACACTCCTTTGCAAGAATCTTCAGTCTCTGTAAGAATTGGTCAAGTGTCTGCCCTGGTTCTTGTTTGGCATTTGCTAAGATGTGCCGAGCGAATATTTCATTTCCAGGTTTAACATAAATATTTTTCAGGACTTCCACTGCAGAGGCAAATGTGGGACAGTCGATGATGTATTCATATAGAAAGGGGTCAACAAAGTTTATCAGAAAGTCAAGTTCATCAAGAGTAGGAGTGGGAAATTGTTGTCGTAGAGATGACAGGAAATTGTTGAAGGTTTGCAGCCAGTGATTCCAACGTTTGGATGCGTCTGTTGTGTTTGGGTCCGCGTTGAACCTCTCAGGTCGGAGAAATCGCTCCATGTTGTAATGTTGAATAAAATGATACGGATAAATGAAATTCAGAAAATCTGAAGTCTGTTTCTAGCCACTTATCTTGGCTTTATTCAACATTCAACTGAAGTAACTATGATTAGATGCGTGATCTGTAACACAAACAGATAGCGGACAGTCAGACAAACAGATAAAGCAAACAGTCCATGACGAGCGATGAAAATAATACAAAGCACATAAACATAGCAACATCATAACAGTAATAAGGGCCCTTGGATTTGTTATACCACAATTCCTTGCAGAATACACAAATGTGACTGGGTTGACTTTCTGCCGGCAGCCTGTAAAGAGGATTATGGAACGCAATTTCTGCCCACCTTTCTTGATTTTACTGGGCAAAAATGGGTCTCTTATTTTTGCCTTTAAAAAGATGGTGAATAAATAATGTTCAAGACTGAATTAATTCCAAAACTGGGATGTCCACGTGACTTATCATCAAAAATCGAAGCAGTACACAAAGTTTAAGTAGTCAAAAGTTTTGGGTGCTCATACACTCACCCTCTAACTCCAGTACAGTAAGTCTGGTAGCTGCCCCGTCTCTATGAACGGCTGAAGCCAAAAGGCAAAGAGGCGGAAATGATCTATGGAGTATAAGATGGAAGAAGGTAGGCCTTATGTTGACAGCAGGCTACACACTAAACTAATGCGCGCAAGCCCAAGGCATGTCAATTCAAATGATGACGTCACGGGCTGATGACATGTATTCTCGATCAGTCATTGACCCAAAGTAACCTCGGAAAGAAATTATTTCAAGTCTCCAAATCTAAAAACGAATCCCCACATGTCAAAATGGAAGGCGCCTTCGAAATTTCAGGTAAATCCGAGTTGTATGAGCGGCACTACGGCTTGTTAAAACTTGGACAATTTTTTTTTCCTTAAATTAATATAGATTATTCACCAGCAGAGTTCCCGGCGGTGCTCAGAATAATGTGTCTTTATTAAATACACTAAACAACCTGTCATCGAGCCAAATAAGTGATATTAACCTTTCCTTGGTGTGAATCAGGACATACTTAATCTTCGGCGACCACCTCGTGTGGTTTCCGAATAAAATGCACACAAACGTGCAGAGAACTCACGTTGATAATATATAATTTTATATTCGATTTTTTCTCTGCCAATTCGTCGTAGCCGACAAGAATTGATGGTAAAATAACTGATTGATTTAGTTTATTATCATTATCATTATCATTTCTCCATGATCTACTGTTTTGGGTAATCACATTTCGTCGGACGTGATTCGCTCAACACCACAGTGACAAGATGGGAGGGTGTACTGCATGGGCGTCAAGCTATTAATTGGACGGGCCTTGCCAGGAAATATTGCAAAATTTGATGACGTGAAGCAATATTTAGACTATAATTCAATAGTGGAGGTGGGTCGTCTCTCGGTCTTGGGAGAAGGTAGGGGTGGGGGGTTCGAGAGGGTCGTGGCTGTGCAGCTTCCTATGGGTGCGATTTTAAGTTGTTCCCAGATTGTTAGTTACTGTGTTGTCACACCACGTCAAATTTCATAGGTGGTGAGAATGAAGTGACTAAACGATTATAATTTGAATGGATTACACCCAGCATGATAGTTAAAGTAAATCAGTACTTTTTTGTCTTGAAATGTCTTTTAGAATTTAACTACACAGATCTAGTGCGTAGCTGGTACGATGAAATCAAGAATTTTGACCAGGCTACCATGGAATGCTCTGGTGTGTGCGGCCACTTTACGCAGGTAGGAAAGTTCATAAAATTTCTTTGGGAAAAGAAATGTATTTTCACTGCGATCCTCTCTAGTGCAAATTTTTCTGTGACACCTATACACTGGTAGGAAAGTTCGTAAAATGTGTTTGGAAGAAATTTTTGCATATTTCTACTGCATCATTCTGCTATGCTCAGTCTATTGTCTTGCCTCTTCCTAACACGATATGGTCGTTATAGTGTGGACGTGCTTTCTCCATGTCATAGTCCCAAGTTAGAAACGAACAAATCAAAACAACTCACACAATAAATTCTCAAACTACCAAACTAAAGTAAGCTGCTCCAGCTTTTGGTCATTCAGAACCTTCATCAGGCTAGGAGAAACTGGATGAAAATGAAAAGCTTAGATACTTTTAAATGCGTCATTACCAACACGGTTACATCTGTCTTACATCACTTTATGAAGATAGGATTAGAGGCCAGAATGCACGTGAGCATACCAGCAACCATCTATTGCTCAAAACATGACTACAGAAAGTTTATTAGATAACGTTGATTCAGCATTTACATTCAATATCCCAAAACATAATTATAATCACAATGGACATTGGTACAAAACAATTTGGGTATAATTATATACCTCTTTTCCCCCTGTCTCTACCGTAGGTTGTCTGGTCTAAGAGTTACAAGTTAGGCTGCGGTATCACAGACAATTCAGGATGTCCCAGTGGTGTAATCTTTTCCTGTAACTATGCTCCAGCGTAAGTTGGCCTGAATTGCATTAAATCTAGGTTGGTAATGGCGTCAGATAATTATGGTGGCAGCTGAAGACATGGTTCTTGACGACCTTGGTGTATTTAATTTTACTGGGAGTCCCTAAAGCCTGAATCCATAGTCACAAATGTATCTAAATGTTTTTATTGCTGTAGATGCTCAGATTGACAGCCTCTGTTCAGGTCTTTGTTTATGGGGTACCACTACCCTTGGCATTGAACTTGCACCTCTATTTTTCTTGTTTAGTTGTTGTTGTTTCTGTGGTTTTCTTGGCCTTTTTTGCCCCTAAAAGGGCTTCCAACTGCCTTTGTCCACGTCCTTGTCTTGATCCTCTTTCTTTCGACCTTAGCCCACAAAATGGATCTCCACTGGGCTGCTTTTTTTTTTTCTTTTCCTTCTTCTGTTTTCTACTAGGCTGCACCGAGGTATAAATAGACAGAACGTTTTCGCATTTTGTAGATTACTGCCAAGTCGTACCTAACTGTGTACCCTTGCACAGCCTGTGTTTGGTTCACAACCACTTCATCATGCAAACTTTGAGAAAAGTTCTGTTCAGTACTGCCGTCATTTTTAAAAATACAATTTTTGGACAATTTTACAGGAGAGCCAAAAAACTGAATATTGTGACCAAGACAACAAGTTGCACCAGAAGTTATTTTTTACAGGTCAAAGTGATATTTTACCGTCTGCTTCAACTCTACATATCGTTTCGTATCGGCTTTAGAGATAATTTAGAAGTTATTATCGAAATTGTATTGTTAAAAATAACGCCTGGTGATGGTTGCAAATTTAAAAATACAGTATTTTTATGATAACCATTATAACATATCAATTAAAATATCACTAAAAGTACCGTAAATGCCACATACTGCATTTTTCGTAAGAAAATGCGTAAATAAAGCAAGGTTACATCTTGACAAAAACATCACATATAACTTTCAAATCTCTTTATTTAACTGAAAATACCAACAACGAAGCCTTTTCTTCAACATAGACGATCAGTATAGGTTAACACATAAAAGTTTTGATTGATCTTAAGCGTATTGCTTTCAAATTCCATAAAACAACTGAAATTTCGAACAATGGGGACCTTTTATCCACCAATGGCTGAATCTCTCATTCAGAGGTTAATTGGATTTGCTTAAAGTACAAAACTGGGAAATGAAATAATGAAGAGAGTGATGAATAAAAATGATGTATGAGAGTATCTTACTCCGGCAATGCGTGTGTATTTAATTTGTATGCCTGCTTGACAAGATTTAACAGATAGACCTAAATCAAGATTTCTGATTGCTGAAAATATAACGTTCAGTCATAGTCAGTAGCCAGATCTTTGCTGGAAGTATTAACAGTCAGATTATGCCAGAACTCGTGTCTGTTCAATGGCATGAGTGGCAAGAGTTTGTTAATGATATCAGTTTTCTTGCTTGGGGGCACAACACGTGGCTTTCTCAAACATCTTTCCTCGATCTGAAGCAGGAAAGACTTCTCCAGGAACTCAAGCCTTGTTTCTTCACCAGCAAATGATGTTTTGTAAAAAAAGACTTTCGCTCCCTCGATGAAAGGCGACAGAAACCATGGACGCTAGTTTGGGTCGTTGTTGTAGCTTGTTCAGCACATGGTGGCTCACGCCGGATTGCCAGTCCCGGAAATGATGTGGTTCCATCAAAATGGGTATGCCCTTTGCCTTTCGCACACAAGAGACGAAGTCATTGAAGTCATATATTTTCCCGAGCCGCTTCATTTCATGTTCTATTCTGGAATGGCAGGCGTCAGCTGACAGAAAGGTGTGGCCTGGTTGGAAGAATTTGAGGGTGACTTTCTCTGCCTGAACTGCATCGCTGTTCACCAAAACAACAAGCATCGAAAAAAGTGTCCAGTTTTTATTTTGGCCACTGCAGTTGTCTAACCACAGCACTATTTCATCCTCATCGCGAACTTTCTAGCAAGAATTGATGAAATGCGGATGTTATGTCTTCATTCTTGCGTGCAGACACACCTTCATGCCACAAAGCAGCAAAATTGGGTTTTCCTTTAGAGACTGCTGCGAATGTCTCGTTGAAAACTGTCAGCCTGCGAGTGAAAATTGCTGGTTTGAATTGGTCCATACGCGGCAGCATCACTACCTTTTGTAGGTCTGCTGACATGATCAGTTTTCTGGCGGCACCCGAATCTTTCTTGTACTTTTGTTGTGCCTCACAGTATTTCTTCTTATGTTGAATGAACTCAGAAATGTCACACACCTCTTCACAAGTGTAAATTCGCTTGTGCAACTCCATCTTTGAACACATTTCACATTGTTCATGCCCTAAAACATTCATTGATATGTTCATCGCTTTGAAAATTTTTTGGAAGTGGCTGTAAGATAAATATTATCTTAGATTAACTGTTTTCAATGTAATGCTTGTGCATTTGTTTAACGGTGATTTCAGGTGGTAAGTACCTGCGCAAAGGAGCATGCTTTCGCCTGTTATGGGAAACGGTTGGGTTGTAAGTTTCAATATGGGCCTGTACGTCAGCAACGTTGTACACAGGGTTTGATGCTTTTCCTCGCCTGTCTTCCAAAATGGTGTGCGAACGATTCTGGTCAGATTGTTTTTCTCTAAACATGTGGGTTATCACTATGTCGTTCTTTGGTTTGTAGCCAAGTGTTCCAAAAAAGAAGATTTTGCACACTTCCACTCTTGTTCCATCCTGTTTCTTTAAAGTATATCTATACGTCGCGGATTTTCTTCCTGGGGCTTTTCTTTTTTGGTGTTGATTTATATAAGAACAGACTCCATGATGAACATCTTTTGCGCGCTGTATTCTGGTGCCCAATAACGTTCATTTATCTCTTTTTGCAACGATCCCTGAATCTGCTCGTTGCACTTGAGCTTTCGCTTGCAGTCGTTGCCGCATCCAGGTCTTACAGCATGAAACAATTTTGTCTTGTTTTCTTTGTTTTCGTTCATGTCGCCGTTCTCCCTTAGATTTTCGCTTTTTCTGTGGGCAACTGTCACTTTTATTTTGAGTACTCTGGCCTGTGTCTTGGGAGATTCCTTGTGTTGAAGATGATGGAATGCCTGCATTATCTGCACTGCATGTGCCACCAACAGGCTGGGTGTCTGTGTCCTTCAATGTGGGTTTGGACTTCTTGCGAGGAGTGCGCTTGGGCGATGGATCGCTTTCATCGGAACTCGAGGCGAAATCATCTTTCGAAGGTTCCCAGGTAGCATCTCTATCGCTGTTGTCAAGCTCGTCATCTGATTAGTGAATATTCCAGTTTGATTTCAGTGCAGCAATACGTTGGATTTTTTGTTGAGCACGTTGACGCTGTGCGTTTACTTGAAAGTTCAACGCTTGCAATTCACTCAAGTTTATGTCCATAGAGTCATCAAAGTCGTCGCCGCTATTCATCTGCAAAGTAGACGAATAGATTAATTACTGATAAGATGCGTGCTCCTGCAACTTTGTGAATTATTCATTTTCATTTGAATTTGAGTTTAATGTCCCTCCTTGCGCAGAATATGTTACTTGAGCGAAAAGGCTATCTAGACATGTTAACATGCTGCCACACATGTGACATACGTCAATATAGGTGAGCAAAAGCTCGGGGGGAGGGAGAGCCCTAAGATGACAGTTTTAAGAGAAAATAAGTATTAGGCGGACCAAGGTTGTAGTGCCTAGTTAGTGCTCAGGAAAGCAAAGCGGGAGTGAAAGAAGGAACAAAGAAAAATGATCAAGATGAGACTAGAACCCGCGACCTCTGCTACGGCACCCGTCGCCCTGCCAAGAAGAAAACAGATCGCTTAACCGTTCGGCAACTCCGTCTTTCAAAAAAAGAAACATGTGACATACGCATCCTATGCAGCCATAGTGATACTAACACCAAACCTAGCAGTCCTAGCTGCTCGTTTGTGTCAGGTGCCTTCTTTCTTTCTTTCTTTCTTTCTTTCTTTCTTCCTTTCTTTATCGACTTATTAGTTAATTAATGAATAAAATAATAAAAACATACAACTTGCCTCTGCTTGTCCATTCATGTCCTTCACTTCACGAGGATCTGGAGTCAGCGAAACAATGCTTGTCATCGACAGTGATCAGAACTCAATGGCCGTTTCATCAGAAAGCGCGCGAAATAATAGTTGCTATTTCTAGGGCCTATAGTAAGCCCTAAAAATAGCGACTAAAAATGCCGCATTGCAGCAATGACAGTATATGCTCATCGTTTTCTTCATTAAATATGATATTTTATTGGGACCGGCAATGGTGTATTCTTTTCAAAACTACAGTATGTGAGCATGTACTGTATTTTTTATAATACGTATTTCGCAAGTTCTTTTAAAAAATACCGTATGTGAGCATGTACTGTATTTTTGATAATATGAGCTTCACATGATGTCTTTTTATTGATAACTTTTAAAAAATACCGTATGTGAGCATATACTGTATTTTTGATAATATGAGCTTCACATGCTGTATTTTTATTGATAACTGGTGCACAATCTCAAAAACAGTATATATACAAATTCAGACACAGCTATGTCATTGTTAATGATAAAGGGAAGAAACTAAGAGCAAAAAAAATGAGTCATGTCTCGGTCCTTCACGTGGGTATAAAATGTCAATTTAGCCCCAAACAATATACTGTATTTTTGAAAATGACGGCAGAGTAATATTCATGCTCATTGGTAACAAAGACGGTTTCTTGTAATTTTATATAACAGATAAAAATAGATTTCAAGTTGGCATGCAGAATTATTTAGCTTGTGAGTGTCAAGATATTTGCTAGTGTCTCTGTTTGCCTGTACTCCATGGGTGAAAGTGACTTTTCCATTTGTGCGCCGGAGGTTGGTGGGCGCTTCTACTCTAGGGTTTCCTTCTGTCCTATCGTTCTGCTACATTTTGTCCACGTCTTCCTTCTTCCTAGCACAATATGGCCGTTATCGTGTCAACGTGCTTTCTCTAAACTTAATCTCGAATTTCATTTGTACATTTCATCAGAGGCAACATGATGAACGCAAAGCCGTTTACGAGAGGAACACCTTGTGGTGGTTGTGAAGGAGATTGGAAGAAATTCTGTTTTGACGGTTTGTGCAGTAAGTAACTTGTAGTGTCGTGAGTACATGACATTGTACTTACGGTCGGGAATTGAACATGAGGATTTGATCATCAAGAAGTACTAAGTAGTGATATTTTTACATAATTACCTAGTAAGCGATTTGTTGCCCACCAGAATAAGATGGGAAAGCCCCATGCTGTTGGTGGCCAAAGGAAACGTAACAGAGAATTTTCAGGTTATGTAACCCGGTAAAGCAGTCAATACAAAATAATTATGTCTTTCCGCTTCTTTCAGAAATTATACAGTACATGTATTTTGTCAATGTGCCACTTTGTAAAATCATCCAAATTCCTGCCCAACCAAGCACCAACAAGTATACGTACTGGGCAAGAAATACACACCAGACGTGCCAAAGGAAAAAATAACACATGCGAATGATAACACAGGCAAAAACAAATACAAACAACAAAAAAACCCACCCAGTCCTTATTTTAAGACTTTAACTCATTAATTGCATTGTCACCACCTTGTTATCCCTAAGCTGTTTGTTCTGACGTCAAAAAAGAGCAGTAAAGTTGGACATTTGGACCTGTGGGGTGAATATGATAAAATTAGAATCACCTCCAAAAAGAGCTGGGCGGGGGGGGGGGGGGGGATGCGATGAAATTTCTGTCATTTCCTACACACACACGAAATAAAAATGGAATCGCCTATCGTTGCATGGAGAAGCACTGAAATTAGAGACAGAATGCCTCAGCCTCAACCCCAAAGTCTCAGTCTTTGCCGCTGAAAATTCATGTAATTAACTTTACCCTAATTCTGTTTTCAAATTCCCAACCAGGACGCCTAATTACCTTCTCTGACTCATTTTCCAGTCACCAGACTTCGAAAAACCCAAAAATGAAAACTCAAAATAACACGTGTTTTTAATTGAACGTGCAGAGTTCTTGCAGAGTTAGTGTGTCACAAATCCCAGACTGGGAGATGTAATAGTTTATGACAGGACAACAATCACGAACAAACAAGTTTAACACTTAACAAAACAACCCATCAGACTCACACATTTATTAAACATAATTATACAGATAATAGCGCAATTACATACATTATATTATGGCAATTAACTGCCGTACAACGGCCTTATTCTCACACACACTCTCCCTCGGATCCACAATCCCGTAGTTACTCCTAAAGGCACTTCGGCCTCAGCCTCTCCCCTCAGGGTCTTAATAGCACATTAATAATTCACTGGCACCGCAGTCTCTCAATATCACCTTCCTATTGTCATACACCTTAGCACTCCCCTAGCACCTCAGCAGGGCAATAACACATTATCATTTCAATAGACATTATCATTTCAATAGTACATTATTAGTTCACTAGCCCCTCAACATGGCAATAGTGCATTATCACATTCACGCTCATATCTACGTCCCTGTCCGTGGCTGACTGCCACGACTCTATGTGCCTCTACTGTCCTGCACTGACAGCCTCACTTCTGGCCTATGTGTGGCCTCCGGCCCTATGCTGGCCTATCCCCTGTGCTCATCGAGGTGGCTCTGCGGCCCGTCCTCGACACCTACAAGAATAACATTACATTGGTATAATACCCTACCATTTCTATTCACTCCACCTCTCCTTACAACCCACGAAGCGTACACACACTAGTTCACCTTTCACTCACCACACATCTTACGGTAACACACCTCCATCGGAGTACACACTACTCACTCGCGCTACAAATCCATGAACTCACTTTCATCTATCGCTCATGGCGCACATTGCTATATCCAATACCAAGGACTTCCACATTCCTCACATATACTTATTTACATCATGGTAATAGACGAATATAATATAATACATCAATCATAATAATCAATCAACGTTCTACGTACCAGTCATCACTGGAAAGACTCTCTCACTAGTCTTCCCGACTGCTCCCCTTATGTCCGCCCGATGGGCTCTTATTCACAGGTCCGTTCCGTAGGACCTTCTAACTTGCAGTGATAGTAATACAGCGCTTTCGCCTCATTCAGACCCCCCCACTACTCACAACAGCACGCTTAACTTACTTGTCTACCGTGAGCCCTTCTTACTCTACACCCGCTCTGTAGCAATCCCCTTAATTGCACTCACTCCACTCGTGACATCATCCCCCACCCCAAAAAAATTAATGCAATTAATTTCAAATCGCATCAAGATGACTGTCAACGAGTGAGCGTGAGCAATACCTACACTAAAAAAAAAACCTAGCAGTTCCCCTAGTATATAAAATACCGAAATCAGGGGAAAATATGGGGATCAATATGGCCTGCAATATGCATATATGTGTCACATCATGAATAGCTAACTAACCACAATACTTAATACAGAGTCAAAAACCAATCAACCTATCAACCATTCCTCATATCATATTTATAATGTCAATATTTTAAAGTCGACTCATTCACACAGATCCTGTCAATGTTCCTGTCCTCCGATGTATAAGCTCCTGAAATCTTCCCCTAGGCTCGACTAAGGTAGTCGGCGATATGATTGCTGGTTCCTGGAATTGGTTGAATAGCGAAGGTATACGGCTGCAAAGCCAATGCCCATCTAGACAAGCGTGGGCTGGACGAACGATTCTTCGACAAAAATGTCAGTGGCTTGTGGTCTGTCTGGATACAAAATTCTCGTCCCATGAGATAACGTCCTAATTTCTGGACGGACCACACAATGGCAAGACACTCACGCTCTATCACAGAATACTTTCTTTCTCTCTGCAATAACTTCCTACTGACATAACATACAGGATGGAGACATTCGTTCTTCTCCTGTAGAAGACAAGCGCCGACACCAGAGTCCGACGCATCTGTTCTGAGGATAAAATTAGATCGAAAATCGGGTAATATCAGAATGGGTGACGATGATAATGCTGTCACCAAATTATCAAATGATGTCTGACATTCAGACGTCCACTGGACCTTATCGGGTTGTCCCTTCTTAGTAAGGTCAGTAAGAGAAGATGACAAGGAGGAAAAATTTGGAATGAACTTTCTGTAATAATTTAAAATTCCCACTAAGCTTCTGACTTGTTTCTTTGTTTTAGGGATTTGCAACCCTACTAACTTGCCAATTTTTGTTACTTCAGGTCTCTGAACACCTCTACCCACAATGTGTCCTAAGAATATTATCTCTGGACATGCCAAATCCATCTTTGCGGGTTTAGCAGTTAACCCGAAATGACGCAATCGTTGAAAAATTACTGTTAGTGTCTGAATATGATCAGACCATGTCGACGTATGGCATGCTATATCGTCAAAGAATGACACGACATTAGGTATGTCCTTCAACACTAATCTCATTAATCGTGCAAACGTCGCTGGCGCGTTTACCAACCCAAATGGCATGACCTTAAATTGGAATAATCCAATGGGCGTTTGGAACGCCGTGTATTGTTTAGACTCCTCAGTAAGCGGGATTTCCCAATAACCTTTCGTTAAATCTATCTTGGAAAACCACGTGGACCCGGCCAATGAAGCTATTAATTCCTCCTGAAACGGAATAGGCTCCCTATCGCCTACCGTAATAGTGTTCAATCTTCGAAAATCAATACAGAACCGCACCGATCCATCAAGTTTTTTCACGAGGACGATGGGTGATGAATACGGCGATGTTGATGGTTCTATCACATCTAACTTCAACATTGACTCAACTTCCTTTATGACTCTATCTCTCGAAGAAAAAGGCAACGGATACGGTCTAAGAAATACTGGCTTATCCGAAGTCAACTTTATTTGGTGCTGGATCACCGTAGTGCGACCCGGAAAATCCGTAACAACATCCGGGAATGACGCTAACAGGGTCTCAAGTTCCCTACTCCTTGAACTCGTAAGGTCAGGGTTAATTTTTACGTCCCTGTAACCTTGTGTCGGAGTTAACTCCGGCAATTGAATTTGTAACTCTTCCTGCGCCTCGGTGTCGCTTACGTCACAGTCCAACTGGTCTACGACCCCCGTACAAGCAGTAGAGAAGACATTCTCCTCTGGTCTTGTCTGTGCACACAGATACTGTGGTCTCTCATAAAATCTCTGTAGCATATTAACATGGAAAACCTTACTCGTTCCATCAATGTGGATAGCGTAATCTACCTTTGAAACAACTCGCTCAATAACATAAGGGCCTTTCCATGTCATCAATAACTTATTATGGTCCGTAGGTAACAACAACAGAACCTTGTCTCCTGGCTTAAAAATTCTCAGTTTGGAACCTCTATCTTTATAGTCTTTTGCTCTTTTCGAAGCGATACCAGAAGCTTCTTCTGCTATAGTGCGCGCTGAAGATAATCTTTCTCTTAAATCAACAAGGTACTGAAACACCGAAATCTGCTCATCGTCTCCCGATGATGGCGACGTCATCATGTCCCGAAGAACATCAGTTGGGCCCCTAGGACTTCGACCATACATCATTTCGAACGGCGAGAATCCCGTTGACTCCTGCCGTACCTCTCTGTACGCGAATAACACTGCAGGGATATATCTATCCCAATCTTTAGGGCGATCAGCAGCTACCTTACGCAGCATCGACTTTAACGTCGAGTTCAATCTCTCGCACATGCCATTAGCCTGCGGATGATAAGGGGTGGTAGTGATGGGTTGTATGCTGAATAAGCGGAACAATTCCTTCATCATCTGCGACGTAAATTGCGCGCCCCTATCAGACAGAATTTGCTCTGGTATTCCTACCCTAGCGAAAATTGCAAACAACGCTTCCGCGACTGCCTCAGACGTTATGGTCCGCAGAGGAACCGCCTCTGGCCACCTCGTAGCATTACATATGACCGTTAAGAAAAATCGATTCCCCCTATCGGTCGCTGGGTGAATGGGGCCAACAAGGTCTATCGAGACCTTTTTAAACGGTTCCGAGACCGTGGGGATCTTCTGAAGAGGAGCCTGGGGTGTACGACCCTTATGCGTCGTCTTTTGGCACGCACTGCACGTCTTACAATAGACTTGCACATCTCTGTGGATCGATGGCCAGTAAAAATTTTTAAGAACCCTTTCTTTGGTTCTAGCTATCCCCATATGACCCGCTAATGGGACATCATGTGCCAAATGCAATACTGTTGCGATCAGCAACGCTGGCACAACGACCTACTTTAAAATGGAGGACACCGTTACATACTTACGGAACAGAATGCCCGCCTGAACAACAAAGGAGGACGACCCGTTCTTATATCTCCTCGTTTTCTCGGTTCGCGCTTCCCCAAAACATGGGTTTAATGATGGGTCCTCCCTTTGTAATCTCGCCAAGCGCTCTGGCGTGATATCTAGTTTGACCGCTGGCGTAGCCAAAGGTCTAATCTTATCTTTATCAGCTACCCGTCGACGTGTTTCGACCGCGGCGCAAAAGTCAATACCTTTTGATTGCGACCATGCTTGCACGTTCTCATCGGAAGGGGAAACTACCCGTGATACATTCCCAATGATGAGCTGGGCGCCTGGAAAACAACCAACGACTGCTTCGACTTCCCCGCTAAGGAAAGGTGTATCTATCACTATTCTTGCCATGGGTAATTTCTCAATGGCCCCCGAAAATTGGATGCACGGTACAGTCTCACCTGTAAGCTGTGAATCCCGAATGCAGTCTCTATGCACTCCCACAACGGTAGATCCTGTATCTCGTAAAACCGAGACCGGTTCGTCCCCAACAAACCCCGGATAAACCCTAAGACCACCTCCTGTATGACATGAATTTATAACGGGGATCTTTCTCCCACAAGGTAAAACACCGGAAGATAATAACTTCTCACAACTGGGACACTTAGAATACTGTCCGCCTCCGTTGTCCGATGTAACACACGCAGCCGCATGATGAAATTTATTTGGGGAACATGGACTGGAGCTAATGTCCACGTTCGCCGCTATCCTACCTGCAGGGCAGTTCACGCTGATGTGATCTGCTCTACCGCAGTTCCAACACTTCGCGGCCCTACACTCGCGCGAAAAGTGACCCACGCGTCCGCAAGTCCAACACTCCGCTCCCTGTGCTGCTATAGGCCTGGGTCCCCGTGACCCATCGCGACCGGAACTAGAGTCCCTATGCCGTCGGTCATCGGCAAAGGTCACAAATCGCCCCCGGCCATTACCGCGACCTAGCCCTCCTGCTCGGTCAAACTTACCGGATCCATATGCCGGTGATTGGTGATAGCCCCTACGCTGCCCCTGGGCTTGCCCACTATAGGCACCACGCTGACGCGACCTGTCCCTAAGTCCTGCCGGCGACCCTTCGACAACGGCGACGTACCCAGCATCTTGGACGTACGCCCTGGCGACTGGTTTGGACGGATGTGCCGTACGGTATGCTTCCGCCAACTTAGACGCCTCCTGCACCGTCGCGGGTTCGTTTTCTTTCAGGAAAGCCACCAGATCTTTGTGGCACGACGCGTACAGCTGGTCACGGATCATTAAGTCTTTCAGTTTAGCAAAATCCGCGCCCACATGCGCCAAGTCTACCCAGTTCGCGAAATAGTCCGTTAGTCTCGCGACGAAGGCAGCAAAGTCCTCCCTGGTATCTGCACGTGCCCGCCTAAACTGCTCCCGGAAATATTCCTCGGTACGCGCAAATCGGCGAAGCAGCAAAGCCTTCAGCTTATCGTAATATTGCACGTCTTCGCGCTGTAGCTCTTTAAAGTAGGTTAACGCTCGCCCCTGCAATAGAGACGCCAGGTACGTGGCCCATAATTCCTTATTTTCCCCCCATTGCAATTGTGCGTTCAGTTCGAACCTGTAAAGGAAGGCGTCTATGTCGTCCTTCCGGTCGTCGAACGTAGGGAGCTTAATCCTAACGCCACCTTTATTGTGTACCTGCCGCTCAACTGTTTCCGTTGGCGTATTCTTTTTGATTTCCAACTCCGCGATTCTTATTCGCGCCTCTCTCTCATGCTGCTTATCTTCTAACTCCTTTAACTTAAACTCCCTTTCCTGCTCCTGAGCCTCTAACTCCTTTAACTTAAACTCCCTTTCCTGTTCCTGAGTCTTAGCCTCTCTTTCTTGTTGCTGAGCCTTAGCCTCTCTTTCCTCTTCTCTCTGTCGCTCTTGAGCCTCTTTTTCTCGCTCTCTATCCTTAGCACGCTCATCGCGCAAATCTGCCTGCTGTTCTTTAATCCAGCCGCGTAACTCTTCTCCCTCCAGGCCAAGTTCCTTACCCAACTTCATTAGTTGTTGGAGTTCCGCCATTTCACAGATTTATGGTTATGGTATCTATTATAAGACGACCAACCTGTCGGTATGATCACTAACGATACGACCAGAGACCTGAGATCACACCAGATATAACAATACCCAGTTGTCTCAAATACAATTCAGAAATTTACCTTTACAGCACAACTAATTCTATATCTATAAAATGTATAGCACTATTAATTATAAAAGAAAATAGAAACGACAAGAATGAAGAAATTCAGCAGAAGGACCACAAGTACGTCAAGGACAACGAACCAGACTAGGACAAAGCTTCTACAAAAGAAAATATAATGGAAAAAAATGCAACCTACTACGCCGATTACACTACAAGCTACGAACAAGAACAGAGTCTGAAAAAAAAGAACGTATCTACAGAAAGGTAAGAGAGGGACAAGAGAGACGTCTTCCTAAAACAACGAGGAAGATGGAACGGCACAATCTAAACAAAATTACAGGTCCCTACAGAACTGTTCACTGTGATGAACGAAGTTCCAAATTTAGCCCACCTCCCGAAGAGGATAAACTACGCTCACCACAGCAAACCCGCACCACCGCCCGTACAATCAATTACAACGAAAACAGCAAAAACAGGGAAAAAGACAGATTAAAGGAACAGCCCACAATCCAGGGCACACAAATTTTGACTTTTACTTAACTTTCAATCAGCGTTTTATTTAACTTGACGTATGCCGGAGCTCTGGCTGCTTGTCTCCTCTACAGGCTGGCACACACACTCTGCAGAAATTTAAGTACACATTAATACATATTCATCAAAATACATGCATCAATACATATTCATAAATATACATAAATCATACCATCATGAAATTCCCATTCATCCCACGAACAAGGACAACAGCACGAATTCCTAGCACAACAGAAAAACAACTAGATATAACGAATACACAATGTCAAAATGACCACAGATAAACAGGACGAGCCCCCAATGTCACAAATCCCAGACTGGGAGATGTAATAGTTTATGACAGGACAACAATCACGAACAAACAAGTTTAACACTTAACAAAACAACCCATCAGACTCACACATTTATTAAACATAATTATACAGATAATAGCGCAATTACATACATTATATTATGGCAATTAACTGCCGTACAACGGCCTTATTCTCACACACACTCTCCCTCGGATCCACAATCCCGTAGTTACTCCTAAAGGCACTTCGGCCTCAGCCTCTCCCCTCAGGGTCTTAATAGCACATTAATAATTCACTGGCACCGCAGTCTCTCAATATCACCTTCCTATTGTCATACACCTTAGCACTCCCCTAGCACCTCAGCAGGGCAATAACACATTATCATTTCAATAGACATTATCATTTCAATAGTACATTATTAGTTCACTAGCCCCTCAACATGGCAATAGTGCATTATCACATTCACGCTCATATCTACGTCCCTGTCCGTGGCCTGACTGCCACGACTCTATGTGCCTCTACTGTCCTGCACTGACAGCCTCACTTCTGGCCTATGTGTGGCCTCCGGCCCTATGCTGGCCTATCCCTTGTGCTCATCGAGGTGGCTCTGCGGCCCGTCCTCGACACCTACAAGAATAACATTACATTGGTATAATACCCTACCATTTCTATTCACTCCACCTCTCCTTACAACCCACGAAGCGTACATACACTAGTTCACCTTTCACTCACCACACATCTTACGGTAACACACCTCCATCGGAGTACACACTACTCACTCGCGCTACAAATCCATGAACTCACTTTCATCTATCGCTCATGGCGCACATTGCTATATCCAATACCAAGGACTTCCACATTCCTCACATATACTTATTTACATCATGGTAATAGACGAATATAATATAATACATCAATCATAATAATCAATCAACGTTCTACGTACCAGTCATCACTGGAAAGACTCTCTCACTAGTCTTCTCGACTGCTCCCCTTATGTCCGCCCGATGGGCTCTTATTCACAGGTCCGTTCCGTAGGACCTTCTAACTTGCAGTGATAGTAATACAGCGCTTTCGCCTCATTCAGACCCCCCCACTACTCACAACAGCACGCTTAACTTACTTGTCTACCGTGAGCCCTTCTTACTCTACACCCGCTCTGTAGCAATCCCCTTAATTGCACTCACTCCACTCGTGACATAGTGCATATCCAAAGATGGCACTATGCCTGCCCATCAATGGAAAAATTATTTTCTGACATGGACCTGGAGTGCATCCTGTCCTTTCTGAGAAAGGCTAAGAAAACTAGATGTAAAAACTTTTATACTCATTTACAAAACTCTTTTCAGATCCATGAAAAATAACTTTTTTACCAATATGATAAAATCTATAGGGAACTGTTTTGTGTTTAAGTCTATTTGTAAAATTTAGAAGCTCCTAACACCAAACATGATAAACTACCCAAATAGACCGTGAAAACGGCAATGGCCGTTATTGTGCCGACGTACCTTCCTCACCGTGCGAGGGGCGGCAATTGTCGGTATTGACTCGCAAGCGCTCACGCCGCACGGGCGGCAAAAGTCTGGAAGGTCAAGCTGACCGCGCCATGCGCAAGCCCTATTTTCACGCATCAGGTCACTGACCTTTTTGAGACGTAACCACCATGTTATTTTTCACTGTATCTCTTCTAAATCAAACGCATTGTGACATGGACATGTTAACCAGTGAACCACTGGTCGGAATCACAAAGACTAAGCTTTCAAAGGCTCTCCCCACACTTTCAAAAGATGTAACATCGACATGCGAACTGTTGTTCAACAAATTTGCAATATTATCTCATTTTCTCACAAACTGACCACCATCTGGAGGTGTCTGTATCTAAGAACCAATCAGAAACAAGCTCCAAAATAATCTTTGCCCTAAATGCCCACATTGGTTTATTAGTATGTGTCAATCAGGATGAAACCATTTGTGTAGGGCTTGGGAGGGCCTGGCTAGTTATCATGCTTCGTTCTCACGAAAACTACAGCTGTCAGTTTGGAATCATAAGTCAGATCATTGGTTAGAGACTGACAGACTAAGGTTTTGCTGGTTAATTCATTATCAAGAGTGATTAGGCATAGCAGCGAATGTTTTCATACCGATCTATAAAAACCGAACCACGTGGACAGCGTTTTTGGTCATCGCATCGCGGCACAGGTCAGTGACCCCAGATAAGATTCTCCGTGAGTAAGGTCACTGACCGTGCAGCGGGCTTTACGGGTAGCACGCGGGGTATGGGTTGAAAGTCAAACTCAAGCAAATGTCGATCTAATATTTTGAAGTATATTTTATTTTCTTCCACCTGTTCAGGCAAAACAGAACCAACAAGAACAGAAACAGGTAAAACAATCAAGCCTAGAGTGCCTTTGTGTCTGTCCCTTACAAGAGGTTCATGAGAACAGTTTGGTGTAGGACATAACCCGGTTAAGAGGCAACGCTAAAACAGAACAAGATGGTTTATCCGATCTTGCCTTATCTCTTTAAGGATATTATTGATGTTTGTGGCCCACTTGCTATGACACTTCATTGTCACTGTAGTCCTTAAGTCTTGCTTTGCACTAATCAATGTCTGTTTTATGTCAATGAACGTTGTCATGGACGTTGTGGGAATTACTTTTAGGTCTGTAGAATGTCCATGGATGAAGACATCTCTTCATTAAACATTTATAAAATTATCAAGTTTGGACCAACCCAAGCCATATTAGAGTTTACAACACAAAGATGTCAAGTAAATAGGCATGAACATTGTCCCAAGGCGTATAGGTAGAGTGCGCACATCCACCATCTTGTCTGTCCGGACCCACTTAAGCCGTCGCGAACCAATCGGCGGCGAGTTCACTACTGTAAACAATGACACGTGTATATACGCACATGGGAGACGTCGGTCAATTCTTTCACTTCCTTTCTCTTGTCTACACGGATGGTAGGGAATCGGACCAGTTTGGATACATCCTTTCCACCCCTGTCACAACAGTCAACTGCAATGCAACCAGCAGGCATTTTAACTGCTTAGACCATAGATATAGTACACACAGATCGCACGCTCAGCGAACCTCGCGCGATGCCACAGTGCGCATGACCGACATAGCGATAAGCCTGAATCGCTGACTGGCTCAGTGTTGCTTGATTGTACTTTGTAGGGTAGGCTGTTTTACAGTGACGATGCGCAAGAGAATCATTTTTAAAACAAGGGCTAAAAACAAAAAAAAAAAAAGAGGGGGGGGGGGAGGAGGTCTAAAATGCACCGTATCAAACACCAACAAATATATAACGCTATCAGTATCATGAGATGTTACCAACGATAGTGACTTGGCTAAACAAAAAAAAAAAAAAAAAAAAGGAAATAAAATAATAATAAATGAAGAATCTGTTAAGACTCGCAACCCTATTAACAAAATAGATATTTCAGGGGGTCTCTGCCTCGGATCCTAGTTGGTGTTCAGTAGGAAAAAATCGGCATAGATATATATTACAGATATGGCTAAAAACCGGTGTTAGCATCATCTGTGTTAAGGTATGAACACCCCAACCATTATTTCACTGTGGGCTATATTAACATTTTCATTTATCCCACATTTTCCAAGATGTCCCAAGTTGAAATATCTCACACACGTTCTTTCACTCTTGCCTCAAATTTTGACAACCAGAAACACGCCCTAAAACCAATTAGATTTTGAAAACTTTGGCAGCATACCAGGCAACCTAATATGTTAGATACATTCCTTATCATGCACTCATAAAAAGGTTAAGAGCCCAGATAGCGTAGCAAAGCATGACACTGAAAGGTCTACACTCTACTTGACTGTTATGGTTGCGGCAAATTAGCAGTAGCAGGTTAGCCTGATTAGAGTTACTGGCATTCTCCAGGAATAGCATAGCGCTGTGGTACTGAAACCATTCATTTAATCTTAGATGACTTGGTTCAGACCCAAATATTGGGGCGGTTCCAAGAGAGTTCTAAAAAAATACATCTTTTTTCGGTTTCAGTTTTAGGTCGAAGTCAACCACACAATGATACATTTATTTCAATAGGCCTACAATTTAAGTTCTAACAGCAGAAAAAATGGTAAAGCAAAACAACTAAACAACAGTAAACTTACTTAGAACAACAACAACAAACAAAAAAATAATACATGAAGATCTACATCCCATCTACTCGATGGGAATATAAAAATTTACGGTTTATCATTGTCTAACTCTGATTGATCTAGTCTAGCAGACTATAATTACTCCCTGTCTGCACCCATGAAATATCTAAAATAGTTTATTTACGTTTCCAAACAATACTCTGTTGTGTTGTGAAAACTTGCAAAATATGCTGGTCCTCCTAATTTAACGCCTCTAAATAAGTAAATATGAACGCGAAAGTAATAGCAGACAACAAAATGTTTACAAGCGGAAGCCCCGCATTCAGGCTTATCGCAATGGGGGGCTACTTCCTGGCTGGCATCACTTTTCATTCCACCAGCGGAAGGAGTGCGCGATCTCTGTGTTACTATATCTATGGCTTAGACACATCTCGAAGTTACACTCATCAGCTGGTCCACCGGCCATCTCGTTTGGCGGAAGTACAAAACAAAAACTCTGTGATGTCATGCGCATTCTACCCATATCCGTCCGAGTTTGACTGTGTAGAAACATCAACCCTAAAGTTAGTGGTGTACAGTCTAGTTTGTTTTGCCTCGGTTTAGATGCAGACTTGAACTTCCC
Organism: Onchidella celtica; assembly: GCA_963931925.1. Taxonomy (NCBI): domain Eukaryota; kingdom Metazoa; phylum Mollusca; class Gastropoda; order Systellommatophora; family Onchidiidae; genus Onchidella; species Onchidella celtica. Next base: position 32,636,870 of record OZ007570.1, read on the forward strand.
TTGAGTCACCTAATGAGACAGACATTATTTCCGTGTCACTAGTGTGTGAGGCCCCGTTTATCTCCATAGTCTAAATACATCTCACACTAAAGCAGAGACAAAACACACGCGGCCGAGTGCGCTACTTGTTGATTAGAATTGCTCCATAATTTTATCCTTTGTCAAAAACCCATTGTCTATTTTACTTTTTCAGGCAACGGGGCCGAGAAAACGACTGCACTTATGGTTTCTGCCATCATCTTGCTTGCCGCCATGTCTAACCAATGTACTATGTGACCTAGCTCCCATTTCAAAACAATGAATAGCTGTCAGAATCCGGTTAAACTTGAAAAAAAAAAAAACACCAATCCAAAAGAACAAAAATTTCCGTTTGAGCAATGATAATAACATCTTAAAAAAAAAAAAAAAAAACCTTTTTAATCGAGCAATGCTTCAAAAGACTGAATGAATAATTTATTAAAATTGTCTGGTCATTTTCATTTGTAAAAGAAAAGAATGTACCGAACCAATTTAATACTCCAAATTAGCTATCGTCCACGCATGGATGTAAATCACAGTAATCGTCTGCCCTCGAAGGATGACACTTTTTATTATCTGCACCATGTAAATTATTTTACTCTTTTTTTTCCTTCTTAAACCCCAGGCCGTTAAACTGTGCGAAAAGTAAAAGAAATACCGATTTTGCATAGATTTTGTGTCCTTTATAAATTCATGGCTGTTGGTTGGTGAATGCTTTTGGTGGAGCCTCTTCCTTTCCTACGAAACTTCTGTATTTTTCATCTTGCTTCTTCACAACACAATAATGTTGACCTTCTTTCTATAACCTCAAACTTAAGCTCAAACTAAAATCACATTTTCCATCCACTCAATTTATGTAACCACACAAAAAACAGTATAAATGTTCATTCAGTGTTTGCAGTATGAATGCAGACAACGGTTGCTGCCAGGCAGGCACAATTTAAATAAACGTTATCGTTCTAACAAGAGATTGTAAGTTGCAGGTGATGGAAAGAGCAAAGCATAAGCCGTGAGCATATTTCATTTTAGTCTTCACCATAAAGCCCTGGGGCGTGAAGCGATGTACCACCAAACATAGATCAAAGCAGAATCGTGACTGAAACTGTTGAGAAAAGAGAACATGAACATTGATGGGTAAAATATTTATGTTGTCTTTGTGTATCTTATAATAATAATTTATTTGGCATCCAGCTACCCATGCCCTTTATCTAAATCTGCACCCGTTCACCTTGAGAAGGGCGATAACCTCCGTCAATTTATGCAGATAATCAGCTAGCTCAAGCGCTTAAAAACCTATAGTTTTGTTAGTATAAAGAGTTGGGGATATCAAATTCGATTATAAAACGAAGACAAAACTGAGGTTCCTTAGCCGTTATCATTATTAGGTCAGATTAAAAAAAAAAAATCACGAACAGCTGAAACAAAGTGGTACTGACTTAATGTGCGTCGGAAATATTCAGCTGTGTTTTGTGATTTTACCTTATAATAATATTTTAGAGCCATGGCTACTCAATTTTTACATCATTGTTTTACAGTACGTAGAGCACCGGTCTTATTCCGTCTGTACAGCAAACTAGTTAAGATCCCCAAGCGGCTCCTTGTAAAAGAAACATTCTTAGTCACAATACGCAGCAGCCACATAAACTGTGTCAGGGTCACAGAGGTTGGAAGTTTGTAAAAGCAGCAATTTACGACCCAATGTCCTACGCTCATTCACCACATCCACGATGGCTATCATTTCATAACGATGTGATACCTGATGCCACATGAGAAAATGAGACTGCATGATTTGACTAGCTATGTTCATTGTTGGGAATAAAATTATTGGCATCATTCAAGGTCATTCAAATCTGAAGACAGCAACTCCTGCATACCATTGTATTTATCACGTGAACATTGTCAGATCTCAATAACAGGCATAGTATATAAAGAAAAAATCGACAAAGAGGGAAAATAAATCTCTGTTCTTGTCTTTATTTATTTATTTATTATTATTTTTTTTTAAAGAATGCATTATCTTTTCATATAAATCTTTAACTCTTGCAGTCTTTTGACATTTAACGTCATTTTTTGCTTTGGTGGTAATGGATTCACATTCAGCTGGCTTATCTACATTCTGGGCTAATTCACTGCACGTTTGATTGCACGATGCACCTTGGCCCCTAAAGGGCTGAAGAAAAAAAAATTGAAATATCATTTATTAGATCTATGTTATTGCTAGAGAGCTGTAGTTTACAGTCCTTCGTGAAACAATATTTCAGCCACAGGGCAGTGTTGAGATGCTACGTTTAACATTATTAGGCTGTTGGCCATTTAATTGACCATACAGCTGGTCACAACATCATTATAACAAAGCAGTACACAAAATCAGGCCTTGAAAAGAACACATTACACACTGAATTCAAAAATTAAAAAATAAAAACAATTGAGAAGTAAGCACAGTAAATCATGGCTCGAACCAATTTCTTATCGGTTGGGGAAGTGCTAAAAACTACGTACTATATTTATGAAGCTTTTATATAATTTATATATATATATAGAAACATAATGACGTGTTTGAAGTCTAGCTTGTCTGTACTATTAATATTATATTAAACTACATAAACCTGACGATGGTATGTGTCCTCCTGAGCACATTTACTGTTAACACTAAGCTGAACTGTGTGGCGATCTAATTCAAGTTAAAAACAAGTGCGCTTCGCTCTTTACTTCAACAGACACGGGTAGTGGTGTAACAATGGATTCTTACGTGCTGAGGATTATGTATGCCGATGACTATTTCATATTATGTATGCATGTGAACTATAATGTGTGTCCATTATTATTTTTGGACGTCTGTTTTTTTGTTATATTTTTTTGTTTGTTTCAGTATTGTCTTTCTTCATATTGCAATTGATTTGTAAAAAACACAATTTGAAAAATCACTTTATGGTACCGATGAGGCAGTGAGCCGGGGACGCCAGTGGCCGGGCTGCACTGGGTTTTTGTTAGTTAGCAACCTTCACTGGGTTTTAGGCTTTTAGGTTTTAGGCTTTTAAACTTTAAGGTTTTTAGTTTATAGTATCTTTAGGTCTTTATATAGTTTATTGCATAATTATAGTTTATAGGTCTTAAGAGTTAATTATATTTTTAGACACTAAGTATTTTTCATCACTTGTTATATCAATCCAATCATTGCTGAGCTACATAACCTTTTCAACATTTTTTATTTTTTTTGCTAATAAAATGTGGCGCCTGTCGTCAAAATGATACTGGTGTGGTGTAAGATCGTGAGCAAGCACCACGGTGATGATGGTTGAGTGTTGAATGTTTGAATATTTAATCCTATTATTATCCACCACAGTTTAAGTCAGTTTCCATTCTATATCATCCCATTCCACAAATCATCACAGTCACACATATTCTATTGAAACTGTAGTTTTTCAGAAAAATCTGGGATTGAAACTGAGGGTTTAGATTTGCTGTTCGGGTTCGAAAATATGGCGGCATCCACCGGCTCGTAGTCTTTGGAACTATATAAATGTTTGTGATCAGGATGTTCATTGAGCATTCGTGTGTAGGTTTCTGGCATGTTGTTGTCCTTTGGACAATCTGTGACATTTGGTATTGGTATAATTTTTGGTTTTTGTGTTAGCCATGGTGGGGTGGCAGGAAATGAGACATCTTCATCTTCATGGAATTAGGCGGTCGGATTTTAGCCCGAGCGAGCAAGGACCGAATCCGAAGGAAAACTGGCGGGGTAGACCTGGGGCAGTTTTGAAATCCTGGATGTCTGCTGTGCCGAACACCACCTAACATTTTGAGGTGATGTATGCTGGTTTAGCAGATCCATAAATTATGCTTGCGTAATCTAAGCTGGATCTGGGGACAAGGTGGTCTAGAGGCAAGGTGCTCGCCTCTCATGCCAAGGGTCCCGGGTTCTAAACCCGGGCAGTGCAGGCATGTTGGAAAGTGGATTTTTCTCATATTTTCAAGTCCCTGGTCCTATTGGGGGGTAGGATCGAGTAGTTCTTGGAAATTGGATTTTTCTCATATTTTCAAGTCCCTGGTCCTATTGGGGGGTAGGATCGAGTACCTAGTCTTCTCGGATAAGGACGAAAAAATTCGGAGGGCCCGTGTGCACGTTGCGCACGTTAAAGATACCTTGGCAGTTGGAAATCGTAAAGAGCAGGCCGAAAGGCCGCTGCCCGGGCAAAATTGAAATTAATAGATTAAAATTTATCCATATCATCTCCCCCCCCCCCCCCCCCCCGCCAGAACAAGAAATAATAAAACAAATAAAGTGAGGTGTAAATGCCAAGAGCAGCGAACCTCCTAAAATAAAGACCTCAAATCATAAGCTGGATCTGAACAGGGAGAGCGGCAGAGATGTATCATGGAGATTCGACCCGCATCCCACTCTGTTCCGGAAGTGATCTTTTAGAACATCACTAGTAATATATATCAGGACTTTTTGGCATGACATTTGACAGTTTGAATTGTTTAATGTTAACTTTTTTGTTGAAAAATCAGGCCCAGGAATTTGGTGTCGGTTTTCATTAGCATTCGTTGGCTTCAGTTAAAAAAAAGGTCTGGGTCCCTGTGAAATTTTTTTTTATTGCAAAAGTGGACAGCCGTGGACTTTTGAGGCGAGAATTCAAAAGTATTTGCATCTGCCCACCTCTGGACGGTGTTTAGCGACAGCTGCATTTTTCGTTCCATTCCATCTATTCTGGGACCCCTGTAGAAAATTACATGTCAAAATTGGGCAAAAAAGAAAAAGTTACATTTAGCAAAGCCCCGTGTAAGAAATAATACACAAGCGATACAATGCAAACTAAACGAGAATACAGAAAATCTGTAGTTATCTGCGAGTTCTTGCTTGGTCATCATCACAATAAAGCACGCCTGCCAATGTAACATAATAATTCTGTTTTGATTTTATCTTTTATTGTTCGATTGTTTTATCTGTTCCATTTTTTTTTTTTTTTCTGTTTTTTTTTTCTTGATAAAGGCGAAAGCCGAAATATCGGACATTTTCTGTCTTCTCTTTTACTTTGCATTGTACCGTTTGGGTATTATTTCTTACGCAGAGCGTTAATCAAGAGCTGACTCAGTACTATAAATGCCATGCTAGGCCACGGGTTGAATTCAGAGTTTTTTAAATCTAGTCATAGTGAAGTGTCCTTGAGCTGTTCTCGTGAGCAACATGTTTTGTAGGTAAACTAGGGACAGAGCAGCTTGAGTCCGTGATTTAATAGCATTGTTAGAGGGTGTGAGGTGGTTGTAATTGACTGTTGACATTCAGTAGTTCGTGAAAGCATGAGTTTGGATTTAATTTTGATTAACCTATTTAGAAGACGACCTTGTCTGTCTTAGTGCAAGGCGAGATGAGCTCGCATGGCTGCACCAGTCAAATCCAAGGATTTGGACGGTAGTTACAGGTAGCTAGACATTATAAAAGTCAGCCCATAACCCCTGTCCATCATCACATGCAGAAAAGTATTCACTGCGAAATGGTCGGCTTGTTCGAGCCAGATCGAAACAGAGACGCAGCAGAGCAGTCCATCTATACGAGGAGCCTAGAAATGACGAGCTCCAGCTAATAGCTGCCCGGACTTTGTCCACCATCCAACGCTCTTGTTGATATTCCCTGGTTCTTGATAGCTAGGGAAAAGGGTATGCATTTAATTGTATGTCAGAATTCAGATGTTACCAGCAGTATGGGAGTCTACTCCTAGAGTCACCGCCAGGCAGTGCCAGAATAATAATATATGACATGAGCCATTGCAATTGATTTGGCGTGTGCTGAGACGGTGAAGACTATAATTTGTATTAAATATCCTATGAGTCATTAGTTATATTTGATCCAGTACTAAGATCTTTTTGTCCATTCTAAAAATATATTGCTTTTGCAGTTACCCTGAAAGTCATTTTATATAATTATATATGTTATCTTTATTTAGCTAAATCAATACATTATTGTGGCCCTACAGGCCTGACAAAACTATTTCATTTGATTTGTTTAATTAATTCCAGTACGAAAGTTTAGTGTGTTCGCCGAGTGTTGGTTTTCCTCTTGAATTGCAGTCGTTTGACATAAACCACATTCGCGACAGCGTTGCTACATACACCATTTTCTTTTTGCCCAATTTTGACATTGCTTATAGCCCTTCCGCGACCCAAGAGATTTTCTGTGGTTTTTATAAAATTTCAGCAAATTACATGGTCTATTGCAACTGCATGTTATTCAGAGACGGTAGCTTTCAGGATAAAAGTCTGCAAACGGACGAGACTGTCTGTTATGGAGGGCTTGGCACGGAACGATCTTGAGATGAAGAGAGGGACTGGCTGGTTTCTAAGACGCAATTTTAATGTTTTGTTACCATTCGTTTCACCAGATTGCGGAGGCAGCAGGTGAGAGCCATGGGGCGATAATTTTTAGGGTCCAAAATGGTCGTTGTTGGTTTGCAGTATGGGGGTAGTGCTAGATTTAGCTTTCCTTCAGGATAGATAAAGTGACTGATGGACTGGTGATCGGACCAAAGGATGGGTGGGTGTATGAAAGAATAGGTGAATTGATTTACAAAACTCTCTTTTAGCTGTAAGGGAAATTTGACAAACACCTGTCGTTTTATTTTATATAAAATTTGGCAGTTTGGTATCACAATTTAAAAATACCTATAACCTAAGTTACTATAGAACGTAGAGAAGTAAATAGAAATGTACAATCCTCATTAAACATAAACTGAACTCAAATGCTTGGGTAAAGAAATGTTTTTCCATCTGAAATGACATTTACCTTTCCTTGTTTCATCAAATTTCTAGCCCATCCAGGAGCAATAGAATACATGTCAAAGAAAACAGAGAAAGACACAGAAGATGCTTTTTTACCATCTGTCATTCGCCCCAACGAGGCATTCTAGGTAGATGATTGTGTGCCCATAGTTTATTATGCTACTACATGTCTTATGTCTGTTATTGAGGTTTGACATGTTCATGTACTAGTGAAATATACAGTAGTAAGCACGAGTTAATGACTCCAGATTTGAATAGCTTTCGATAATGCGAAGAATACTGTCATTTGCATTAGCATTGCTAAACATTTTCCAAATTTGGGATCTCGATCCCATTTTCTCACGTGACAAAAAGGAGGAAATCCAAAGTAAATTAAAGAAAAAGATAGAAGAATGCAGAAATCAATACAAAAATAAATTGCAGCAGCAATTTACATCACACTAAACCAGGCATGTATGGAAATGTATGAACAAGATTGTTGGGTATTTACCAAAATGAACACCTATTGACGTACCAAATGCCAATGTAGACCAATGTAGATGTATTGTAAATGATCTCAACGGTTTTATGCCCGTTTTGACGTTCATGATTTCTCGGCTGATATTATGTGATTTGAACTATTCTTTTTTTAATGATTTTGTCAATGAAGATTCCATTACTGTCAGTGAACAAGACCTCGTAAAACAGTTCACGTTATAATGATGGTCAACAAGAGTTGTGGGCCTGATGGTATAAAGTGTAACTGTAAGACTCTGAAAATGTGTTCACAACAGATAATACCTGTATCGAAAAAGAACAAAGTAGTAGAAATAAACCATTTAAGGCTGATTGCACTAACGTCTGTTTGTAGTGAAATGCTTGGAGAGGATTTTTTTGTCACGATATAATTTTAGAGTGTCACCAAGATCCGATTTAATTTGCGTACCGTGAGAAAAGGGCTGTGGAAGATGCCATTCTATAGTTACTTCAATACTTGACAACGTCTACAAAATCTTGGCATTCCAAAGATCTATGCCTCAATCCTTTTTCGTAGACTTTTCCAGCGTCTTCAATACCATCCAACAACATCGGTTTGTTTCAACATTGTTGGAAATCAATGCCAACAAAAATGTTGCATCCTGAGCATTAGATTTCCTTACAAATCGACCCCAGTATGTAAGTTTGAATGTTGGACAGAGCATTTCTACATCATCAACTCTCTATACGAACACAGCAGCACCTTTACACAGTGTTTTATCACTTGTGCTCTTCACCATTTATACTATTACTAGTCAATGCAGAAGTGAGTTTAACAATATACATAATAAATTTGCAGATGACATCAGCATCCAAGGCCTTGTCACTAACTCAGTCGATGAAAAAGCTTCGATCTATATTACAGAAATGGCCAGATTTGTACAATGGTGCCTTGGTCGTTTCCTTGATTGAATGTAAAGAAAACAAGAGATATTGTAATTGATTTTAGGACAAAAATACGACACCTTTACCACCATTAGGCGTTGTTAATGAAGAGGTTGATCTAATTGACCATTACAAGTATCTGGATATACATATCCACCGCAATCTGATTAGCATACATCTATTTCAAATGTCAATTCAAGAACGATCCAAAGAATGTAATTTTTACTAAAATTAAGATCTTTTATTGTTGATAAAACAATGCTTTTCCTGTTCTGCAAAGCTGCCATCGAAAGCTTAATAACTTATTTTATTATAACGTGGGGAAGCAATTCAAGAGAAAGTGACACGAATCAACTTAACAACACAGTGTTTAAGGAAATATGCCACATGACACTGACAGACACGGCATTTTTCAGTTTTAACCATCTATACTCAAATGCGTGTGTGAAGAAATTTATGTCCATCTTAAATGACAGTCACCATCCCCAGTTTCATCTGTTTTCTAGATCATCCAAGAGCAACAGAATAATACACATGAAAACAAACAGGGAAAGATATAGAAGATCGTTTTTGCCTTCCGCAATTCGCATGAGCCAGTTATTTTAATTAGATGTGTGCCACTGTCAAGGTTAAAGTTATAATTGTCGTGCTGGGTCACGACTTGATTTTTTCACGGTCTCGTTGATTATAGCCAGCGTAAATGTCCTTGAACTGTTCTCGTGAACAGTTTGTTTTTGTAACGCTTTTTCTTAGAGATGGAAAGAAAGTGGGGCAAGATAGAATAAATGGATGGGTTAGGAGTGACAGTGCGAGTCTCGACCCCGTGACTTTGATGAACTCTAACAGGGGAAGAGAAGGGGTGAGTAAGGGAGATAGTAAATTCGTACATAAAACGTAGAAAGCACGAGGGTTTAGAGATTTTAGTAAGGGTTTTGACATGTTAATTTGACCTTGTCTGTTTCTGGTACAAGGCCGTGACCAACTTCCATGCAGAATCTATTAATACTACGAGCTGAGCTCGAAATGGATGCACCAATCAAATCTAGGCATTTGGACGGTAATTTGCAGCTGGCCGCACAGTATATAAGCGTAGCCATTCCTATGTTTCATTACTCCATGCAGAAAATTCCATCTGTGCAGGCGTCGGCGTGATTCTGCCAGAAGAATCAGAAGACTGCTATTTTCATATCTATGTCCATTATAGACACTGAATGAGAACATATGTTCCTTCGTGATATATACCCACTGCTGTTATCTACTGTTCCCTGATTCCTTATCAGGGACCAAGTGTAAGTGTCTGTCTGTTGATTCAACAATGAACGTGGAGCTGACCTTAATTTTCCCAGTGGGACAGGATTGCCTCATGGGCTAGGAGTGCTACCGAAGAATGCAAGACAACGATGTATATTAACTTGCAACTAGATCTAGTATGAATGTTTGGCATACACATCTGTAAATTGGAATTGATGTGTCTGGATGAGGCTGGGGATTGCCAGCCCATCCTAGAGTAGATCTAGATCTAACTTAACTACGTCAGTTTGTATTGACGAGTTTGATCCATTATAAGCGGTAGGCACAAATAACTGAGATAACATTGTCGTCTGAGACATTAGAATATTATTTGATAGATAGTAGGCAGACTATATCTGAGAGATAGATAAGTAATACTTAAATTGTGAGTGAGTCAGAATGATATAATCTTTTAGGAATCTAGAGGAGACTTCTAGTGACATATTATTGAATTTTCATTTGATGCTGCTGATGTTGTCTTTTTAGTATGTAAAAGCTAGACGAAATTGTTAGGGAATATAAAGTAAATAAATTTGTGGCCCTGCAGGTCTGTTGATAAAACCATTCAGATTGTTATTAGTATGTGGCATGGTATGAAAGAGTAATTCCTAAATACCTCTCGATTTTTAAATGCAGTCGTAACACCTATAATTCCTTAATACCAGACCCGTAACAGCCACATTTCACTAAAGTTCTTGACCATGTCACTTCATGTATGCCTGTTATTCATTTATTGAGTTTGTTTATATGTACCACATGTGTGCTGTTAAACGCTATGTGAAAGAGAATTTTCCTTATGGGATAATAAATTGATTCTTATCTTATCTTATCCAGGTTGCAGATTATAAAGCCATAGCGATTGTGGGTGTAGGGAATTAGGATGGGAAATTGGGGTCGTAAATTTACGAACTTCCCAGTTCTGTGACTTTGACACCGTTGATGTGGCTTCTGTGTGCTGTGAGTCAGTATGCAATGTTTTGTTTTGTTTTTTATTTGGGGATCTTAAATAGTATGCTGTAGATTAAGACCGTAATTATTGTGTATTCAGTGCACAACATTTAAGTAAAAACTCTAAAACAGTTGAATATTTCCGAGGGACACTAAATCAATATCACTTTGTTTCAGCAGTTCTTGATAAAATTTAATCTACTGTCGTTGATCTTTTTAATTTGGGGAGGATTGCTGTCCTTGGCATTTACACCACACTCTTCATGCTACTTTTAATTGTTCTTGTTAAATCTGATCTACTAAGAGGCCCAACAATCCTCTTTTTATTCTCTTCTTTTTATGAATTTGATAAGCTAAAGCTCTTTCTGCTAACAAAACTGTAGTTTTTTAAGCCATTGAACTGACTCATTATCTGCATAAACTAAAGGAGGTATCATTCAAGGTGAACAGGTGCAATTTAGACAAAGATCATGGTAGCAGGGTGCCAAATAAATTATTATTATAAGACACGTACAGACATTAAACCTATTGCCTATTAATGATTATCATAAGATAAGATAAGATAAGATAAATTTTATTCGTCCTTGTACAAGGAAATTTGTTTTGAACATTGAATACATAACAATACATTTACAGAATCAGAAAGTATGATATATAGCGCGCACACACACATATATACACACACACTAATAAATAAACTCCAAAGCTTCAGTCATCTGTTTGGACATAACTGTTTTGGGCGGCACGTCGTTTCGCGCCACAAGGCTACATGGTAAGGACTTAAAAATGAAATAATAATATGGCTCACGGCTTATGCCTTGCTCTTTCCATCACTTGTAACTTACAATCTCTTGTTTGAATGATAACGTTTATTTAAATTGTGCCTGCCTGGCAGCAACCACTGCCTGTATTCATACTGCAAACGCTGAATGAACATTTATACTGTTTTTTGTGTGGTTACATAAATTGAGTGGATGGAAAATGTGATTTTAGTTTGAGCTTAAGTTTGAGTTTGTAGAACGCACGTCAACACGATAACGGCCATATTGTGTTAGAAAGAAGCAAGACAACAGACAACACACAGAAGTATGTAGGAAAGAAAGAGGCCCCGCCAATGCACTCACCAGCCAACCGCCATGAATTTATGAAATACGCATTTAGATCTATGCAAAAAAGGCCTTTGTTTTATTTTTCACACAATTTAACGGCCCGATGTTGAAGTAGAAAAAAAAAAGTAAAGTAATATACATGATGCAGATACCAAAGTGTCATCCTTCGGGTGCAGGCGACTATGGCAATTCACATCCATGAGAAAACAAAAGTTAATTTGGAGTATTAAATTGGTTCGGTACATTCGTTTCTTTTACAAATGAAAATGGCCGGATAATTCATTCAATTTTTCAAGCATTGCTCGTTTAAAGACGATTCAAAAAGATCTTTTTTGGAAATGTTATTATCCCTGCTCAGTTTTTAATTTTTGTTCTTTTTCACCTGACACTTTTTTTTCCAAGTTTAACCATATTGTGACCAATTCGTTGATTTGTGACGGGAACTAGGTCATACAGTGCATAGGCTATGTGTGATGGCAAGCAAAATGGCAGGAAAGACCGCATGTGCAGTCGTTTTCTGGGCCCCGCTTGTTAAATCTGAAAAAGTAAAATAGACGATGGGTTTTTGACAAAGAATAAGATTATGGAGCAATTCTAGTCTTGGAGCGTACTGAGTCACGAGTGTTTTGTCTCTGTTTTAGTGTGAGATGTAGACTATGGAGACAAATGGGACCTCACACACTAGTGACACTGAAATAATGTCTCATTAGGTGACTCAAGGGAAGTGTAAATCAGAATCCAAACCAACTCAAAATTAGCTTAACATTGTGATCTCAAAAGCTTTACGGTTCACTTTTCTAATACAGACAAACTTATGCGGAAATACGCCCTTTGACAATTGTCATGCTTATTTACTCCACATGTGTATGCTGTGAACTATAAATATAATAATGGTTTGGATTGGCCCAAACTTGATAATTCTATAAAGTTAATAAAGAGATGTCTTCATCCATGAACATTCTACAGGCATAAAAGTAATTCCCATGACGTGACTGACAAAGTTCATTGACATTCAACAGGCATGGCCAGTGCAAAGTAAGACTTAAGGTCTAAAATGACAGTGAAGTGTCACAGGAATTGGGCTACAAACATCAATAACCGGGTTATGTCCTACACTTAACCTGTTGTAAAGGACAGACACAAAGACACTCTAGGCTTAATTGTTTTACCTATTGTTGTTTCATTCGTTGTGCCTGAAAAGGTGGAAGAAAAAAAAATATACTCTAAAATATAATCTTGTCATTGGCTTGAGTTTGACTTTTACCACATGTTTACCACCCCTGGAATTTTCACCGTCTATTTGGGTAGTTTATTTATGTTTGGTGTTAAGAGCTTCTTAATTTCACAAATAGAAATCAACAGTTCCGTATACACTGTTTCATGTTGGTAAATGTTCAAAAGTAATTTTCATGGATCTGAAAAGAGTTTGTAAATGAGTATAAAAGTTTTTACATCAAGTTTTCTTAGTCTTTCTCAGAAAGGACAGGATGCACTCCGGGTCCATGTCAGAAAATAACTTTTGCATTGATGGGCAGGCATAGTGCCATCTACGGATACACATGAAACCTGCACATTCAATAAAAAAAAAAAAGTAATATTGGAGTTTTCATTAAAAAAAAAAAAAAAAGTATAGTGACTGGACAGTGAATCAGTGGGGGTAATAAAGCGTCCTGGTAGGGAATTTGATGTCAGATTCAGTTTCACGTTAATTGCATGAATTTTCAGCGTTAAAGATAGAGGCTTTTGAGTACAGGCTGATGCGTTCTGTCTCTACTTTCAGTGGTCCTCTATGCCCCGGTAGGCGATTCCGCTTTTGTTGGGCGTGCGTGTGTAGGATCTTGCGGAAATTTCACCCCCCCCCCACCCCGGCTCATTTTGGAGCTGATTCCACTTATATCTTAATAAACATACAAGTTCAAATGATCAACCTCCCTTTTTTTTCCCCCGAAAACATACAGTTGGGAGAAAAAGAGCTGGTGACAAAGCAAATAATTCAAGGTCTTAAAATAATAAATGGGCGTTTCTTTTTTTTTTTTTTTTATGGAGCTGGCCTGTTTTATCATTAATTGCATGTTTGTTTTCTTTCTTTGGCACGTCTGGTAAGTATTTCTTGACCAATATATACATTTTTTGTTTCGTTGTTTAGGCAGCCATTGAGGTGATTTTACAAAATAGTGTCTTGACAAGATACATGTACTGTATAATTTCTGAAGGAAGCCGAAAGTCATATTTTGTACTATCTGTTTTGTCAGGTTACATAACTTTAATATTCTCTGTTACATTTGCTTTCGTCACCAACGGCGTAGAGCTTTGTCATCTTATTTTGGAGAACAACAAATCGCTTATCAGGTACTTAGGTACTACTTAGTACTTTTTGATGTTAAATTCCCCATTTTCAATCTCTAAGCATAGGTACACTGTTACTTATTTACTACAAATGCATGTTACTTACTACACCACAAGTACAGTGTTACTTACTACACAGACCGTCAAAACAGAAATTTCTCCAGTTTCCTTCACAACCAGAACAAGGAACTCCATCTTTCCACGACGGCATTTCTGATGACGGCTGGATGAATGTTCTGATGAAATGTGCAAATGAAGTATGAGTTTAAGTTAGGAGAAAGCACGTTGACACGATAACGGCTATACTGTGCTAGGAAGAAGGAAGACGAGGACAAAATATAGCAGAACGGCAGGACAGAAGAACACCCTGCAAGAATCGTCCGTCAGTCACCGCGTAGAAATGGAAGGGTCAATATCAGACAAGGGTGGAGGCAAACAGATACACTAGCAAACAACTTGATATTCACAAGTTAAACAGTCCTGTATATCAACCTGAAATCTATTTTCATCTATTATATAAAACTAGCTGAGTTCCCGGCCCTGCCCGGGATAAATCGATTTATTAGTGTCATTTCTGGGTGGTTATTATGGACCTGCTTCATTTTGCCTGTTCCTTTAGCTTTATTTTATTTTTGTTTGTTTGTTTTTGGATACGTTTTATTGCTCTCCCTTTGCGCGTTGACGTCCTGCGCATCTCGCCAGCAATCCAGCATCCGTCAAAATAAATGGCTCTGATTTGCGCACGGGTTAGTTTGTTTGCACATCGCAAGAAGTTATAACGTCATGTGTTAATGGAAAAGAAATATCTATTATTAATATTTTCCTAGGCATATTGAAAACACAAACCTGTCCTTTAGGCCCTGCTGCGTCAATCTCCCAATTCCAGACCCTTTCTTTTTCATAGTCTAGGCACATTGAGGACACACAAAGTTTCATACTTCATAGACGAATCCTCAATCTCATCATTCAAACTTCAAACTAGTCCTAACCGGAAGTTGTTTTGTGAGTGTGATACAGATACCGGAACCAATCTCAATTACGTACATTTGCCGAAAAAATAGACCCGAACGCCAATGTGTCGCAAACTAGAAACTAACACAAACGTTCTGCGAGTTATTAATTATTTTTTTATTTTCCGTGCCGGCGACACGACGACAGTCTTTACTAAGGGCTGTATAAAATCTGAGGGCCACCGAGTCAGCATTAACAGAGTAGCGAAAGGCGCGCTGCAATTGTCGTAAGGTTTCACTTTTATTAGTATAGATTACTAGAAAACCACTTTGTTGCTAATGGGCATGAACATTGCTGAACACGTCTTTTCTCAAATTTTTATTTGGCAGGATAAAATGAATTAAGGTTGCGGACCATACAAGCTATGGCAGAGCGTACAGTTAGGCCCGACATGGGAATAATCCACAAAATGCGGAAACGGTTAAACCCTTAACACACGAGAGGTTTAGGCGACATAATACGACGGGGACACCACGATGGGTGCATTCAGTGAACAAATTCTCATTGCGTACTGAATCTTGCCATGAAGTCATGGAATTATTCTCCTCTCATTTTACTCTGCGTTGCAAACTTGATTTTTCATACCGTACTACAAAGCGATTTAATCCATCTTAATGGGTTTCATACCAGCATGCCCATAATATACTGCTGCAATGAATTTGTTATCAGTCTGACAAACATTTCTCTTCCCACGCTTCCAAGACTGTAAACCTAAAGCCAAAGATTTGATAAAACATTATTAAGAACACCGGCTGGCACAGAATATTTTCCACACCTAAGCTCTATCCTCTATCATTCTCCACTTTGTTGGTCATTGGTGGGAGCTACGGGAACCTGGTCCTTTTCTCCTATCATTCTGTTACATTCTGTCTGTCGTCTTCCTTTCTCCTTGCACAATATGACCGTTACCTGCTATCTCCCGATTGAAAGCCAAAACTCAAAACTCCAGTTTTTAAGATAAACAATTCTTGTCGTGACCCCCCCCCCCCGCCCCCCCCCCACTGATCTCCCAAAGTAGGGACGTCTGTCTCTCACGTTCTCTCTATCTATATCTTGGCGTCAACCTAATAGAAAACAAAAGAAGGAAAAGGAAAAAGCAGTGCCATGGGGAGCCCTTTTGTAGGCTAGGAGAGAAAGAAAGGAAGAAAGACCGAAGGAACGAAGGTCACATCAAGGACGACGACAAAGACAACATTGTAGGGGGAGCCCTTTTGTGGGCAAAGAAAGCCTAGAGGACAACAGAAACAACAACACCTAAACACGTGCAAGCTAAACAGAAACAGGAAAAAGAGATGTGCATATTTTATGTCAAGGTCAGTGATCCTCCATAAACACAGACTTGAACAGAGGCTTTCAATCTGAGCATTTACAGCAATAAAACGTTTGGATACATTTTGCTTATGGATACATCATTTATCTCAATATAATTTAAGTCTACTTACCCTGAGGCATAATTACAGATGAAGATTGTCCCACGCTTGGTGGTCCTTTCAAGAGAACACTGATCTTTTTCTGAGACGGCGCATCCTACCATGTAACTCTCAGACCAGGCTAGCTATGGCAGGGACAGGGAAAAATAAGGAACATATATTTTATATGAAAAATTTATTATTCTTGGGAAATCAAACTCAAGCGATGAATCAAAATTATCTAAGACAGTTCGTTAAGTAAAAAGTGCAAGCAAGAGGTGGTTGTTGGTGTACTGGCTTGTATTTCTGGCCACTGTGCAGATTATAATTAACTCACATCTTGATGTAAAACGAGATATGATATTGTTAATGATGACACATTTAAAAGTATCTTAGCTTTCCATTTTCATCCAGTTTCTCCTAGCCTGATGAAGGTTCTGAATGACCAAAAGCAGGAGCAGCTTATTTTAGGTTGGTAATTTGAGAATGTATTGTGTATGTTGTTTTGATTTGTTCGTTTCAAACGTGGGACTATGACCTGGAGAAAGCACGTCCACTCGATAACGACCTTATTGTGTTAGGAAGAGGCAAGACGATAAACTGAGCATAGCAGAATGATAGAGTAGAAATATGTAAGGATTTTCTTCCAAATACTTTTTACGAACTTTCCTGCCAGTGTATAGATGTCACTCTAGTCACAGAAAAATCTGCACTGGAGGGTATCGTAGTCAAAATATTTTTTTTCCAAAGAATTGTTATGAATTTTTCCTACCTGTTTGAAGTTCAAACAGGTTTTCGGGCAATAAAACTTGGACTCATCCTTACGGTCTCTATTGTTGCCTTCATTATACCAGGTTTCCACCGCACGGTTTATGTCAATTCTGAGGCGAGAATCTGAAATGACCAAAATATTGAAAAAATATAGATTTTTTTGGGGGGCACTTTTAGACTCCTTAATATGTCTAGAATCCTATGCCGGACATTTGCTATTGGTAAACAAGTTTGTCACGTCTAAATGCAACTGTTTTGTATGCAAGATCGGTCCATTTTTGGCCTAGAAATCACAATATTCCTTAGATTTTGCCTAGATTTACAACCTCGTCAGGTGTATTTCTCGTTATCAATACATGCCATATTTGGTAATGTTGGAAAGGTCATCCTTTTATTTTCGAATACTGTGTTCTGTTTGGTAATAGCTATATTTATATTCGTGTGTCATCGGCTTTTTCAACCAGTATATGAAAGGATAATGAGGTCACCAGACCTCTTCAATATGTATAGTGAGATGATATCAAGATACATTGAAGATAACAAAGGATGGAATACGTCTGGGTGGATATAATATCAACAATTTGAGATACGCCGTTGATATTGTTTTAATTATGGAATCAGAACACACCCTTCCGAAAACAATGGATGTAGTGGCAGAAGTAAGCACAAAAAAAACAAGGCCTGACACTAAATATCTCAAAAACAGAGAGTATGTCCGTCTCCAAAAAGGCACAGGCCTCACCATGCCATCTATAAAGTAACAGGAAACAAGTCAAACAAGTCAACAAGTTTAAATACCTGGGTTACATGATAACATCAGATGGAAAATGTACATCAGAAGTCCAAAGACGAATGGTCACAGCCAAGGTTACTTTGAAAAGACACACTAAGAAGGCGACAGATGAAATTCATGGGGCATGTTTATAGAAAAAGAGGGGTTGAGTAACTTAGTATGACAGGAAAAATCGAAGGGAAGAGAAATCGAGGACACCAACGTGCAACATTCATAAATAGCCTGAACACATGGGCACCCAACAACACAATGAACAACAACTCATTCATGAGGGCCTCGAGTGAAAGAGTGGGATGGAGAGCCATAGTCGTCAATGTCTGCTCCAGTCAAGGCACTTGATGATGATGATGATGAGAGGATTTGATTGGCTGCCTCTTGGGTACACAAGCGGTCCTAAAATCCCGGAGAAACGAGCATGCGCAGTGCCTCAAATTAAATGGAAATTTTCTATTCATCCCGGCGGCATTACTCAAATTTACAATAGACTTCAGACACGTCTGACGTCACGCATGTTTATTTCTGCCTCGGTTCCCCACCGGCTGGGGATTCCCTTATGCGCGCGCAGCATGCCCTGCTAAACTTCCTTCC
The DNA here is from genome assembly GCA_963931925.1 of Onchidella celtica. Lineage (NCBI taxonomy): Eukaryota > Metazoa > Mollusca > Gastropoda > Systellommatophora > Onchidiidae > Onchidella > Onchidella celtica. The sequence continues at coordinate 32,655,331 of OZ007570.1, forward strand.
CGATCTTTTCGACTTAGACCATGGAGCTATTAATAACATATTAGTAAGTCCATGACTTAGACTGGCTTTGGTTTGGGGGCAACCGCCAAACTTCTTTTCTGAGATAATAAAAAAGAAAGAAAGAACAAAAAAAAAACAGTGGACTTTCCCTTTAACTAACACGTGGATGGCAGAACTCCGTTCATTTGAATTGAGTTGAACACCAAGTTCATGTATTTCTAATCCTCTGTTGCAACAGAATTAAAAGCTAAAATGAACGTGATTTTTGTTTAATAGTTTTTACCCAAGACCCATTAGACCAAGACAGTGCAATCGATCGTTAAATACAAAGGCGAAGAATTCCGCCGCGTGCGTAGTCTGCTAGACTGACCGAGTGCGTATGGAGTATTAGTTCATAAACTTCAAGGGATCCTATAATGCAGACTTGAAGTTTATGTCTATTGTATTATAGTAAATTGGACATCAGACATACACCTTTTCACTCATAGTACAGTCCCAATATTTTTGTGTTTGAACTAATGCATGACTTGTGTGCTATGGAGATCACCTGCTGTGTGTTTGTGAACTGCTAATTCAACTTTTTGTATAATAAGGTCAAAGGGTATCGTCTTTTTGTTTGCCTGAAGAAGCCGTAAAACGCCATCGATCAAATACTGATAAACTGAATTTTATCATGACCCTGCCAATCTTGAATTTGAAGTCTCTGCACATCACCATTCTTTCAAAGCGGCGATTTCCTTTGATCTTTTCTTTGTTTTCAATTGAATAGGCCCCAAACTTATAGATGTTTATAGTATACATGTGTTCTTAAAGCTAAGGAATCCCATACTATGTACAATCAATCTGTGAATGAAATGTTCCACTTGATCATCCCGAATTTCTTTTAAAGGAAGTTTTGTTGTTGTTGTTTGTTTGTTTGTTTGTTTGTTTCTTTTTTCTTTTTTAATCTTCGAGCAAATAGAAATTCAATCAGAAATAGTGCCCCAAAACAGAAAATTTCAGGGAACATAGTTGGAAAACTGAGGAAGCTGCAACATGAGTAACACATTTTTAACTTTCATTATCGTCAGAATACTGCGGCTCGATTTTAGTAAGTTTTTGTTGTTGTTTTTTTAATCGCAGACCTGGTGTCCTTCCTACTTCATTACCCTTTTTCTGCTACCCTGGTTATCTCTACACTTTTTCATAAAATTAGAAGATGTAAATTTCCTCTCTGGTCTGATGTATGTGAGAACTTCATTCAAAGTTTGCATTTTATACCCATTTATTTGCTTTAGTCATTTAAATAATGGCCCATCTGGTGTCTTCTCCTACTTCACTCCTCTTGTTCTCTGGTTATCCTTACACTTCATAAGATCAGAAGATGTACATTTCCCCTTTGGTCTTATTAAGAACTTCATTCAAAGTTTGCAGTTTACTCATTTTATTTGCTTTAATCACTAAATTAATTCTTTGAATAGGTGCTGTATTGTACAGTTCTTGGTAGTCTTGGTAGTCTATTAACCCCATCTCATCCCATGGGAAATAAAACAAAGAAAATATATTTTTGTACAATAATATCACTGTTTACTTCATGCCACCTTTAAATCCTTGCTTACCGAACCATAACTGGGCACTCCATACGCACTCGGTCAGTCTAGCAGACTACGCACGCGGCGGAATTCTTCGCCTTTGTATTTAACGATCGATTGCACTGTCTTGGTCTAATGGGTCTTTTCTTCTTTCTTTTTTTTTTATTATCTCAGAAAAGAAGTTAAGTTTGGTGGTTGCCCCCAAACCAAAGCCAATCTAAGTCATGGACTTACTAATATATATTAATAGCTCCATGGTCTATGTCACGAGCAGGTGAGCTGGGATCAGTAGTTACGGGAGAAGGGGGTCGAGTAAAGTTAACCCACGGCCCACGGGTAATGAAAAGCATGCATGTTGTGAGTGGGGGGGGGGTCTGCATGAGGCGAGAGCGCTGTACTACTATCACTGCAAGTTAGAAGGTCCCAGGGGACGGACGTGAGTGAGAACAGTCGGGAGATTGTGACAGTGTTTTCCAGTGATGACTGGTAGGTGGAACGATGATTGATAATTATGATTGATGTATTATATTCGTCTACGACCATGATGTAAATAAGTATATGTGAGGAATGTGGAAGTCCTTGATACTGTATATAGCAATGTGCGCCATGAGCGATAGATGGAAGTTAGCTTCATGGATTTGTAGCGAGAGTGAGTAGGGTGTAATACGGTGGAGGTGTTACCGTAAGATGTTTGGTGAGTGAAATGTGAACTATTGTGTGTACGCTTCATGAGTTGTAATGAGGGGTGAAGTGATTAGAAATGGTATGGTATTATACCAATGTAATGTTATTTTTGTAGGTGCCGGGGTCGGGCCGAAGAGCCGCCTACGGTGAGCACAGGGGATAGGCCAGAATAGGGCCGAAGGCCACACATAGGCCAGGAGTGAAGCTGTCGGTGTAGGACAGTCGCAGCACATGAGTCGTGGCAGTCTGGCCACAGACAGGGATGTATATAGGATTGTGAATGTGCTATTAAGATGTGCTATTGTGACATGGATGTATTACTGTGCGAATGAGATATTCATGTGAATTGAATTATTAACGTGCTATGGCCACGTGAGGTGTATAGGAGGCTAAAGTGTATTCCCATAGGGAGGCGCTATTGAGAGACTGTGGTGTGAAAGAATACTAGTGTGTCATTAAGACCCTGAGTGGAGAGGCTGAGGCCGAGGTGTCTTTAGAGTAATTACCGGGTTGTGGACCCGAGGAAGCGTGCTTACGGAAGAAGGCCGTGGACGGCAGTTAACTTGAAGAATATAATGTATGTATGTAATTGCACTGTTATCCTTATCTTTATATTTATGTTTAATAAATGTGTGAGTCTGATGGGGTGTTCTGTTAAGGGACAAGGTGGTCTAGAGGCAAGGTGCTCGCCTCTCATGCCGAGGGTCCCGGGTTCTAAACCCGGGCAGTGCAGGCATGTTGGAAAGTGGATTTTTCTCATATTTTCAAGTCCCTGGTCCTATTGGGGGGTAGGATCGAGTAGTTCTTGGAAATTGGATTTTTCTCATATTTTCAAGTCCCTGGTCCTATTGGGGGGTAGGATCGAGTACCTAGTCTTCTCGGATAAGGACGAAAAAATTCGGAGGGCCCGTGTGCACGTCGCGCACGTTAAAGATACCTTGGCAGTTGGAAATCGTGAAGAGCAGGCCGAAAGGCCGCTGCCCAGGCAAAATTGAAATTAATAGATTAAAATTTATCCATATCATCTCCCCCCCCCCCCCCCCCCCCGCCAGAACAAGAAATAATAAAACAAGTAAAGTGAGGTGTAAATGCCAAGGGCAGCGAACCTCCTAAAATAAAGACCTCAAATTATGGGGTGTTCTGTTAAGTGTTATACTTGTTCGTTCGTGATTGTTGTCCTGTTATAACCATCGCATCTCCCAGTCTGGGATTTGTGACATTCTAAGTCGAAAAGATCGGGAAGGAAGTTTAGCAGGGCATGCTGTGCGCGCATAAGGGAATCCCCAGCCGGTGGGGAACCGAGGCAGAAATAAACATGCGTGACGTCAGACGTGTCTGAAGTCTATTGTAAATTTGAGTAATGCATCCCGGCACAGGCGTGCATATTATTTGCTTTCCACTTCCGAACCGGATGTAAACAGAGCAAGTCTTTCACTGGCATAAATATCTTCAGAGCGTTACTGTGTTTGCTAACGATCAGATTTACCACGTGTTACATCCAAGATGGGGAAACAGAATGTTTCAAAGAGGAAAACTTACAACAGAATTGCCAGAGCACATCCATAAAATCAACAGCTATGGTCGGTAGAGCCAGAAATAGAAGGAACAGTTGAAGATGATTCTGAAAATAGTGTAACGGTTCTGTTATCAGTAGGCCTAATGGTGACAGTGTTAACCACGTGGAGAATGAAACTGCTCTCAGCCAGAGACAACACACACTTTTCAAAAGAAAATTTCCCAGCATGAAGCAGTTCCAACAGCCCGTAAGGATCCAAACACTGTGAACACACACGTGGAAAGAACGATTGCTGACCTGGATCTGCTATGCAGCTTCATGTCTATTTCACTGTCCTGAATGCCGTGCTGGCTTTGTGCAAGTTACCATCAACCAGCAGAAAAGCACAGGTTTGGCAAAATGTATGGAGGCCTACTGTGTCATCTGTGACAAAGTTGTCCTATCCACACATACATCACATCGTGATATGACAGCTGCATCAAGACCACAGCCATTCCAGGTGCACAAAGACGTTGCTGTGGCCTCAAGGCTGTCAGATCTGAGGCTCTACAAATTAAATAGAATTTCTGAAAACCTGAACATGCCAAGCCTGCCTCAGAAAAGTTTTGTAAAGACTGTCCAGACAGTGGCTGCCAAAACAACAGATGCTGCTGAAGAAGTTTTTGAATGTGGCTTTTGCCCAAGTGTCCAACAAACGACAAGGCAGCAACAATGAAGAGCCACTTGATATCGCTTTAAGTTTTGATGGGACATGGATGACTCGTGGCCATTGTTCTATCGTCGGAGTAACCTGCGTTATTGATGCCACGATTCCACACTAAATTGCCTTTGTTAGAATCCCAAACATGCTTCAACACAGGTAAGTCTTGCATGTTTTATTAATTCTAACTCAGCCAACCGTCTTTCAATCGGTGCAACATGAGATTTTAGCACAGTGACTTTGAGCTCAGAACATTATGACCTGCGTATTAGCAGGAAAATAGTGATCCATTTTATAAGTGATAAATGAACTGTAGGAAGCGGTCCATCAGGACTTGACCGAAATGGTATGTCTGTCTCTTGTAGAATTTAGAGAAAGTAGACTCAGAGGTCCATCCTGCTGATTTCATGATGGTTTCAATTGGGGAGGCATTAGCTTGAGCTACTGCTGATGTGCTGGCAGTCCTAGTGCTATGAGCACTGAATTCTGTGATATCGATGTCCACAGTAGACAATGAGGATTTGATCCATCGAGCTATTGTGTCCTTGCTTACTGCTCCATGTGATTGTATTATGCTAACAAGGAGTTTACTGTGTGCTTTTTCCGACAATCTGTCGTTCTCAGCAGATACTCATGAAAGGTAGGCACGACACATAAACTAGGGCTTTGCGTAAAAGCCGATATTTCAATCGGTGATTAATGAGTTCCTCTACGAGAGCGTTTTAATAATGAGGTAATATGGAAAAAAAACTTTGTCATGATTCAATATCATGCAATTAACATCAAGATTGTGCAGAGTTTGGACTCTTTGTCCTGATAATAAGGCAACAAGCATTACCAATTTAAGTGTAAGTTCTTTGAAAGAAAGACTGGCCAAAGGCATCCACAGTTCCAACACCTCCAGCACTTTATTTACATCCCGTGTGGAGTGATATCGCGGGAGTGAAGGTTTTGTTTTCAAAGGCTCCTTTCATGAAACGCTTCACTATGTCATTTTGGCCAAAAGGTACATTATCATATTTACATATCATATAACATGAGAGTGCCGATCTAACTCTATTCAAAGCACTATAAGAATAACCACCGTGAACCAGCGAAGCCAAGAAATCTAATGCTGTTGCTAAAGGTGATGAAAGTGAATCCACTTTGTGATGACGAGCGTACCATTGCCATTTCTTAAGGTACACGTTGTACATACTTTTGGTTGTAATTCTCCATGAGGACATGATAATGTCGATTGTTTCGGTAGAAAAACCTGATAATGTGTATCTTTTCCGGAGATTTTGCATACTAGCAGTTTCAATTTCTTTCTCTTTGGATCAAGAGCAGCCGGTCGATTGGTAGAGTTAATAATCGCCCCCTTGCCGAGAGTAGCACAGGCCTTTCTATTTACATGCCCAGTAGTTTGGGATAAAATGCTTGGTTTGGCTAAAATGGAACAACTATCACAGCTTTGGCTGTACCTGCCCAAATTTTTTTGCAGGGTTCGTAGTATGACACTGAAAGGTGGAAAACAATAGATCATCTCATATGATTGCCAGTCAAGCGCGAAAGCATCAATAGCAAATGCATCAGGCTCTATTCGGAAGGCAACAAAGGGGACAAACTGATGATTGATCCGAGATGCAAACATATCTATACATGGTTTGGCATCAAGAATTTTAAGAGAGTGCATCTATAGCTCTCTGTCGAGCTTTCATTCTGTATCAATGTTTAGGATAGGAGAATCGTAATCTGTTTCATTTTGAAGACCTGGTACATGGGCTGCACTGAGCCATAATTTTCTATTAACACACCAATCCCAGATTGTGTAAGAAAGAGTATTTAGGGAAACAGATTGACACGTGCCCATATGGTTGATACAAGCCACGGCTGTTGTGTTTTCTGACATAACTCTGATATGGGTGTTATTGGTATTGGATACAAAGGCTTTGAGTCCTAAAAATATTGCTGAAGTCCCCAGATAGTTTATTTTGTGGCGCTTTTTTTCATTATGGTAAAAAATCCCATGGGCCCGTTGTCTGTTGCATGCAGCTCCCTAGCAAGTAAGACATACATCGGTTGTTATTATAATAGAAGGGTTATCCCGATGAATAGGTGCAACTTCATACATACTATTAAAAAAAAATTTGTTATCCACCAATCTAGTTCGAGCTTTGCATCCGCTGATAAAATCATGCTTTTTTTCTCCCAGTCACCCCTTTGCACTTTAAGTGCTGCATTTTTCTCACGTTCTAGTGTTCTATGATGTGAAAGGACATGCGGTATCGCAATAAAACTGGCAACACGGAGGCCAATACATGAAGTGACTTGGCGAATCTTACAAGTATGTGATGCCAATAAATCTTGACAGGCTTGAACAATTTTTAACCTTCGATTGGTTGTAAGTGTGACAGTCATAGATTGAGATGAAATTACATGTCCCAAAAAGGCGTCGGCACAAACTGATTAGTCGGCATGGATGCAAAAGTTTAAAGTGTCAAACAGATTGACGGTATCTACAACATTTGTGATTGCCTCGTTTTCTGACTTAGAAATTAAAAGCAAGTCATCCAGATATGCAGTTATCATGTGACCATACGTATGTAATTTGTTTAAAACAACCCTTGTTAAGCGGGTAAAGTCTCTCGGACAACTGGACATTCTATTTGGATAGCAAACATAACTGTACTTCTTGTTCCTATGAACAAATTTCAAGTATTTTTGATAAGTTATTGCAATGGGCACAGTGTAATAGGCATCTTTTAAATCAATGGATGCAAAATAACAACCTGTGCTCACTAGATTCAGAGCAGTCCGAATTGTTTCCATCTTGAATTTCTTATATGCAATATTATCATTCAGGGTTTTCATGTTAAGTATCATGCGATATTCTCTTGGTTTCAGTGTCATGTCGCTTTCACTGTCAGTATGGGAGTGCATAGATTCATAAACTCGTCTGGTTCTGTGACCGATTTTTTAAATTTCTCTCTTGGCCAGGAGCTTTTCAATTTCATCATCAATAATGCAAGCTTTGTATTCTGGTAATGGAGCATTGTGCGACATACTTTGAGACTGACAAGGTTTAGAGGCAAAAACGATCTCAGATCCTTTGACGATATCAATTATCTCAGCATCGGACGTAAGCTTGAACCATTCACGCAATCTATGCTTTATTTGGCCACTGTAGAAACGTTTTGCTCTCCTTGTAAGGTACGATTTTAATGAAGGCAATATTGCGCGCAAAGCACTCACCTGGTTCGCGGTGTTTAAAAGTGCAGATAACATTCTGATCTACCTAAGGGGTTTGCCTCCCTTGGCACCGGTCGGGTGTTTCTTCCATGCATGGAAGGCCTGAGAATAGGGTCCGGAAGTCGCGTGGGCTCAAACCGAGTAAATGGAGATAAACAGTGAAATATCAATATTTTATCCAAATTGAGGTCTATCAGGATTTCATCTCTTCAACCATTTTTCTGACACCTCACAAAAGCCTTTGCATGAGGTCTCCTCCTAAATGTGGTTTTGAAAACTTTTAGTCATGTATGTGCATTACTTTTTTTGACAAAATAGCTTTGATTTTTGGCATTTGATCATCCACTCTACCGGACTCTTTAGCCAAACAATTGGCTTACGAACCGACATCTTGCCGTATATCGTTTTTTTTTCCACAGACATCTCCCCTTTCCACTCTCGGGTACTGCGCATAAATTTGAATCAGTTGGCAAGTAATAAAAGTAGGGCGCATACATAACCCTTCTGCTACATTGTTTACCTTACATTTCGCCACTGTAAAACCCATTTCAACTCAGTTCGTGCAAAACAAGTATCCAGGCTGATTCTTCTGATATTCCTTCATCTTTTTTATCAAGAAGTTTTTCATCTTGTGGCACAAACTTTGCTATATTAGATAAAAAAAAGAAAGAAATCATTTCCTGGATGCTAAGTCAACAAAAATGGCTGCCAGAACAGCTCATCGGTCCGAGCGAACTCGTGAACAAGACATTGCTGATCACCTATACTCCCTGGAACGCCTTGGAATGCATGGTATGGCAGCAGAAGAAGCCCTGAGAGGCGTCATTAGTGATTATTTTATTGCTGACACTGAAGGGTATGAGGAGGAAGAACAAGAAGAACAAGAGACAACCACACTTGCGGAGGGGAAGACGCCCATCTCAGTGAGCCATGAGCCAACAGGTAGACCTCTAGTAAAAAAAAAAACCAACCTTTCCAATAGTCCCCAAGCCTCACATGTGTGATGCATGAATCATAAGATGTAAACAACAAACTGAGTATTGTCTTTTTCAGTTATATCTAGATTAGATCTATTACATTCAACAATGGCATGGCTGGTTGTTGTTGTTTTTCATGACAAGTGTTTCACTTTACTAGATCTAGATCTAGCTGGCTTACCCAAACATACTTATTTTGCTAGAACTCCATATACAATTAGTATTTGAGAAGACAGTAAAATTATTATTAGGAAGAAATGATAAAATGTCATTTGCTTGTTACAAATAGTAAAATAAAGTGGTGACTGACAGGGTATATCAATAAATGAATAATACACCTACGGCATACACCACCACCCAAAATCACTCCCTCGCAGAACTATCAAGCATCAGTCTTATTTATTGTTGTTGCTTTCTCATCCAGAACCATGTGATGCAGAAGAAGCCCGTGGAGTGATTGAGGATACGTCTGTTCACCTCATATTTACTCCTTCATCACCCGATGTCTGTCCTGAGGAGAAAAGTTTTGAATGCCTCTGCCGGTATAACAATGGGAAATCCTGTGGCACTCAATTTCAGGAGGAGGACATTGATTCCATTCATCTGCAATACTTGGGTCTGTCAAAAGATGAGCTGGACATTGCTGTGATGGAAGACATGTCTTCGGGAATGTACATGGGAAATGTGGCCCAGAAGTCAAAAAGGGGGCAGCAGACCCAACGTAAGGCCAGAAGAACAGACTTCTATGTGCATGGCCAACAAGTATGCAGGGAATTTTTTTTTATATATATACTCACTGTCTCTCCCTAAGACGTCTGAAAAATCTAGTGCAACATTCTAAAGAGAATGGCCTCGAGCCTCGGATACATGGCAACGTAAAGCGGCAGCCAGCCCATGCTCTGATGTATGATGACATTCAGGCTGTTTTCACTGTTATTTCTAACTTTGCTGAGGCAAACGCAATTGTTTTGCCTGGACGCCAGCCTTACAGCTGGAAGACAGACTGCAAACTACTTCCTACCAGTTTCCACAAAAGAGCGAGTACAAAGAACTAGACAACAACACACCAGGGATGAGATGTGTCTCCCACAGATCGTTTCTGCGCATATGGCAACAGTTGTTACCATTTATCACCAACTTGAAGCCTACTACAGACTTATGCTGGTACTGTCAGCAGAGTCTGTTCAGCTGCATAGGTGCACAGATTTGCCACTGCATAAGAAGAGCAAAGCAGCACAAGAAATGATGAAACATCTGAGTGACGCTGCTGCAGTGAGATCTTTATATAATTCTGTAGTGAAGGAGGTGAGGCGAAAGTTACCTGCAGGTTCCACCCTGGGAAAACATGACTGTTGTTCTCTAAAGGGCCAACTTCATTATAGCTTCGACATTGTGCAACAGGTTCATTACCCTTGTTTGACAGCAGCCCGACCCAATATTTTTTAAAACTCCTAGAAAGTGTGGTCTTTTTGGTGTGAATGTGAAGGACTTACAACACAAATTAATTTCTTATTGGATGAAGCCTGGAATTTTGGAAAAGGTGCAAACTGTGTTGTGTCTTTGCTTCATTTTTTCTTTGAGGAATATGGACTTGGTGAGACAATTGTTGTGGCCAGAACAAGAACAACACCATGCTGCAATATCTTTTGTGGCAGGTGTTGACAGGAAGGCACACTAAAATTACTGTGTCCTTCTTGTTGGCTGGCCACACCAACTTCGCGTGTGATTGGTCCTTTGGTCTCGTCAAGAGATCATTTAGAAAAACTAAAATTGGATGCTTACAAGATATTGCACATGTTGTACAGAAATCTTCAGCTGTAAACAGTTCACAGTTTTGCATCACTGAGCAAGGAGAAATGCTTGTCACGGCATATGACTGAACAACTTTTCTTGATAAATATTTTACAAAATTGCCCAAAATTTTATCATTTTATCATTTCCATTTTGAGTCAGGATCTGGATTTGTCGGAGCTCAGGATTTTCGTACATCACCCATTCAAAATATTGACCTTGTTAGAGCAAATGCTTCCGAAATAAACCCCTCACATCTTCCAACTGCTCTGACAAATGCAGGCCTTGACTTCAAAAGGAAGTCCTATTAATTTTGTATAAAGAGATTAGGCCTTTTGTTCCATCTGAACACCAAGACACTATTGCCCCACTTCCTGAGGATCCAGAAGAACCTGGAACTAGTATTATAAGAGAAGAGCCACTGATGAAAGTGCCTCGTGTGGCAGAAGCTACAGGTCAAGGGAAGGGGAAGGGGAAAGGGAGAGGTAAGGGGAGAAAGCAGTAAATTATGTTCGTCCTTTAATAAAACTAGACTAATGAGTTACATATATAATTGCTGAAGCCTTATGTATAAATTTGCAGACTGGTGCACCACAGTATACTCGCATTTATAAACAGTGTCACTGTGATATATCAGTTTTTAGAGTTTATTTGAACGGCCTCTTGAACGCTATTCTAATGTGGGTTTTTTTTTTTCCTGTTTGAAAATGTATGTATTGTTATTCCCTTTGTTCATTCATTTCTTAACCTTCTTCACAATAATAAACAAGTGTTACTTGTAATTAATGTGTTATATTCTTGAACGTTCATTTGGTATAGTAATAAGAGAAATCATCTATAACAATTTCCCTGTCATTTATTCCTTTGGGAACTTTTGTTTTAGTGACACTTTTTACATGCTATGTGTCAAGTGTAATCAATTGTTACTTTGAATGATTGGAGTGCATTGGATGTATTGTGGTGGTTTTTGGATGAGACTTTTGGGAGGCAGGGAATGGATGGGTTTCCAATCCAAGGGTGAATTTACACAATTCGGTTTCGTATACCCTTTACATAAAATACTTCATAACTAATTCAATGTTCATGCTATCTAAGCAATTCAAACGTCATTTTCATCAGAAATTAAAGTCATATACAAATTTGAAACAAACCATTCAATTTGATTATGTCTATGGGTGCTGTATCAAACATTAAACTATAAAACTGTTTTTCTCAAAATTTAGCTACCACACCCCCTACTCACAAAAGTGACCATACCTGAAAAAGTAAATCTGAAAATTTTAAGAAGCAGATTCATCAGAAAATGCCATTCTATGCAGAAATGCAATAAACTGTTGAAGTCAAAATGTGAACTTGTGGACCGTTTTCTCAGGCTTTTCTACGCTTTCCCCTTCAACGTATGGACTGTAATCGAGCCATTTACACGATGGTCCGCTTTGAGTGAAAATACAAATGGAGGTATTCAGGCAAAGAGCAGCCGCCATAATCTCAGCGTCGGTCGCCCATGTGCCATTTTCCGTCATCTTCGATGAATCGACATATTGTTTTGTATCATCACCAATGTACTTCCCCATGATATCGTTTTATCTACAATTGTGTCATTAACAACTTTTGGGTTACATGAATGGTAAGTCCTGGCTGCCAGCTATCTCATGGCTCAATGCTCTAAAAAAAAAACAATTACCACCACCAATTATTTCCTTAAGAAGTCGCGGGGCGCCTAATACAGACGTTGCTCGGAAAGACATGTCCTTGTGTACTGCCAATACGAGTGTTTTGCACTTTGATCTCCCCCACTCTTGCCCTGTTGGTGTAAAGAAGTTTGTAGGCCAAGCGTCTGTTTGAACTATCTCTGGCTCTGTATAATCTAGTTTGGGGATGTTCAGTATAAATTTGACTCACTTTTGGTCTTCTTGTTTGCTGGAGATATTTCGGACAGTCCGTCATGTGAGGATTGATGATCGACTTTGGATTTTCTGTTAGCCGCACAAAGATCATTGGTCCCTTCACTTGATACACTAAGATTTCTGCAACTGTCAGCAGTATAGAGTTTGAGATTGGCACCATGAGCGCTTTGTTTCAAAATTGTTCCGTCGAGAGTTTGTGGCATAAATGTGATTGTCGTTAACTTGGACAACATAATTATATTGTGCCAACCGTGGTGCCTTTATTTTGCCCTTTTTCCTGTCACCTCGTCGTAAATTCCACAGCCAAACCAGATTACCAACAGTGAATCTTCTCTTTTTCCTGTGTCGTGTCTCATAATGGCTTTTCTGTCTGTCTTGCGCAACATTAATGTTTTGGGCAACTTTGTCCTTTACTGGCCTCGACAATTGTTTAATTTAACACAGCCTTTGCAGCATATCATCTGGACATGCAGAATCATTATAAATTTCGGCTGAGATGGCGCCATTATCTGTGGTGTCCTGGGAATGGGATGGCTCAATTTATTCTTCTATTGATAGTCTTGCCTGACGTCCATATACATGTAACAGGTATTCGCAATAAGACGAAGAAGACAATCTGAGGAGGGGGGTTAAAAAAAAGAGATGCCTCAATCCAACTCATGCACTGTGTTTACATGCCAAAAGATATCATTTCTGACGTCCGCTTTCCTCGCATAAGGTTTTTAGTTCACCCCATATTTCTTGGTTTGTGCCGGGCACTCTCAAATTTCTGCAGTTTGCTGGGATGGGAAAGCGTGCCAGTTTCTCGCGTAGTTTTCCATCCTCTACTTTGCTCTCAAATCGTTTATGGACTAGAGACGCAAACTAAAAGGAGACCGGGGGTCCCATTTCTTCCTCATTATTAAATAAAGAAGCAAGCTCTTTATAGATATCATCATGTACGTCACATGGCTGCCCATTGTCATATTCATTAGTAGACACTTCGTCTTGTCCTCAACGATAACACCTGGGAATTCTTATGATCATATAACCAATTTCAAATGTGCTTTGACAGTTTGAACATCTATTTCTGGGAAGACAAGAGTGAAAGGACTTTACGCACTGCATTTTATTTTGATTGGACAGAAAGCACACCTAATATTATTGCTTTATATTTCTTCATTTTTATGCTATTTAAGTCATTTTAATAATACATCTTCTCTCCTAAGTATCACTCTCGCTGGAAGGAAAACGGGAAACCTCACGGTGGACAAAATTCGGGAGCTAGGCATTTATTATGAAAGAGCCATAAGAGATAACAAAACAGCAGAGGAAATGAGAAGAGCCATCCTAACCAGCTTGTTTCACTGTTATCCAACCGACGACTTCCCTCAGCACCAATACTGTCCACCTGGTGAGGAATCCTGGTGGTTCTTCAAACGTGATGTGGCTCTTCATCAGTACCCTGAGAGGACCCACACATAAACGCATAAGCACATCTGGCCAATACACGAACGCCTTACATATATACATCTTTAGATCTGCTTTGTTGGTGTGAAATCCACACCACACAGAATGCCAATGAAAGTTTCCATCGTGTGATTTGGCCCGCTGTTCAAAATCAATTGTTCACAACAAGAATAAGGTAGAATTTGCTGTGGTGTCTGCCGTAGCAGAATTTAATTCTGGATGTAAATTCACAGAGGAATTTATCGGTTTCTTTGGATTAAATGTGGGACATAACAGTAGGCGAATCCAGATATCTCGGAAGAGAAAAAGGGTGAATCTCAGCAGAGACAATAAAATGAGCAAAGAGAAAGAAAGGGCAAAGAAAAGAAAGCTAGCCATACAGAAAGCTAAGGAAGAAGGCCTGAATGAACATGGAACAGAGGGATATGGTGCTGGCGAGTTCTGATCCATATCGTGAGCAACACATTATATTTCAATAAGATATTAGTTGTTTCTGGCGTTTTCTCAAAACATTGATTTTTATGCCTTCTGACTAGTTTTCTTATTTCTCAACAGTTTTTAATGAAATTTGGCACAGTTGTTTACCATATCGTTTGTAACATTTCCTATTGGGGAAATTTTCATAACTTTATTTGTTTAGATTTTATGAGTCTTTGAATCTGTAAATTTGATAGAAAATCACCTTTCACCTAAGCCATTTATCACAATTTCATCATAGTACATTTTTGCCCGATGTACCATTATATTATTGTGTTATATTTTAAATTTGAGCTTAATATCTTTAAAGATAAGAAAGTTATTGCGTGTTGAATTTAATGTAAATAAAATCCAATATGGCCGCCATTTCCATGACAACTGCATATTTTCCGAATTTTGAAAACTTTTCTCAAAATAACTTTCTATGTATGTTTTCCATACCAAATTCCATAAAGATTGCTCCATATTTTAAAGAAATTTGGGTATCAGGTATAGCTCCTCCCCTTAAATTCTGAAAGAGATTTCAAGACAAAGAAGCACTAACTTACTTTAACTGCATGTCAGGTGTTATCCAATAAAATTATAATCATCAGTACATGTACTTACATCATTCTTATCACCCATGAAATTTTACTTGATGCGACCCCACACCAATCAACGTTCTGAAATAATCTCAAAATAGACAGCAGTGGCGTTCTCTCATGAGGACAGCATCAAAATGTCTGGAAATGGCAAGCCTTCTCTATTGTCTTGGGGAGGGTTCGTTTTTAGATTTGGAGACTTGAAATAATGGAGGGTTATTTTTTCTCAGTTTTCTTTGTACCGCTGATTGATTGAGAATTCATCAGCCCGATCAGCCCATTACCATCATTTGAATTGGGCGAGGCTGTCACGAGCAGAATTCTGTATTTGTGCAATAGAGCTCACGGTGAGTAGGAGTTCACGGGCCGAGATCCAGTGAGTAGTATTTGATATGATGGGACCCTTAGGTTAAAAGGTGGTATTTTGGGGGCTAGTGGAGTCACGCCTTGAGGCGGTAGGTTGTACTAAGAATGCACGGAGATGTGAACTCATGGAGCACGCGTTTAGGGAGGGAAGCTCCACGGGGTTATTTCTGCTCTAAAAGTGTTGATCCGCCATTATTTTATTTAGAGACGGCTGTAGGCATTGCGCAGTGAGGCGCTCTCGGCTCATTCTCCTGAGTTGAAGTAGGAGACGAAACATAGGCAACAGCCGAAGACAAAAAAGCTAACGTAAAGAACTAGCTGTTCAACGCCTTGTCGTACCGGGCTAAAGGTACGAACCGCATCATTTGGATTCACGCTTGCTATACGGCGAGCGCAGAATGGTAAGGTCCAGCGATTAGCCAGTGAAGACAGGGCTATCCTAACAGAGAAGAAATCCACTGTCAGCTATAAGGACTAACTCCACGAGTCCGGAGATCTCGTTCTATATACAGGATTGATCGTGTAGACATCTAAGGAACCTTTATCCGAGTGTAGTGGATGGAGGCAGTAGCTATAGTGTTGTGATTAATAGAGTAGCAAGGAATGTGAGGAATTGTTAAATATCCATGTCGAATAGTTCGACATAAATACTAGTAAGGAATTGTGCTGTATAAGTAGAAGGCCATAACGGCTGCAAGTTCAGATGTAAAACATATTTGCTTGAATTGATATGTGTGGTTGCGAGTTATAATTAGAAAAGTGCTAGTTAGTTAATTGGAATTATACCCTGGATGCTATATTATTACTATTATGTATTATGCAGTCAGAATTGTCATATTGTAATAATAAGGCCCCTCAGGCCTGACTAAATATATAACTTGTGTTATTTGAGTGTTTATGGTATGCCTGTGCGAGTGTGAGTTGGCCTCTTGAACAGCCGAAGGGCTATCTTCCCCATATCCCGACTCACCTTGCCCTTGACAGAGGCTACTCTAGACCATCCTCATTAAGTGGACATGCCTTGCGGGCACAACAGTAATGTATACTGTTAACATAAGGCCTACCTTCTTTCATCTTCTACTTCATAGATCATTTCCGGTTCCTTGTCTTTTGTCTTCAACCGTTCATAGAAACGATTTAGCTACTAGACTTGCTGTACTGGAGCTAGAGGGTAAACGTGTAAGCACCTTAAACTTCTGACTGCGTTGTCAAAAACTATGAAACTTGGTGTACTGCCTAGATTTTTGATGATTTGATGAGAGGGCACGTGGACATCTCCATTTTGGACAAAGTTCAGTCTTAAACATTATTTATTCGCTATTTTTTTGGAATCGCAAAATAAGAGACGCATTTTCGTCCAGCTGAATCGAGAAAAGTGACAGATAATTGTGTTCCACGCTTCTCTTTACACATTGCCGACCGAAAGACAACTTTATCGATTCTGTGTATTCTGCAAGGAATTGTGGAACAAAACAATCTATTTATGCATCGAATCCAGGGGCCCTTATTACTGCCACCTAAATCTAGATGTATAAATGGGCTTGGTACAAGGGAAATTTGCAAGATTTACCTTGCACGGGTCTGCCAGTAATAATAATTTAAAATAAACAACCCCTAATGAGTGCACAGAATGATAAATTATGATTACCGCCAACTTCGCCAGTCCATATGTTCTCCGCCATAAGTCTCTTTTTACCATATTTCAATCTGATGCGGCTCGGAGAGCCTTGGTATGCACATTGTCTGGCCCAGATGTCAGCAAATTTCTCTAGCTCGAAGTTCCATACCTAAACACAGATAGTTTGAGTGAGGAGAAAATATGTCGACATTATAGAGGCCCTATTGTGCTAGAAAGAAGCAAGATTTTAGACAGAATATAGTAACATGAGACTACAGAAGAAGATCCTGCCAGAAGCTCCTCTCACCAGCCACCAACCCTGCATACAGATTAACATCATAAAATAATATATGAATGAATAACGCACAGAAATAGAAATACGACTGTTGTGCTCTACTCTCCCTCTATTTCATTTATTCTTCTGTAATATTTTTTTCATTCGCTATTTGAAATTTTTCGAATGATAGTTATGGAAGAAAAATAATTACTTATACTAATCTCATCTGCCCTCACCCCCTACCTACATGGATATACTCTCTCTCTCTCCCCCCCCCCCCCCTCTCTCTCTCTCTCCCCCCCCCCCCCATCTCTCTCTCTCTCTCCCCTCTCTCTCTCTCTCTCTCTCTCTCTCTAACTCTCTCTCTCTCTCTCTCTCTAACTCTCTCTCTCTCTCTCTCTCTCTCTCTCTCTCTCACTCACTCTCTCAGTCTCACTCTGTCACTTAATTAAGTATGGAATTGCATAAGAATTTGTGAGGGTAGAGTAATAATCATTTTTTTTCTCTTCGCTCTTCATCCTAGCCTGGTAAGGGCCGGCTTTAGTCCTGGGGGTGTTTGGGGTGGTAGTGGGGGTTACTGCACATTTGGTATGCCCCTCATACATAGAAATTAAAATACATGAGAGACCATTAAATTCTAAGATCCATGGACTGCACGTATGTGAAACCCACAAATTTAACACATGCAGATATATTAAATAGGTTATAAATCGGAAGTGAACACTAGTATATATGTAAATTTATACATGCCAGCAAAAAACTCCAAGCAGATTTGTTAGGTAATAGTACTAATACAAATTACAAAAGGACCTTGCCATGCTGAAAAACACCTTACCATGAGCCGCATATCTGACGCCCACCATTCTTTCGCAATATATCTGCGGTAATAATTATGAGCATCAAGTGCAGTCCATCTTTCTATCTCCATCAGCCTTCGTCCAGAGACACAAAGCAGGGGAAACTGGGGGATCACGATCAAGGCCAGGAACCAGAATAAAAAGATCGCCATTTCCAGGCAACAGTTGTTGGCGATTTTTGTTTCCCTGTTTTTGTTTTTTGGACTGGTGGTTGGTGAGCACTGCAAAGAAATAATAAGAATAAGAGTTAATTATGATAATCATCTCATTATAATATGGGGTGGTCCATGACAAATCTGTTTAGCGAAAGGTTGTGACATCACTCATTGAAGAAAGAATATGAAAATTGGTAAATAGAATGATGTAGTTTAGCTTACCGGTTTACATGTACATATCTATATAGGTACAGTAGTAGGAGAAGACGTATAGCTGATATATTTTGATAATTTTACTGTTTTATCATTTGGAATCGGGGGAAGATCGACACCTCGATAAAACATCAGAAAGTGTTCAACAAAATAATAATAGTTTAATTAATAGAGCGCTGTCCGCTGAGTATCCGATATGTTTTAGGAGATTCGATGCTCCTGGTATTAATTTTAAACCTCAATTTTCTTTTTTCTTTTTATGGTTGTTGTTTCTGTGTATTTTTGTGGTAAGGATTAGTTTTTTAGAATTTTGCCCGGGCAGCGGCCTTGTTTGGCCTCCTATTCTCGTCTTTCAACGGCCAGGCTATCTTTCATGTGCATAATGTCTCTCTCTCTCTCTCTCAAGAATGACCCGTTTCTGATCTTGGACAGAATGTAGTTTATTCGATTTTTGTTGATCCTACCTTTCCTGTCATCTCGATTTACTGAAGTGATTGATAGCGGGTTTAAGGTCAGTGTGTGGTGTTCTTAGTTTTAGGTGTTGTGGTGGACTTTTCAATGTTTCTTTGGCCAGCGTGTCTGCTGTTTCATTACCCTTAATGCCAATGTGTCCAGAATTGATCTCATGGGTCTTCATATTTGGGTTCTTTAAAGCCTGGAGGCAGAATACCGAATCAGAAAAGAAGCCTCCTGGTTGTTAATCGGATATGAGATTTAAGGCCGAGTTGATTGTATGAACCTCAGCGGTAAAGATGGAAGTTTGGGGTTGATGCTGAGGCATTCGGTTTTGCCATCTGTACTTGAGAATGAGGCGGCTCCTAGTCTTACGAAGTCATGGTCTTTAGAGCCGTCTGTGTCGGGAGGCCTGTGGTTGGGGTGTTTACTGACCACCTCTCCAAATATCTGCTTGTAAGTTTCTGGCATGGTGTTGTTCTTGGGACATGCTGCCACCAAAATAATGTTTGATTTATGTGTTAGCCATAGTGGGATGGCTGGAAACGGGTCATTCTTTACCCAACACGGTCAGGATTTCGGAGAGTGGAAGAGGGGAAGAGTTATAGGAACAGGAACGAGAAATGATATGGGGGGAGGAAGTTTTGGGGATGGCAAGGTACACAGAGGAGGATGATATTGGAGAGGGTGATGAATAGGTAAAGGGTGGTGGGTAGAGAGATGTGAGATAGAATGTAATGTCCTTTAACAAAAATATAACAAACACAAGATTTTCTAGCAACTCGCTTGATATAATTATTCTCTAATCAAAAGGAACATTCTTTGATTTCTCGGGGGCCCACGACTACCCCTCAAAAATATACTCATATATATTTTAAAATGATGGTCAGCATGACTGGCATGGCCGACACGTGGGCGATACCAAGGATGGCCAACATTCCCGGAATGGCCAAGCGTATGGGCGGAATCTTTAAGTGAGGTAGACATTCCTCTGCTACCTTGGACTTGGTGGGTGTGAGCAAGATCACCCAGTGAATGGAAAACCCGCGTGGAAAAGTGACATTATAACATTAACAGAGGGAATGTGAGAGAGGATGGGCTTTCCAGACAGACAGACAGAGAGAGAGGAGGATGGGTGGGGAGGGATGACGTAATTAATTTGAGAGGGGTATCATAATGAAGGACACAGCAAAATGTTTTAAGTAGGTGACTTTAGGAGCCTCCCTGCTCCAGGGTGGCCTTGGACATGAATCCTGCTGATGGATGTTTTCAACAGTTAGCGCACGCCTCAGCGATTAACACAAAGAACACGAATTGTATGCTCGACTGTAAGTGTGTCCCTCACATGGCACTCCTTCTATTAGTTTTATCCCAGGCAACGCCGGGTAACTTATCTAGACCTTGTTTCTTTGTTCACCGTTTATTTTTCTCTGTTAATAAGAGGGGCACCTTGCTGTAGTAATGATAATAATAATGATAATAATAATATTAGTAATAATAATAATAATGATAATAATAATACTGTGCTTGAATGGGGACACTTTTTTTTTTTCATAAAAGATAACCTCTTTATCTCATCAAAACCGAGCACCACACCACAGACAGACAAACACATGTAATTTCACTCCAAAACAAACCGAAGACAAGCAGAGAAATCCTCGCAAAACGTGTCCTGCGCAAAGGACATTAGGCCTACAGTAAGTGATCAATACATCTTCGGAAATAGTTTTTCCATCGATAATTAAATTTTGTACGAGACAGATAATTGGCATTTGTAATCTAACAAAGCCCTTCCGTCTAGGCCATTTTTTAGTTAGCCAAGTGGTTCTCAACGTGGGCCATTTTGATTTCCAGCGAGGTGAAAAAGAAGAAAAGGATGCAAATGGGGGAGGAGGGGGGGGGGGTGGGGGAGCATGAATGGAGGATGATTTAGGGGGCAAAGGTGAAAAACAGGGCAGCCACTGACTTGTTCAACAGAATGCATAGATGGGTTTCCTGAACAGAAAAGGCCTGTTTTTTTAGTGTATTTAATGAGGGATGTTTTCCGTTTTGTAATGAATCATCAAAACGCATAATCGATGCCTATTGAAATGGCTTTGAAAAACGTAACATTATCATTTGAATATTGTCTATCTTCTTGTGAAATGTATCTGTTGTGTTTAGTCAAGGTTTTCTTTTCCGGGAGGGTTGGGGGGGGGGGGCATGACTGAAAATTTGGAGAGGAAGATTGTCTGAAAAGGTTGAGAACCAAGATTTAGTTTATCAATTTCAGACTTATAATAATAGGGGGGTGGGGTGGGGGCACGTTGGTCTAGAGCAGAGACAAGATTTGTACCTCTCATGCCGAAGACAACGGGTTCGATTCGCAGCAGGTGCAGGCATGTTGGAATTTTGAGATTTTTCTCATAATTTCCTGTCCCTGATCCTATGGTACTTTTGGTAGCTAGGATCGAGCACCTAATCTTCTCGGATAAAATCAAAAAGACTCGGATGGACCGTGTGAGCGATGCCCCCGTTAAAGATACATTGGCAGTTGAACTTAACGTCGAGAATAACATATCTAACAAGGTCGTTGCCAGTTCAAAATTAAAAAAACAACAACAAAAAACATAATTTCCCGAATGGCTTTAAAGAAGTACACAAAATGCAAAAAAAGCTAGACTTTGTGTTGAGGAAAACAACAGATAGGCCTGACTAAAATCACATAGTGGAATCTGGTCATGAATGGTTTCAAGAATCAGAGCGGGGAACCTCGCCATTGCCATGTTGGGCCAGCCATAGATAAACGTCTGTTGACTTCGCCGTCAAAGTCATTGTCGTTAATGAATGTGTTTGGGTTCACCTGTGATTGCCCCTTCGAACCCCCCCCCCCCCCTTGGTACCAAGGCAACGTACACAAACATTATTTCGTCAGGTATTAAAAAAGATTACTGTAGTTTTCATGAGTTGAAAGTAGAGCAACGTTACTCTTACATGACAACCGCTGTTTTTGTTTAGGGTCTTTTGGGACGAATAAATCGGGGCAAAAGTAGGATTATCTCTAAATGAGTGGATATGTATTTGTACTAGAGTCTATGTTCTGCGAAGACAATTTTCAAAGTTGTACTTTACCTTTTCCTCCTCGCCTTTCTGACTATTCCTACCGATTCGAATCCATGATGTTCCTGTCGATGACGACGAAAACCCGAGCGTTCACTGAAAGAACCGGCCGGTACGCACGCCGTGTCCAAAAATTACTAATGTGTGCAAACTTCAGTAGCGGGGAAAATGCGACATTACTTCATTGTAGCAGTTTCAAAAACACCGAAATGCATCCATAGAAACCGCCAGAAACTCTGAAGCCAATTCGTAATAATAATGATCCTAGTCCAATGACATTATTATCAAGAGCTACGCCACTTATTCTAATTAGCCATTCATGAAATAAATTGTAGATAGCATGTCCCTTTTTCATATACACGGCTTTTATTTCATGAATTCCGATCAAGCGATTATTATCGATGGAGTTGTTTTCACTATTTTTGGGCGAGACTCCAGATTTAGATTTGGATATTCAGTCAAACGGATGAATCCAGTTAACCGGATACAGTCTGAAGCTCCGTTTGTGACCCCCTTCCGACTTTCTCTTAAAAGTCTTTAACAGAGGCACCTTCTGAAATGATGCAGTTTATCTTCCTGTGGCGTCTCCGTATGGAAAAAAAACCCACTTACTAATCTTACACGCGGCAGCCGTTTTTGTTAATATGACTTTTAAAAAATTTGGATCATTATGTGGATACTATCCCAATGTTTTGAAGCGGATGATCCCAAAACCCGGAGTGCTCGAAGAAGGTTGCCAGGTTACCGTTTGCATTTCGGTCTAGCAGACATCCAGAATTTCAAAACTTCCCCAGATGTAACGCCGCCCGTTTGTCTTCGGATTCGGTCCTTGCTCGCACGGGCAGAAATCCGACCGCATGTAGCTGAAGATGTCTCAGTTCCTACCATCCCATCGTGGCTTACCCACAATACAAAACTTATACTAGATGTCGCGGACTGTCCAAAAGACAACACCATGCCAGAAACCTACAAACGAATGTTCAATGAATGAACATCCTGATCACAAACTTTTATACACAGACGGTTCCATAGACCACGAGTCGGTGGGTGCCACCATATTTTAGAACCTGAACAGCAAATCTAAACACCCCAGTTTTAATCCCAGATCTTCTGAAAAACTATCGTTTCAATAGAATAATTATGTGGTTAACTGCAGCCAGAAAGGCTTGAAAGGATGTATATAAGCTATTAAGATTTCGTTGCGCCCTTGTACAAGAAGGAGAGAATGTGACATAACTGATTGAGCCCTGACTTCGGCTGTGGATGAACTTTAATTTGAAGGCCATAAGCTAGCACAGACACGAAAACTCCGAAGCGGTTATCAGTTTGTTTGTGCTGAGAACTTCGACTCACTCAGGTATTTATCAATTTTAATTGTGAGTCTCATGATGTAATTAAGCTTGTCAATTTTGTTACATTCAATTTCAACTACATTTGAAGAACATTTTTCCAAAACTGGGTAAGACAAATTCTGAATGAGTTACGACCCCTTTCAGATAGGCACTCAAAATTAGTGTAAAAAACGGTGTAATAGTGGGGGGGGGGGGGCAACTTGCTATATCTGTTCAAATAAGCGTTGAACCTTGCACTAAAAAATATACTCTGGTTCGTTGTATCTTCATTGAAAGTGATCCCCTGGGCATAAGAAACTGTCGGATTGTGACATACATGTTTCAATTTGATTATTACTTGATTCAATATTATTTCCTTTTTGGCCTATGTGATTTCCTGGCAACGTGTAATAATACCTAGTGACGTCACCTAGTGAAGATGACGTAAGGGAGAATAAAAAAACATGGCTGACATACAAGGACCGTATTGAATACTTTCCTAGATCTAATCGTATTCTATTTATACTAACTGTAAACACGCACAAAATTGGTGACCCCGACGTAATCATGACTGAAGAAATCCTCGACCGTTTAAGCCATCTGTTCACTACGACACCAAGCCAACAACAAGAGGCCATATGCCTTAACGCAGTGTCACTAAAACTTCCTGACTTTTGGACAAAGTCACCCGAAGTCTGGTTCGCCAGGTGTCATAATCAAATGTAATTGGTGTGCGGTCAGTGGTCAAAGGGAAATAACCGAATTAATTATAGAGAGGGGGTGAAAAACTAGAATATGGGTAGTACGTCATTTGTAGATAAGGTCAAGGATGCAGACGATGACTGTGGTTTTTGATGACGTCATTTTAAGCAAGGGGGAGCCGTTGAACAACAGGAAGGCGGAGATAAACAGTATCATAAAAACCACAGAAAAACTGTGGGGTCGCAGCAGGGCTATAAGCAAAGTCAAACAGTAGTATACTAGTAAATAGAGTATCACTGGTGTTTTTATGAATGGGATATAGAGAATCAGCGGGAATATATATACTATGGGAGATGGTGGATATTGAGATGGAAAGATAATGGGTTATTGATGAAGATTAACACCCCGTTTTCGACTTAGGGGTGAGAACTTATTTGTCTACGTCACTTAGCCGTTAATTTGACAACCAATCAAGGCAGGCGTATTGATGGCAATTGGTGAGCTGGGAAAACAGCTGACGGGGGTCTGCATTCCGTGCAGACTATCCAACTGCGAGGGAGTCAGTGTGATTCCACTTGAGCGAATCATTACCTACAAAGTACAACATGTCTAGATGTAGATCTAGTCATCTATCCATATGGCTGCTTTGAAATTAAACAACGCTATCGTTGACTGTCCCTGGCTTAATGGCCGGGGCAAGGGTGAGTGATTAAAGTCAAAGAAAGATCTCTTGATGACATTGACAATGGATAAGAAGACGAGGAGCGTGACATTTATCCATTAGGAGAGTTTTGATGAATCTACCAGGAGTGATTGCCGAAGAATGCAAGATTCAAAGTTAAACTGTCATCTAGAGTTACAACTAGAGTTAATGTGTGAAATATAACTGTGATTGAATTGTCTGGGTGAGGCTGGGAGTTGCCAGCCCATCCTAGAGTTATATTTAACTGTGCCGACGTCACCTTGACGGGCTAGGCCAACTATAATTTAAATTTCTGAGATAGTCTGATGTCTCCAGAGACTATATTAATTGTCATACAGTAAACAGTCCAGATCTTGGAAATAGAAATAATTAGTTAGATAATTAGCTAGAATTAAAGTTAAATGATATTATGGGAAACTTAGATCTAGACTTAATATGAAATACTATTGATTTGGGATTTGATGCTGCTAATATTCATCCTTACTACATGAATAGATCTAGTCGAAATTGTTAGGGAACTAACGTAATTAAAGTGTGGCCCTACAGGCCTGATTGTTGAAATGTATTCAGTTGTTTCTTAGTAATTGGCATGGTCTGGAAGTGAAGGTTAAAGTTTTTAGTATTAAAAATATGCAGTCGAACATACACACCCAAACAACATTAAAATACCAACACTTCCATCTATAACATCTGGATGGGATTATAACACCAGGATAGAGTCACAGTTTGGCATTAAGAACATAACGAATGACCAAACAAAGTATGACTACGTTGTGAGTACCTTAGATGTTAATACAGCCGAAGAGGTACAAGCTGTGCTTGTGAACACCCTTTAGAGAACAAATATGAACATCTGAAGGCGTCTCTCTTAAAGACGTTCGGAAAGAGCCAGGCCCAGAAAGATGCAGAACTTTTAAACTTAGCTGGACTTGGGGACCGGGGGCCCACCGCTCTCTTAAGAAAAATCAACGCTCTTAACGATGATCCAAAAACACTAAAACGAGTTCTATTCTTGGCTAATCTTCCAACTGACATAACAACGGTATTAGCACGCCATGACATTGAAGACACTGAGAAACTGGCAGAAGCGGCAGATAGAATCTGGGAGGCTCGCTCTGCGGGTTTCGGAGTATCGAGTGTGAATACGGAGAGGCTACTTCCTGAACAACTTTACGTGGCGCCAGTAACAGGCGAAGTAAACGCCTTCAACATGAGGCGTAAGCATAGAAGTAGGAAGTACACTTACTTCTATGGGCGTAAGAGACCAGGTATCGGTACACCCAAGACTCGCTACAACCCAGCGATATGCTTCTACCACGAGAAGTTTGGGCCTAGTGCTCGTCGCTGCCAACCTGGGTGCAAATGTGCAGGTCTAGCCACCAACAATAAACCTGCGGGAACGGTGCAGCCGGTCACTAGGCGTGTCAATGGCCGGCACACTCACCCCTAAAAACACGCTATCAGTCTACGATCATCAATCTAACACAAAATTCTTGGTCGACACGGGAGCAGAGATATCAGTCTACCCCACGTCTAGACTAGACAAAGCAAAGACAGCATCAGGTTACCTTACAGCAGCCAACGGCACGTCAATACCTATCAGAGGCAAAGAGAGCAAAACTCACACTGTAGGTAAAAACAAATCTTTCCGGCATGAATTTTTCCTAGCAGACGTCACCCGCCCTATTTTAGGGCCAGATTTCTTTACTTCCAATGGATTGATTATAGATCTTACAATTTGATTATTACTTCATTCAATATTATTTCCTTTTTGGCCTATGTGATTTGCTGGCAACGTGTAATGATACCTAGTGACGTCACCTAGTGAGGATGACGTAAGGGAGAATAAAAAAACATGGCTGATATAAGGACCGGATTGAGTGCTTTCCTAGATCTAATCGTATTCTATTTATACTAACTGTAAACACGCACAAAAGGATGTATTTGGCTAAATGGTGGAATTACGTATGTTGACGCGATTTTGTCCCCAATGTTATTTAGATAATATAGCTCAATTTTAACGGGGGTGGGGTAAGAAAATATGCCTTACTTTCTTGGTTTTCTACTAAAAGCTATCAGCTTTGATACTCTACACACTTACTCTCAGATAGACAGACCAGGAATTGAATGCTTAAAATGTATTATTTGTTCATTATTCTGCATATCATGGGTCCAAAACTCTGTACACATTTAAAAAGTCTGAAAATTTCGAATAAATCATTTCAGATCCATGTTTATAGTGACTAATATAGTGCTATCTAAATGTTTTTACCACAGATGTCTTAGACAGATGCTACAAACATTTTTTTTAAGTTGCCAATTGTAACATTAATCCCCCAAGAATATAAATTTAGATTTTCTAAACGTCCTAACATGTTTTGTATATAAGAATTATAGCACATATTTCTCCTGCTCCGCCATTCTGAATACTAAGAACAACCAATACCACTGAAATAAATTTCTGGAGTTTTATCAATCTGTTACCAAATATTTTCCTTTTGGATGCTCCCTGTGCCATTTTTACCTCTCAACAAAAAAATGTTCTCAAATTGATGCAATATAGGTCGAGCGTGGCTTCTTTGTAAGTGTATCTGAACCTAGCGATTGGACGTATAGAATATTTTATTAAATTGCTGAATTAGGTAATCTCAGTTCACTTTGATGCCAAATGATGCCAGTCGAGTTTTTTTTTTTATGAGAGGCCAAATGTTTCGCTTTCATCAGTAACAATGCCTTCGTAAGCACCGATACTAAGCACCCAAGGTGCTGCAACACTAGCGATCCTTTGATGTTACATCGTCACAATATCGATGCCGAATATCGATGATCCTGCACACGATAATGTTTGATCTTGGGAAATATTGAATGAAGTACAATTCCAGCTGACAGGATTGCAGTAAAATAACTGACCAACCTGCGGCAAGCTGGGCACTGAGATCAGTCGTCAAATACCTCTTGAGATCAGTGGCCGTATGCATAATCAATGCGTGAACTAAAGTAAATACGTTGACTGGTGTTAACGCAAGAAATGAATACAATTTCTCGTGTTAACACCAGTCAACGTATTTACTTTAGTTTATGCATTGACTATGCATACGGCCACAGGATTCACCACCAAATTCACTAAATTCGCAAGACATGCGTGAAAAGAAAACTGGGAATTCAACGAACGACGCAATTGCGAACAAACTGCTTAGCAGTGTCTGTCCACCGTGACTGTTTGTGGCCGAAAAGGGGGGGGGGGCGGGGGAGAGAAAAAGAGAAGATGACTGGTCTTTTTGTAATGGGGTGAACATCGCTCACTGCAGCGGAAAGGGAGATAATAATAATAATAATAATAAATTACATTTATATAGCGCATTTCCAATAAATGCTCAATGCGCTTTACAAGTAATAAAAACTCATTCCTCTCTCTCCCACATTCCCTCTCCCCACCCCCTTCTCTCTCTCTTCCCATCACATTCTCACTCCTTCTATCACATGCTCTCTCCCCTCAGGTAAGTCAAGAAAAATAAGCCTGCTGGAACAAAAAATGCTTTAGCTGCCTTTTGAAACTTACTAATGATTTTGTTTGTCTCAGTTCCATATGTAACTTGTTCCACATTAAGGGGCCAATATATGTGAATGATCGTTCACCATAACATCTGTATGATTTCACAGGTGTCACTAGCATGGTGGAATCAGTGGAGGATCTTAAACTTCTCCCTGGTGTATACAGTTTTATCAAATCTTGTAAATAAGAAGGAGCCGTTATTTTGACCAGCTGGACCACTAGACTGTAACCACACCAAAGATCTTAAAATAGTATTAACCTTACAATGTAGTGATACATAACAAGTTTCTACTTCTGGCACCAGGGATGGTCACTTAAATTGACCAATCCCGGACAATACAGACAACGCTAAGACTATGGTTTAAAAATTGGCGCAGTGAGTACATCAGTTGGCAATGTTACTCAACACTACATGACTCATGTCAAGTGCGTGATAAAGAATAAGGGGAGATTATCTATGGTTTCTGTGTGGTTCAAAGATCTTAAAATAGTATTAACCACTATTTATCTTGTTAAGTAATATTTTAGTAAGATAGTGTATTTGGAACATACATGAGCGAGAGGGTAGCTTTTAAAAATGTTTTTATTTGTTTTAATGTTTTATTAGAATTTACTGTTAGGCAGTAAATGGGTTGCGCGTGTTTGGGTGACGCTTAGATGATAGCGTGGGTCAGTCAGTTCCACCCAAGTCTTCAAGACAGCAGGACGTGTCATTGTGTCCAGACTAACATAAAAGTAAAAGAAGTTGTAATTAATATTTCAATATTTGTGAAGTGCCAGCTCTGATGATGTAGACTATCAAGTGTGAATTCATTTGGTTAATTCACGTAAGTTGTACCCATTAATTTAGTTCTGGTATTTAATAATATTTAGATGATGTGAAATAATAATGATTGGATTATACTTGGAAGTTTGACGAACTTTGTTCAGCTTGGTTAGGCAATCAGGCTAGCAGCTAACAATCTATGGTAAAGTTTATCTTACTAAGTTTCTATCTTGGTATCTACCAGTATCCTGCAGAGGAAGAGTGTAAGGTTCTAGAATCCTATTAAAGCTAGCGCGCATGATTGGTTCATGTAATTAAATGGAAACATTTAACTGTAATTTATGACAGACTGATTTTATGTGAAGTGCTAACAAATAGTAGTACTGGAGGGTGTGGTCTAAGTCCCGCTACTTGGATCAGAGATAGACAGATCTAGATCGTTATTCTTAATCTGCAGTTGGTGCCATTCAGGCTCAATGTGTCCTTCTTATGGACAGAGAGAGAGAGAGAGAGAGAGAGAGTAACGGGCAAGAATTATAACCAAGTTATTTCTTTACTTTAACTTGTTCTTCCTTGGGTTTGTAAGGTTATTGTTGGATGATTATTATTTCTAGGTTCCTTTAATTCAGCATTGTGACTATGATATATGTGTAGATTTGTCTTGTGTGCCTTTTCGTTACATTTCATTGATACCGTATTCTTTATGGACTTTATGATAATGAGTAGACCAGTTAAGATGAAGAGAGAGGTGTTGGATTTGCAGGGTACGGAAGTGAGCGTGAGTAGGTCACAGCAGACGCCAGCAGGCGTGATCACATGACTTCTGGTCAAGCGAGTCAAATCAAGACCGGGATTGGTTAGCTAATAGCTTCCGGAAATGGAAACTTGACTCGAACAATAACAAACCTGGCTGACTGTTTACAGTAGCTACAACACTTAAACAGCATTTGGGATCTCGAATATCGGGATTATACTAAAGGATGATGATTATTTACTTTAATTTCTTAATTTATATATGTTTATTATAATGCCTGTTTGAATTAGTATGTTCTCTACATAGGCGTTAAGTTGATTTTCTTCAATTTGTACTGGTTAGGTCGGACTTAGAACTTTTGAGGGTCGGATCTTGAACTTATATTTGTTGATATGATGAAGAGAAAGGCCTATGCTAGGTGTATGGATGCATTGTCTATGCATCAGGTGTCATGTCATGGCATCCTTGTGTGCTCATTGTCTGTTCTTTTGACACACTGACTGTTGTAATGAAGGGATCAGATTCATTGACTTAGCTCAATCATAGAGTTGTGGGTGTGGCTTGCCCAGTAGACCTGTATATATAATATGTCATCATTTTTAATATTATGATATTATCTTGTTGCATTATATATATTATGTTCACTGAATATATGGGAACATTTTAGGTATATCAGTACTGTTGGAGGTAATACAAGTGGGTTGACTTGACTGTTCAGTCTTGTAGTTGTACCATGTAGTTGGGTTTGGCTTTATGCCATGATTATCATATTACTTGTAGTGGGAGACGATAACTTGCTATTGTTGGTTGAGACGTAGGTGTTGACTTATCCTGTGGGTTGGTCCACCTAGAGATACTCCTGTGACTTTATGAGTAAGGAGTTTGGTATTATATCCAGAGGATAGGAAAGGGATAAGTTTGGCTCTGAGTTGAGATAAGTCTGTGGCAGTATGGACTAGGGTTTTGTGTAATATTAATAATCTATACATGTGGGGAATTGAGCTGGGTTAGCTAATGGGGCCTAAGTTAATTAATTTTGACTTAATGAGTAGATCCAGTTGGCTATTGCTATCCTCTGCTAATTATGATGGTAATTGTTAATTAAGGGATACTACGTTGTGCGTGGGTGGGCTAAGTAAGTAGACCGGATTGTCTTTTATTGAGTCACCTAGCACGGGCAGTTCTGTGGTATGAGTGTGTAGACTGAGCAGACTGTATTTTTATAGTTAGTTTAACTCCAGCTCATTCCATAACTAGGATAGATTTGATGCGTACAGGGTGCGCGTAGGCACATGTAAGGCTTAATGTTATCTGTCTGGAATCAAATTAAGTTTTCTTCCTGATCTAGAATAATGGCCGTTGTTATAATATAAGAATTATAACGTGTGGGATAGCCCTATGTCAGCCTGTAGTTAAGCCAAGGGAAGTAAACATGTTACTTGGTAGGCTTGCATCTTATACTCGAGTTGGCTCCCTAGAGTGCTCACAAAGCAAATTATACGTTACTGTTCGATAGACATCCTAGACCTTCCCCATATTTAATTTACAATGTGAATATAATTATTATTAACTTTTATGTTTTCTTTTGATGCATTCTCTTGTTTTAGCATGATGTAATGATTAACTGATGAGGTGTGCTGTTAATTCCTGTTTTTTTTTTGGTTCTTCTTCAGCGCGCCTATCGGTTGGGTTTATTGTGGTTTATTGTCTTGTTTATTGTACTGTTTATTGTCTTGTGTTTATTGTATTGTGTATATTATTTGATTTGTTTTTTTCTTTTCTTTTTTAATAAAATTGTTGTCCTCTCAAAACCTGATAGTTTTGTTTGTATGTTTAACTGTGTGAGATAGCTATAGAGAGACCGCTCGTGTTCCCCGTCCCTGTTACATATAATTGGTGTCAGATTAGATAGCTATAGATAGAGACCCGCTCGGTCCCGTTCCTGTGTTACATTTTCATTTGATTGCATTGGCAGGAGAAGGCCATATTTTTTCGCGGAAGATCACAACAGATCATTTCTTTTTCCCGTTCCAATGCAGGTATGCGGGTTTCCATAGTTTTGCCCCACTACAATCCTGAAAACTGTCTCCGAAATAACGAATGCGCGCATATTTTTTATTTTTTTTAATGTGAGGGTATGCAGTGTTTTGAACTTTAAGAAGAGTTCAGGAAACATATTATTTGCCTTTTAATGAAACACAGAAATGTGCAGTTTCTTTTAACGATTTGAAAAACCCAGATCTAATGCTAAAACCTTTTTCTTCTATTTACTGTTTTGTCGTACTACGCAGGGCGATAAGATAATATGAATTTGAAATGCTGGCACGTCATTCACCGTCGTCTCCCCGCCTCACAGAGCCAAGCTGACTTCGCCGACAAGTATGGATCTCGGCAAGGGCCAGAATTATTTTTGCCTTGGGGGTATCTTTTATGCACCCCTACCAAGCCCTGTACTCCTTTGAAAGGTGACCTCCACCCCGGGGATGTTCTAAAGCCACTAAGGAACATATTCCACCTAGTGATTGCTTTTAGATTTGAGATGACCACGAAGACATAAAAAAAAGAAAAGATAACATCCCGACTAAACGGCATGTTGCTCAGGACGGTTGCTTTACTTTCAGGATGAAAGTTTTAGGATGTCTGTCATGGAGGACTTGGCACGGAAACCATTATTGAGATGAAGAGAGGGACTGGCTGGTTTCTAAGACACAAGTTTAATGTTTTGTTACCATTCGTTTCACCAGCTTGCAAAGGCAGCTGATGAGAGCTATGGGACGATCATTTTTGGGATCCAAATGGTCTTTGTTGGTTGCAGTATCGGGATAGTGCTAGATCTAGCTTTCCTTCAGGATAGATAAAGTAACTGATGGAATGGTGATCGGACCAAAGGATGGGTGGGTGTATGAATATGTGCTTTGATTTACAAGTCTCATTTGGCTGTAAAGGAAACTTGACAAACAACTGTCGTTTTATTTGATATTTGGTAGTTTGGTGTCGCAATTTAAAAATACCTATTATCTAAATTACTGTTACACAGAACGTAGAGAAGTGAATAGAAATTCAAAATCCTAATTAAACATAATCAGTACTCAAATGCTTGGGTAAAGAAACGTTTATCAATCTTAAATGACAGTTACCTTTCCTTGTTTCATCAATTTTCTAGCCCATCCAAGCAAGAGCAATAGAATAATTAATACATATCAAAGAAAACATAGGAAGACACAGAAGATGCTTTTTACTATCTGTCATTCGCCTCAACGAGACATTAATTCTAGGTAGATGTGTGCCCATAGTTATCAAGGCTTCCTGTCATGCTACTACGTGCCTTATGTCCGTTATTGAGGTTTGACATGTTCATGTACTAGTGAAATATACAGTAGTAAGCACGAGTTAGTGACTTCAGATTTGAATGGCCTTCAATAATGCGAAGAATATTGTTATTGTTATTTGCATAAGCATTTGCTAACATTTTTCCAAATTTGGGACCTCGGTCTAATTTTCTCACGTGATAAAAAGGAGGAAATCCCCCCCAACAAATTAAAGAAAAAGATAGAAGAATGAAGAAACCAATACAAGAATAAATTACAGCAGCAATTTACATCACACAAAACCAGGCAGGTATGGGACTGTATGAAAAAGATTGTTGGGTATTCACCTGAACACCAATTATTGACTTACCAAATCAACAAATACCAATGTAGATCTATACTAAATGCCCGTCTTGACGTTCATGATTTCTCCGCTGATATATGTGATTTGAATTATCCTTTTTTAAAAATGATTTTGTCAATGAAATTCCATTATTGTCAGTGAAGAAAATCTCGCAAAACAGTTCACGTTACAATGATGGTCAACAAGGGTTGTGGGCCTGATGGTATAAAGTGTATCTGTAAAGCTCTGAAAATGTGTTCACAAATTAGCAAAAGCCTTTACGCCAATTTTTAATTCTTCACTAATAGTGGGCTGACTTAGGCAACATTGCCTGCACTTCTGATTAGAAAGTTGCCTTTTGGCACACAAGTAGCCTGTACCAATCTAAGAAATTTTGGGGTAGGACACAAGTTGTGGCTGCATAATTTGACCCTCATTTGCATAAATTAAATGGCCGCCACGGAGCAGTACCAGAAAGAAGCATAACTTCTAGTTAAAATATGGCATAAATGCAAAAAAGGTGTCTATATATTATATAGGTTTAAAATGGTGCTGAATTCATTAGAAGGGATAAAATTTGCATATACGGTCTGCTTTACCAAAAAATTTAATTTTTTTGCACTTTATAAGCTATACGATCATGAATTCAGAAGTCATTGGTAAGAGTCATGTGGACCAGCTACCAAACTCCTACACAAGCATCCAACAGATCTCATTGCCAAAGGCTGATGTTCATGTGCCAAACATCACTGTTCAATCTGCTTTGCAACCTACCCTTGCACCCTTAAAGGAAACTTTAAATGATGCTTATGACTGTCTGAGTCATGCCTCAAAGCTTCTTGCAATAGAAACAATAGGTGCCAACGACTGGATTTCCTGGGCTGCTTAAATGCTAACAAACTTTGACAACAGCACATGCCTGTTACGCCATCAATGATGCTTCCACTTTTCCGCGTATCAGCTTATTGTCCAATGATGGTGCACCATGGAATGATAATAGCATGTGCGGTTACAAACCACCTCAATCCAGGTCAGACACCTGTCATGGTTATGGACCAACCTCTTTTCACTCTGGCTAAAAAGATCCAATGGATATTCTCAGACATTCTTGGTGAGGACAACTTTGTTGTGGTGCTTGGTGCCATGCATATTAAGAAGATGTTATATGACTGTCTTGGCGACTGGCTTGAAGGCAGTGGGTGGACATCTCCTCAGACAAACAGTGGATTAGTATCCAGTGGTGTCGCTGACTCTTCTCAAAGTGTCTCATCTTACTAGGACACGTTATATGCATCAAATCACAGCGCTCACCCTTTATTCGCTCTTGCAGCAAGCTTATCTGGAGTACTTGAGAACAAGCGTACTGGATGAACCTCTGTCACTTGAACTCTGGATACAGCAACAACGAGACAAAGAGCCTCAATTCATGTGTTGGCACCAAACGATGGAACTGAAGCTAACAGTGCTTCAGTTTGTGAAAGCAAACCGTACAGCCAATTTTCATTCGTACCTTGAAAGTCTTCAACACCTTATGCCATGGAATTTCGCTCTAGACCATACATTATGCATGCAATCTGCCCATTCACATGCGAGACATGTGTGCATTGAAGGAAATGCATCCACAGATCTACAGAGTTTGTGGAGGGGAGATTTGTTGGGCAGAAGACAGAACGATCTTTCTCCTGTATCGTTCTTGACCAAATGCATCAGCAGCCCATTTGCACAGTAATAGGTGATGGTGGTGTTATTGGACTCACTGAAGACCCTAAAGCTCTCAGAACGTTTATGATTGCAGGACCTGAGCTCGCACGAATAACAGAAGAATTTGAGCAGACTCCGCCGTCCTATAAAAACAAACATCATGAACAGTACAAAAAAATCCAAGAAACTTTCAAAGAAGACACAAACTCATTGATCAATGCATTTTCTGAATTAGGCAATCTTTTTTTTTTAGAAGATACCGGTGATCTGGCCTCACTAGAAACATCTCAAGTCATGGGCCACAATATTGTTAGCTTAGTGATGACTATCACTGAAACTGGAAGCAAGAAGTATGATGAATTTTTTTCACCGGGAATACAAAAAGCTTCAATTCCATGGTCAGCAAAGATTCACCTCAACAAATTGCCGCTGTTTTCAACAAAATTTCCACAAAAAAAGAAAAGTCTGACATTGCATCTCTCAAAGAGGAAAGATCTCAAGTAGTGCACATAATGCTTTCAGGACATGCAGGAAGGGAAATTGATGAGGACATCTTTTCTCACGAGAATAGTGAAATTCCACCAAGCCTTTCTTCACCAGGCCAGATGCACAAAGGAACTAAATCGGAAATCATAAAATGCTTGGAATCAGAGGTAGAATTTTCAGCTTCGACTCCCACTGCTGATGTTATGGTTCTCGATGGAGCTTTTGTTGTACAGTCAGTAAGGCCGGATCTTGTGTCAACATTCAAGGAATATGCTGACCATGTTTTTGTAGCTTACATTCTTTTTTGCCTTCAAAATGTTTCTCGACTGGATGTTGTATGGGACATATGCAAACCTGACAGCCTGAAATTTGATATTCGGCAAAAACGAGTTGAAGGTGTTCAGCGACGTGTGACATTATCTTCCAGAATGCTAGGAAACTGGCAGACTTTTTTGAGTGTTGATGCAAACAAAACAGAGTTGTTTTCTGTATTAGCAGAACAAATCCAGATCATATGTGTAGAAGGCAAAGATATAGTTTCTACATTTAGAGAAAATGTGCTCTGTTCTCCTGTCAGATCAACATCACAAGGGCTTGCTCTATGTGCACATGAAGAAGCAGATACCCGCATGTTCATCCATGTTGCTGATGCCACGCTTCACGATTTCAAACGGATCATAATTCGTTCCAGTGACAGTGATGTTGTGGTTATTGCTGTCTCATGTTTTCAAGATATCTGTCTTGATGAGTTGTGGATTTCCTTTGGATCTGGTAAGGCGCACAAATACATTCCTGCTCACCTTATTGCACAACACCTGGGCCCAGCAAAGTCTCGAGCTTTGTTAGCATTTCACTCCCTGACAAGGTGCAACACCACTTCAGCATTTTACGAGAACGGGAAGAAAACAGCTTGGAATGTGTGGCAAGAATTTCCAGACCTAACTCCAGCCCTGCTCCATTTATCAACATTTCCACAATGCGTTGAGGATGATATCATGTCCTACATAGAGGCATTTGTTGTACAACTCTACGACAATTCCTCAGAGAGCACATCTGTCAACGCTACTCACCTTGAACTTTTCATTTATAAAGGGAAAGACTTTAAACATCTGCCCCCCTCAAAAGATGCGCTCTTTCAACACACTCTTCTGGCTGCATATCAAGTAGGTCATATATTCGGACAAACTTTGATCAATTGACCTGCTAAGCCTGATCCTTCAAAATGGGGTTGGATGAAGGAAAGTGATACCAATAGATGGCAGCCTCTATGGTTAACCAAACCATTGATTTCCAAAACTCAAACTCTTGTTACTTGCCATTCCAAGAAGATTTGCAAACCATCTTGTAAATGTTGTGCAGCCACAAGGTAAAATGCAGCACATTGTGTCATTGTCGGGGAACTTGTTACAATCCAGCCAAGTAAATCATATATAGCAAATTATGTGTTATTGAAGACACAGCTGTGCAAAACAAGAATAATCAACAGAATATTTAATTCATTAATTCTTAAGTGAGTAATTACTACCCATGTCTTAGCGGCTACAGACTCTTCTGCTGACATGAACTAAGGTCACATAGTAGTTAAAGGCTAGCAATGTACTTAAGTTTACAGAGTTTTTTTTATTCTAATATATTATGGCTTCCATTTGTATCTTTTGCAGTTTTATCATGTCATTCCACTGTTATTACAATATTTTCAGTTTGTGGAAAGGAGATGTTTGAATACTATGAGCTATTATTTCTTTCATTCATTGTACGAGTTGCGATACAAAAGAAGATGCTGAGTATACCCTATGCATTTTTTAATTTTATGAGTCATACTCATATGCCAGACGCACTTTGATTTGTGTAAATTCCAATTTAATTTGGTGTTATTTATGATTACTACATTTTATTCTTTTTAGCACATTAAACATTTAATTACACGATTTTATTCTGGAAACATTAAGTTACATTTGTTGTTTTGTTGTTGGTTTTACTTATTTTATTTTATACGACAGTCAATTTGGGGTTATCAGGTTTTTATCTGAATTCTTAATAAAAAATGTATGATTTTATGCCAATTCTTTCCATTCCATTGAATTCTCCACCATTGAAAACCCTGGTAAGGATATCAAAATTATATTTGTAGCTTTTTTAGATTGAAAAATATAACAGGTTATGGTTTTCATTGTTTTTTTGTGGCGGCCATTTTTAATTTATTCAAATTAGGGTCACACAATGCAGCCACAACTTGTGTCCTATCCTAAAATGTTTTTGTTTAAGGTATTGCTATGCCAAGTAGTTCCTTTCTAATCAGGAGTGCAGGTTTTAGTAGGTTTTTCAGGCTAAGTCAGTCCACTATAACAGCCATGTACGACCAGTGTGCTGGAAGACATCTAAGATACTAGTTAATAGTACCAAAAAAGAACAAAGTAGTAGTAGCAGAAATAAATTTCACTGACGTCTGTTGTAGTGAAATGCTTGTAGAGGATTGTTTTGACACGATATCTTTTCAGAATGTCACCAAGATCCGATGCAATTTGCTTATCGTGAGAAACGGGCTGTGGAAGATGCCATTCTATAGTTACTTCAATACTTGACAACGTCTATAAACATCTTGACATTTCAAAGTTCTATGCCCGTATCCTTTTTGTAGACTTTTCCAGCGCCTCCAATACCATTCAACCACATCTCTTTGTTTCAAAATTGTTGGAAATAAATGCCAACAAAAATATTGCATCGTGGCCATTAGATTTCCTTACAAATCGACCCCATTATGTAGGTTTGAATGTTGGACAGAGCATTTTTACATCATCAACTCTCTATGTTATGGATTCTATACGAACACAGCAGCGCCTTTACATTGTGTTTTATCCCTTGTGCTCTTCACCATTTATACTACTTACAACTAGACAATGCAGAAGTGATTTTGACAATATCTATATAAAAAAACAGCCAGGACAAAAAATTCACTGCTGCGAGGAAGAAATGCCCATACCTGAAAAAATTACATGTGAAAGACAGTTCTTTTTGCTAGTATGTCTATTCCTTTGACATGAAAGCGAAGTATCGTAATTTTGTAATAAATGAAAATAGGCCTAAAAATATCGAGCTTTCTCCTCAACAATGATGGCCTCCCTCCTGCCTTTGTTTTGTTTCGACTTTAAACTTCCGGTTGCGTTTCAAAGTTTGAAGGCATGAGTTTCTGTGCCGTCTGCCTTATGCACGGGCCATGCGGGTGTTACTGTGCCAGTTGTGAGTTGTTTTCTACCTAGATCTACATAATCTGTGTGCCGATTGTGCGTGTTGTTTTCTAGATAAATATATTTCTCCCGGGCAGGGCCGGGTAACTCAGCTAGTTCATTATAAATTCGCAGATGACATCTGCATCCAAGGCCTTATCACGAACTCAGTCGATTGTGAACACTTTTCACCTACCCTTGTGCTTTCCTTTGATCTAACAGCGCTATTTACTGGCGACGCCCCGAATTTTGGACAACCCATACGCTGTTGCCCAGGGTCGATGACGAGAATTCTTGGTAGACCAGGAGCCCAGATCCACTAATGCCATCGATGCTACTATAGTTATAATTTCCTACGTATTATTCATTGTATGTATGCATTCCTGATGATTGCAGTCGCACAGGATCAGTTTTGTACTCTTTCAGAGTTATGATTGTTCATGTCCATGTATATAGAGGTAAGATTTACTTCTCGGAGATACATTACTTCAGGACGGAGCAGTTCGTCGACCGGCCCATCAAACATCTGAAGTCCCGATTTACTTGTCTGACTGATCAATCCTCTGCACTGGACATCAGAGCTTTGCTCGCCTCTGATTCGCCCGTGATCTGGCGCATCAATCCTCTTAAACCTGAATAACAGAGGTTTGCGCTCCACTGATTCGCTCAAAATCTGGCCCATCAAAGCTCGCAGGCAAGGCGACCATGGGGCGCCTGGTCCTCCATGACGGGGCTGGGACAACTATTGTTATGTAATGTTTCCTAACTGAGCCCACACTTCATCACCTTGAATGGTGTAAATTGTCGGGGTGTAAGAGTCAGACTCTGACCTGAGCAAATAAGTAAAAACTTCAATAGGAAAACAGACCAAGCGCCACGTCCCCGCTTTCCTTTATTCCATTAATTTTCTTTCTCTGGTTAATTACACACGCAACAAAAAAACACCCAAAAAGTTTCAATGCCGCAGACTTTCATAGAATGGATCTTTATGTAAAACAATACAACAACAAACGAACAAAAACACTTCTGTGAGGACATTGACACTGAGAGCTTTCTTGTATTTTCCTAACAGAAATACCTGTATTTGTCATTATTATACATCTGCGACACTATTGAAGGAAGGTTCCAGATAACGTGTCCCGACGATAGCGGGAAGGCAACTTTGATGATTGTCGAAGAATTTTTTTGTCTGTTAGAAATATAGCCTTTCACTGGTAGTTTGTTGCCGTCTGAGATAGGCATTAATTTTATTTTAAGGAATATTGTCAGAATATGTCCAGTTAATGTAGAATCACGTTAGTCCAGCTGTGTCCAAAAACAAACAAAAACAACAACAACAAACTTTTGTTGCTCTTCTTCAAACAGTATTCAAATTAATGTAAGATTACGTCCCACGACGGTAGTCACAAAATACGATTTTCGTGGTTATCTCCCCTACCAGTAGCCCTCCTACTGAAGTTTCGAACCCCCTGACTGCCTCTACCGAAAAACGACTGTAGTCCTATAAATTTATCGCATTTTAGAAAGGCATCCTTTGGAAAAATGACTGTAGTCCTTCAAATTTGGGGAAAGAATGACGGTAGTCCTTTATTGGTCATGTGACTTTGATAACATGACCTTCCAGGACCAATGAGAGACGGCTTCCTGCGGGTTTGTTGTTCATGTTGCCTAGAACAAAATGGCGGATGCTGACATTCCACAAGTGACAGAGAAGCCAAAGAAAAGGCCAATTATTGGCAGAAAAAAAGACGAGGCAAAGAAGCAAAAGCTAACTTCACACCAGTGCTGCCAAATTCAAAGACCTTCAGGTCCTGAAGCGGTTCTGTAGCCCTGAAATTCACCACTTCTATGACAATATCCATCACGAAGGAAACATCCGTGACAACTTACATGAAGAAATCGCTTCAGATTCAGATTAGGAATTAGTAACAAATGGAACTATAACTCCAGTCTTTTATGTTAGGGTTTCTTCTTTGGACTTACAATAACATGACATTATTTTCAATTTCCTTGTAAGCCTACTCATTGGTGTGATTAGTCTGTGCACTGGTATCATGAACTTGTGCAAGTAATTTGCCAGTATACCAACTAAATGAATCAATATTGTCCCAATCTTCTTTTCTACCATGCATGATTCCATATCATTGTAGGTACATGTACATTTTTTTCCCAAGGCTACTTGGAATTATGCCTCAAAGATTAACAACAGCCAGAAAGCTCTTCTTATTGATGTCATGTTTTTATCTTCCATCTCCTCATTCATTCTTATTGATGTCATTTTTTTTTAATGTTCATTCTTCCGTCTTCTCATTCTTGTTGATGTCATTTTTTTTTTAATGTTCATTCTTCCGTCTTCTCATTCTTATTGATGTCATGTTTTTTATTCCCATATATGTTTTTCTCATTCACTCTTATTGATGTCCTGTTTTATTTTTGTGGTTTTTTTTATTATATAATACTACTCCCACCACCAGTCTCACAATGTCATCTCAAAATTCAAAATTTGCGCCAATGTTGTCACCAAAATATCCACCCTAAATGGCTCCATGGTCATTAAAATTAATAAATTTTTTTCTTCAACTTATGTTTGTCTTTCAGTTTTCCTTTGCTAAGCAACTCGTTGGATTGAAAGAGCGTGATGCTATTGAATTGCAGCAAAAAGGATGATTGTTATTCTTTACTACCAGGGAAAAACGACAGTAGTCCAAATGTACCCTGATTAGATTTCAACCTCAATGCTGGTATAAAATTAAGTCCTACATGTTTCAAAATGATTATGCACATATAGAAATACTTATTCTATGATAAAACAAAGAAAGGAGCAAGGTTATGTTTCTTGAATAAGAATCATAGACTTTCAAATCTTAAAATTCATTTTACATAAAACAAGTATTTTGTGACTACCGTCGTTTTTCCCCTGTAGTCTTCAGTTATCTTCAATCATTTATACTGCTTTCTGTTATCTTCAAAAAGAGAGACGAAGCTTGCATGCATGGAGCAAGCAGAATGGCTTGAAAATCCACTGTGTTGACGAGTATGTCAGGATATTTTTTTCGCGGGGGTGGGGGGGGGGGGGACAATCTCCTATAGATATGGCTGCCTGTGCAGCTTTGTACTTACCACTGTGTGGAGTCCGCTCTACTTCTCTGAAACTGTCTTGCCCATGTCGAGATCATACGTCACATTGATCCTTGTGGGGCATAAATAAGGCAAGGTTCTTTCCATGAAACAAGGATATGAAGACTTTCATGCTCATGGGATGAATGACACCTGTCACCTTGTCTGCACCATACGAGTCAATCATGGTTCGAAACTGTCGTTCCAGGTACATATTTTTTGTCAATATTCTGCAATGGCAGGGAGGGGGGGGGGGGTAATGAGTTTGCCGAAGAAGACACCCAGATAGTAATTCTTTCGATGTAATTCCCTA
The DNA here is from genome assembly GCA_963931925.1 of Onchidella celtica. Lineage (NCBI taxonomy): Eukaryota > Metazoa > Mollusca > Gastropoda > Systellommatophora > Onchidiidae > Onchidella > Onchidella celtica. The sequence continues at coordinate 32,697,554 of OZ007570.1, forward strand.
TGATAATGTCGAATGACTCTTTTCGTGGGTGTGTTCATTAAGGCATCAATTTCTTTTTGTCCAGTCTGTGATGTTAAATGTGCTTAGAAACATTTTCTGGCAAATTAATTTTGTACCCTCACCTCTTTTGATTTCAGGTAAAAACCGTCATATTTTAGCGCGTTTTCTCTTTGTTCAATCCCTTTTTGAAGGGTGCATCGACCAAAGGCTTCACGGAAACACGTTTCTCATCCCATGATGTGAAATGTTGAATATAGCCTCCGACGCAAGGTCATCTCATTCAGAACTTTGAGTTCCCTTCGACTTGCATAGGTATCTTTCTTTCACTCGTTTTGTGTTCTGCCAGCTGAATGGTAGATCCCGGGACATTTATCAAACTTCTTCCTATGTAGGCTCCTCTTTTGACATGTTTGTCTTTGCTTGTTATTGTCCGGTTGTTCAGACAGGTCAGGATATGAATTGTGTGAGTTGAACTGGTGGCATGTCCTCAAGAATATTACTTTAGGTGACATGACGCAATTATCCAGAACAACAAGAGTTCTATAATTAATAATAATAATAATAATATATTGCATTTATATAGCGCCCAACCCCGTCGATGACAAGCTCTGGGCGCTTTAACAAACTCTTACACACACACACACACACGCATACACAAAAGAAATTCAAAAATATTTACTATTGTTGCTGCCGAAAAACACCTAGCCTAGTTTGTCTGAAAGAAATGGGTCTTCAGATGGCGTTTGAAAGAACCAATGTCATTAATTTCCCTGGTTGTCTTTGGAAGAGTGTTCCAGATGGTAGGGCCAAGAAATGAAAAGGACTTTTCTCCTACAGTGGACAGATTCATTTTAGGGGAAAACATAATTCAGGTTGTGGAGACTACTGAAGGGTGGAAAGTTGAGTTTCAAGTTGTCTCGATTCCAGAACGACAAGTGGTTGGGTTCTTTGTTTCGATGAGCCCAAAAAGGTGTGGGGACCTGTTGGGGGTTCTGATGGCCCCAGATGCAAAGGGAGCTCTTCTGCAGTTCTGAAGAGTCCAGAAGTGCGGGGGATTCGATTGGCTAGTTTGAGGAACCGGTGGGGGAGAAGGGCAAGCCTATTTGGTGTAAGTTCTGATGACACTAGATAAGATAAGATAAGATAAATTTTATTCGTCCTTGTACAAGGAAATTTGTTTTGATCATTGAATACATAACAATACAGTTACAGAAGCAGAAAGTATGATACATAGCGCGCACACACACATATATACACACACACTGATAAATTAACTAAATTAACAAAATTAACAGTGCACACAATATGCTTCCCTAACTAAAACACATTGACCTGACACGCAGGACATAATTCAACTGTGCACAGATTACGATCAAGATGACGACATTATTGTAACATCCTAGTTGATGATGGAATAAACGATTTAAAGTAGCGCTCAGTTTTAGTTTTCTTTGACAACAGCCTTAAACTTCTTACAGATCTTATATATTCCTTGTTCAGGGGATGTTGGGGGTCATTTATAATAATATTAGCTTTTTTAATACAAGCACCAGTGTACAGCTCATCAAAATATGGCAGATCACAGATACAAATTTTGGATACTTTTTAAATTAAATTAGTGATCTTATTTTTATCTTTTTGTAAGATGTTTCCTCCCCAACAGACAACTCCATACATCAAAACGCTCTGAATAGCCATGGTGTAAAATATTTTCAGAATGCTTTTGCTAACTTTTAAAAAGCGGAGCTTTCTGAGGAAATACATGCGCTGGTTGGCTTTCTTGTATACATATGTCACATGCGCATGCCAGTTAAGCAATGAATCAATAGTAATGCCAAGATATTTGGCCTCTGTGACAATTTCAACCTCTTCATTTTTTATAGTAAGAAGGTTCAGGGGTTCATACATTTTTAAACCTCCAACATGACACAGTTACATGGAATGCGATTTCTTCCACTCAACTGGAAGGAGCGCTGGAGAAGGAAGTAAAGCAGTGCGACGACTACTATCTAGCTGACTATGGTAGGTGGATTACACTTCACAGACAATTAGGACAGCCTACAATGTGCACTATTTATCGTACGACTTTTCTGCCCGAATTTAGACAGTGTCGTCCCCATTTCTTCCGTCAGACCAGGAAAAGGGTTGGCAATCATCAGATAGTTGATATCAGGGCACTGCAATGGCTACCAGACGAAAGTATAAACGTTAAGTTAAAAGCACTGACGGTTGGTCTGTTACTTCCCTAATTTCAAGCTGACATGAAGCTTACATTGGATGAAACACCACGACCGTTGTTCGAAGTTCAGAGAAAATCGGCACAGAGAATTTCCGTCATCTTCAAGAAATGAATCCGTTCTTCCAAAGGACGTGTATGATGTCTATAATATTCTGCAACATTGAAAGAAAACAGCTATTCCTTAGTAGCCTACCAGGAAAGGAGAGAGAGAGAGAAAGAGAGAGAGAGAGAGAGAGAGAGAGAGAGAGAGAGAGACAGCGAGAGAGAGAGAGAGAAAGAGAGAGAGAGAGAGAGAGAAAGAGAGAGAGAGAGAGAGAGAGAGAGGGAGAGAGAGAGAGAGAGATCAGGACTTTATAATGATTTGTGGTCTTTTAAAGGGCACAGATCTTTTGCCGCTATTGTTGTTCAAGACATTGATTAGAATAATATTTACTCCTTGCATTTGGTACCTGAGACATTCTATTTCAGTCATTAAAACTTTTGAGGACAAAATATTAACTGAAATGACAAGGACAAACCATCCCATTCGTTAGATGAAATTCTTTTTAAAACCGACGTTTGTCAGGGAAAAAAAAGGCAAAAAACAACTTACAACAACAAAGAACCAAAATAACACATACAAAAAAAAAAGTCAGAAAAAAAACAGCAACACTTGTTTCTAAAGCTGCAGTATCTCAACTTCTCAAAAAACATTAATTTTGTTTCTAAAACTCCATGACGAGATCTTGGGCTGATGAGGATGAAGGCAATTGTTCCCAGACTGAGGGCTGCATCTTCAATGATTAATTTTCTACCAACCTAACAAAACCTTGTTGCAATAAAGATTAATTTTTGCATAACACCAATACACGCCCCTCTACATACGTGTAATTGCTAAAGCGAATGGTTTGATGGGCCAGAATCTGAGCGATTCAGTGAAGCGCAAACCTCTGCTGTTCAGGTAAGAGGATTGATGCGCCAGATCAAGGGCGAATCAGAGGCGGGCAAAGCTCTGATGTCCAGTACAGAGGATTGATCAGCCAGACAGGTAAATCGGGACTTCAGAGTTTTGATGGGCCAGTCGACGAGTTACATTTTCATGTAGTTTGTCCATCAATGATACCCGTCCTTTACAATTTTTTTTCAACTTTTGTAACATTCCTAGTTTTTATATAGTTCACATTTCGAGCGATTTCTCGACTCGTGACTTCTCTTCAGAATTATAATAATATATCGTTAAAATTGCAAATTTTAACTGGGATGGGGGATATGTCAAGAGTCGATGGTAATGAAATGTCACGCAAGGCCATGAGTTGTTTACTTGTCAGGGCCATGAGAAACTGGCTGGTGGCCTTGAACGGTCACCTCCAACAGAAATGGCCAGATTTGTACAGTGGTGCCATGATCGTTTTCTTCCATTGAATATAAAGAAAAGAAAAGAAATTGTAACTGATTTTAGGACAAATACGACACCTTTACCACAATTAAGCGTTGTTAATGAAGAGGTTGAGCGAGTTGAACATTGCAAGTATCTGGGTATATATAAATAGTAATATCATTATCAAATTTTTAGATCATCCAAGAGCAACAGAATAATACACATGAAAACAAACAGGTAAACATACAGAAGATCGTTTTTGCCTTCCGCAATTCGCATAAGCCAGCCATTTTAACTAGACATGGGCCACATTTCACTAAAGTGTTTGACCAGGTCACTTCTTGTATGCATGTTATTGATTTATTGAGTTTGTTTATGTATGATACATAAGATATATGTACCATATGTGTGCTGTTAAACACTATGTGAAAGAGAATTGCCCTTATGGGATAACAAAGTGATTCTTATCTTATCTTATCTTACCTTATCTTATCTCATCTTATCTTATCTTAAATTTATCTTATCTTATATTATCTAGGTTACAGATTATAAAGCCATAACGATTGTGGATGTAGGGAATTAGGATGGGAAATTGGGTCGTAAATTATCACTTTTATGAACTTCCCAGTTCTGTAACTTTGACACAGTTGATGTGGCTGCTGAGTGCTGTGGGTCAGTATGCAATGGTTTTTTTGTTTTGGCGATCTTAAATAGTTTGCTGTAGATTAAGACCATAATTATTGTGTAGTCAATACTCTATAATTATTATAAGTAAAACATCAACCACAGTTGAATATTTTCGAGTAACCATTGCCTGTATTCATACTGCAAACACTGAATGAACATTTATAGTTTTTTGTGTGGTTACATAAATTGAGTGGATGGAAAATGTGATTTTAGTTTGAGCTTAAGTTTGAGTTTGTAGAACGCACGTCAACACGATAACGGCCATATTGTGTTAGAAAGAAGCAAGACAACAGACAACACACAGAAGTATGTAGGAAAGAAAGAGGCCCCACCAGATGCACTCACCAGCCAACAGCCATGAATTTAACAAATACGCATTTAGCTCTATGCAAAATAGGCCTTTGTTTTATTTTTCGCATAATTTAACGGCCTGATGTTAAAGTAGAAAAAAAAAAGTAAAGTAATATACATGGTGCAGGTACCAAAGTGCCATCCTTCGGGTGCAAGCGACTATGGTAATTCACATCCATGAGAAAACAAAAATTATTTTGGAGTACTAAATTGGTCGGGTACATTCTATTCTTTTACAAATGAAAATGACGGGATAATTCATTCAATTTTTCAGGCACTGCTCGTTTAAAGACGATTAAAAAACATTTTTTTAAAGATGTTACCATCACTGCTCAGTTTGAAATTTTTGTTCTTTTTCACTGAACACTTTTCTTCCAAGGTTAACCAGATGGTGACCGATTCGTTGATTTGTAACGGGAACTAGGTCACACAGTGCATAGGCTATGTGTGATGGCAAGCAAAATGACAGCAAAGACCACATGTGCAGTCGTTTTCTGGGCCCCGCTTGCTAACATTGCCTGAAACTCTGAAAAAGTTAAATAGACAATGGGTTTTTGACAAAGGATAAAATTATGGAGCAATTCTAGTCTAGTAGCAAACTGGGTCACATCTGTTTTATCTGTGCTTTAATGTGAGATGTAAATTATGTAGACAAACGGGACCTCACACACTAGTGACACTGAAATAATGTCTCATTAGGTGACTCGAGAAAAGTTCAAATCTGAATCCAAACTGAGGCCTAATAAACTTGACATTGTGCTCCCAAAGCTTTAGGGTTCACTTTCCTAATACAGTCAAACATGTACGTAAAGATTTTATCATAAGCTTATTTGCAAAATGTTCAAAAGTTATTTTGCACGGATCTGAAAAGTGTTTTGTCCGGAAATATGCCGCTGGACAATAATTATTGTCATGTTTATTTACTCCACATGTGCATGCTGTAAACTCTAATATGGCTTGGATTGATCCAAACTTGATAATTTTGTAAAGGTTTAATGAAGAGATGGCTTCACCCACGAATATTCTACAGTCCAAAAAGTATTTCCCATAACGTCCGTGACAAAGTTCATTGACATTCAACAGACATGGCCAGTGCAAAGTAAGACTTAAGGTCTAAAATGACAATGAAGTGTCATAGCAACTTCGCCACGAACACCAATAATATACCGTAAAGAGATAAGGCAAGATGGGATAAATCATCTCGTTCGGTTTTATCATTTCCTCTCAACCGTGTTAAGTTCTATACTTAAAAGAGAGCCTGTTGTAAAGGACAGACAGAAAGGCACTCGAGATTTGATTGTATTACCTGGTTCTGTTTTTGGTTGACAAGATTTGCCTGAAAAAGTGGAAGAAAATAAAATATACTTTAAAATATTAGATTGACATTTGCTTGAATTTGACTTTTCCGGCACGTCGGCACGATAGCGACCATTGCCCTTTTCGCGGCCTATTTGGGTAGTTTATATATGTTTGGTGTTAGGAGCTTCTAAATTTCATAAACAGAATTAAATAGTTCCGTATAGATTTTATCATACGCTTATTTGCAAAATGTTCAAAAGTTATCTTGCATGGATCAGAAAAGTGTTTTGTAAACGAGTGTAAACGTTTTTAAATCAAGTTTTCTTAGTCTTTCTCAGAAAGGACAGGATGCATTCCGGGTCCATGTCATAAAATAATTTTACATTGATCAGCAAGCATAGTACCGTCTTCGGATATGCATGGAATCTGCACATTCAATAAAACAATATAATATTTGAGTTTTCGTTTTTGGGTTTTTTAAAGCCTGGGGACCGGTCATCCAATCAGAGAAGGTCCTGGTTGAGAATTTGATATCAGATTTAGGGTCAAGTTAATTACATTAATTTTCAGCGTTAAAGACAGAGGCTTTGGGGTTGAGGCTGAGGCATTCTGTCTCTACTTTCAGGGGTTCTCCATGCTCCGATAAGCGATTCTGCTTCTATTGCGCGCGTGTGTGTAAGATCTGATGGAAACTTCACTGCCCCCCTGCCCCGCCCCCCTCCACCCTACCTGCTCTTTTGTAACTGATTGCACTTTTATCTAATTAAACATACAAGTTCAGATGATAACCGCTGTTATTTCTTTCCCCGATAATATACAGCTGGGAGAAAAGAAGGTGGTGACAAAGCAAATAATTCGATAAATGGGCCTTTTGTTGTTGTTGTTGTTCTATTTACCGAGCTGCCCTGTTTTATCATTTGCGTGTGTGTGTTGGGATGTTTATTTTTTTTCCTTGGCGAGTCTGGCACGTATTTCTTGCCCAATAGATACATTTTTTGTTTCGTTGTTTCCGCAGGAATTTGGATGATTTTACAAAATAGTGCCTTGAAAAAAAAAATGTACATTAACTTTCTGAAGGAAGCCTAAAGTCATATTTTGTACTATCTGTCTTCCAAGGTTAGATAACCCTAATATTCTCTGTTACATTTCCTTTGGCCACCAACAGCGTAAAGCTTTCCCATCTTACTTTTTAGGGCAATAAATCGCTTATCAGGTATTTTGGTACTACTTAGTACTTTCTGATATTAAATTCCTCATGTTCATTCCCTAAGCATAGGTACACTGTTACTTTTTCACTACAAATGCATGTTACTTACTACACCACAAGTACAGTGTTACTTACTACACAGACCGTCAATACAGAACTTTTTCCACTCTCCTTCACAACAAGAGCATGGAAATCCACTTTTCCACGCATGCCACATTAACCACTCCTTTGCTCTGATGAAATGTGCAAATGAAGTATGAGCTAAAGTTTGAAGAAAGCACGCTGACACGATAACTGCCATATTGTGCTAGGAAGAAGGAAGACGTGGACAAAATATAGCAGAACGGCAGGACAGAAGAAAACCCTGCCAGAATCGTCCGTCAGTCACCGCTTAGAAATGGAAGGGTCAATATCAGACAGCGGTGCAGGCAAACAGAGGCACTAGCAAACAGCTTGATATTCACCAGTTAAACAGTCCTGCGTATCAACTTGAAATCTATTTTCAGCTATTATATAAAATTACTAGAAACCCACTTTGTTACTAATGGGCATGAATATTGCTGGGCATATCTTTTCTCAAATTTAGGATGATGAAATGAATTAAGGTTGCGGACCATACAAGCTATGGCAGACCGTACAGTTAGGCCCGACATGGGAATAATCCACAAAATGCGGAAACGGTTAAACCCTTAACACACGAGAGGTTTGGGCGACATAATACGACGGGGACACCACGATCGGTGCATTTAGTGAACAAATTCTCATTGCGTACTGAATCTTGCCATGAAGTCATGGAATTATTCTCTTCTCATACTACAAAGCGATTAAATCCATTTTAATGGGTTTCATACCAGCATGCCCATAATCTTCTACTGTTGCAATGAATTTGTTATCAGTCTGACAAACATTTCTCTTCCCACGCTTCCAAGACTGTAAACCTAAAGCCAAAGATTTGATAAAACATTATTAAGAAAACCGGCAAGCACAAAGTGTTTTCCACACCTAAGCTCTATCCTCTATCATTCTCCACTATGATGGTGGTTGGCGGGGGCTACGGGAACGTTGTCCTTTTCTCCTATTATTCTGTTACATTCAGTCTGTCGTCTTCCTTTTTCCTTGCACAATATGATCGTCACCGTGTCGACCTGCTATCTCCCAGTTGAAAGCCAAAACTCAACACTCCAGTTTTTAAGATAAACAATTCTTGTTGTGATACCGTCTCCCCTCCCCCCCCCCCCCACTTCCACACCAATCTCCCAAAGTAGGGACGTCTGTCTTTCACGTTCTCTCTATCTATATCTCGGCGTCAGCCTAATAGAAAACAAAAGAAGGAAAAGGAAAAAGCAGAACCATGGGGAGCCTTTTTGTGGGGAAAACAGAAAAAGAAAGATCGAAGGAACGGAGATCACATCAAGCACGAGGACAAACACAACACTCTAGGTGGGGCCCTTTTGTAGGCAAAGAAAGCCTAGAGGACAACAGAAACAACAAAACCTATACAAGTGTAAGCTAGACAAAAAGAGGAAAAAGAGAGGTGCACATTTATGTCAAGTGATCCTCCATAAACACAGACTTAAACAGAAGCTGTCAATCTGAGCATTTACAGCAATAAAACGTTTGGATATATTTTGCTTATGGATACAAGCTTTTGGAACACCCAGTAAAATTAGATACAATACTCATGACGTCAACAGCCATGACTTCAATATACTATCACCATCTCTGATGCTATTACCATCATAGATTTCAATATAATTTAAATCTACTTACCCTGGAGCATAGTCGCAGATAAAGACTGTCTCCTTAATGCCGATTAGCCCCCTAAAAGTACACCCATCTATTTCTGAGACAGCGCAGCCTACCTTGTAGCTCTCAGCCCAGGCAAGCTATAGCAGGGACGGGTGGGGGGGGGGGGGGGGGAGGTACATATGAAAAGAACGTGTTTTATAACAATTATTATTCTTGGGAAATCAAACTCAAGCGATGAATCGAAATAATCTAAGACAGTTCGTTAAGTAAAACATCCAAGCAAGAGATGATTGTTGGTGTGCTGACTTGTATTTCTGGCCACTGTGCCGATTATAATTAACTCACATCTTGACAGGGTGATGTAAAACGAGATATAACCGTGTTACTGATGGCACATTCAAAAGTATCTTAGCTTTCCATTTTCATCCAGTTTCTCCTAGCCTGATGAAGGTTCTGAATGACCAAAAGCCGGAGCAGCTTATTTTAGTTTGGTAATTTGAGAATGTATTGTGTAGGTTGTTTTGATTTGTTCGTTTCAAACGTGGGTCTATGACTGGAGAAAGCACGTCCACTCGATAAAGACCATATCGTGTTAGGAAGAGGCAAGACGATAAACTGGGCACAGCAGAATGATAGAGTAGAAATATGCAAAGATTTTCTTCCAAAGACTTTTTACGAACTTTCGTATCAGTGTATAGATGTCACAGAAAAATTTGCACTGGAGGGTATCGTAGTCAAAATACTTTTTTTTCCAAAGAATTTTTATGAGCTTTCTTACCTGTCTAAATCCGAGACATGGTTGACGGCAAAGAGACTCGGTAATGCGGTCCAAATTGTCGCCTTCATTATACCAGGTACGCACTACATGTGTTATGTTAAAGGGAGGACCTGAAATGACGAAAATATTGAAAAAATATAGATTTTTTTTGTTTGTTGCACACTTCGTCTCCTTGATATGTCTAAAATCATATGCCTGACATCTGGAATATCGGTCCATTTGTGGCTTAGAAATCACAAGATATCTTAGATGTTGCCTAGATTTGCCATCTCGACATGTGTATTTCGTGTTATCGATACATGCTATATTTGGTATCGTTGGAAAGGTTATCCTTTCTGTTTTCGAATACTGTGTTCCGTTTGGCAATAGCTATTTTTATATTCGTGTGACCTCGGCTTTTTCAACCAATATATGAGAGAATATGAGGTCACCAGACCTCTTCAATATGTATAGTGAGATGATATTAAGATACATTGAAGATAAAGTAATAAGTCTGGGTGGATATAATTTCAACAATCTGAGATACGCCAATGATATTGTTTTAATTGTGGAATCAGAACACACCCTTCCGAAAACACTGGATGTAGAGGCAGCACAAAAAAAACAAGACCTGACACTAAATATCTCAAAAACAGAGAGCATGTCTATCTCCAAAAAGGGACAGGCCTCACCATGCAATCTATAAAGTAACAGGAAACAAGTCAAACAAGTCAACAAGTTCAAATACCTGGGTTACATAATAACATCAAATGTAAAATGTATATCAGAAGTCCAAAGACGAATGGTCACAGGTCAAAGTTACTTTGAAAAGCTGGCCCCAATCATGACAAACAGAAACATTAAAATGAATGCAAAACTCAGAATATTGAAGGCCTACATTTGGTCAGTTTTTGTATAACAATATTAAATGAAAACTAGAAGCAACAGAAATGTGGTTCATGAGGAGGATGGTGGAAATATCATGGACAGAAAAGAAACCCAACCTAAAAGTGCTGGAAATGGCAAGCATGGAAAGATCACTCAGTAAAACACACTGATGAGGCGACAGATGAAATTCATGGGGCAAGTTTATAGAAAAGGAGGGTGGGGGGGGGGACAACTTAGTATGACAGGAAAAATCGAAGGGAAGAGAAATCGAGAACACCAACGTGCAACATTCATAAATAGCCTGAACACATGGGCAACCAACAACGCAATGAACAACAACAACTCATTCAGGAGGACCTCGAGTGAAAGAGTGGGATGGAGAGCCATAGTCGTCAATGTCTGCTCCAGTCAAGACACTTGAGAATGATGATGAGAGGATTTGATTGGCTGCCTCTTGTGTACACAAGCGGTCCTAAAACGACGTGGCAACGAGCATGCACAGTGCCACGGTTTAAGTGGAAATTTCTATTCATGCCTGCGCAGGCGTGCATATTAGTTGCTTTCCACTTCCGAACCGGATGTAAATAGAGCAAGTCTTTCACCGGCATAAATATCTTCAAAACATTACTGTGTTTGCTAACGATCAGATTTACCACGTGTTACATCTAAGATGGGGAAGCAGAATGTTTCAGAAAGGAAAACTAACATCAGAATTGCCAGAGCACCTCGATAGAATCAACACCTATAGTCGGTAGAGCCAGAAAAACAAGGGACATTTGAAGCTGATTCTGAAAATAATGTAACCGCTACGTTGTCAGTAGGACTAATGGTGGCAGTGTTAACCACGTGGAGAATGAAACTGCTCTTAGCCATGGATGACACGAGCCAGAGACAATACACATTTTTCAAAATAAAATTTACCAGCATGAAACAGTTCAAACAGCCCGTAATGATCCAAACACTGTGAACACATACGTGGAAAGAACGATTGTTGACCTGGATCTGCTAAGCAGCTTCATGTCTCTGTTTCACTGTCCTGAATGCCGTGCTGGCTTTGTGCAAGTTACTATCAAACAGCAGAAAAGCATAGGTTTGGCAAAATGTATGGAGGCCTACGGTCTCATCTGTGACAAAGTTGTCCTATCCATATATATACCACATCGTGATAGGACAGCTGCATCAAAACCACAGCCATTCCAGGTGAACAAAAACGTTCTCGTGGCCCATGTTCCTTTCATCCCGATACGATCAACGTTCGTATTGGGCTATTGTTGAAAACGATATTGAAATTGGAGAGACTTGGAATTTTATTGATTTAATGGATACATACGAAGGTTCAGGTCTAACCCGTTGATATGAGTTTCTTGGTTATTGTCATGCTTATTTAGTAAGATTATCGTTACAGTTACTTAGGATTCTCAGTAGCGTAATTGTTAGCATCTCTGCCTGTCAGTCAGGGGGCCGTGGTTCGATTCTCAGGACGAGTTTCTTTTTTTTTCATACATCTTTTCATCAGGAATCAATCTTTTTTTTTTTTTTTTTATCCAAGAACAATAATGGAATAAATCCAGTTGATGTTGGTGTTTTGTTGTTTTGGGGGAGGGGGGGGGGGGTTCATGTATCTACACCTGTCAATCGGGGGACGGTGGTTCGATTCTCAGCAGGGTAAGTTTTTTTTCTTCTTTGTGCTGCAGCTTGGGCTGTGGGTTTGGAGAAAATGCCTAGCCCATGGTGCACTTTCCCCCTCTCGACAGTGTTAATTTGATCCATTGGAACGACATGGTCGATACGCGTGGAATCAACAGTGTTGCAGGAGATGCATTCCTAGATCCTCCGTGTAGTCTGCCTTTAGGGGTTCTCCCTATTTTTTAATAACTAATAATGAATTATATACATTTTTTCGTTGTTGGAGATATGGAGGGGGGAGGTGATATGGCTGAATTTTAATATATTATTTTTTTTTAGTTTCAATTTTGCCCGGGCAGCGGCCTGAACGGCCTACACTTTACGATTTCCAAATGCCAAGGTTTCTTTAACGTGCGCAACGTGCACACGGGCCCTGCTTGTTTGATTGTTTATTTATTTTTTTGTCATTAGTCAACACCAAAAACTGCGGATAAACCCGAGCTTTATCCGCTGAAACCGTTGGCAAACCAAGATCTGCCGATAGTGTTGCCGGATAAACACAATTATCCGCCGATAATGTTCTCGGATAAACCTGGGCAGTATCCCCCAACATTATCTGCGGCTAAACCTGGGCAGTATTCAGCGATAATGTTGACGGATAAGAGCAGCCTATAAAGATATTGAAAAAATAATTGATTATATGGATACAAGTGATTATTATTTAAAAACACACTATCTTTATTGAGCAAAAAATATAAAAGTTATCGGTAAATTTTAAGATGAACTGAAAAGTGAAATAATGAGCGAAATAGTCTTTCTAAGACGTAAGGCCTTGCATTTAAAATTGAGGAGAAAACGGAAGATAAAAAATTAAAGGGCATCACTAAAACTGTAATTAGGAAAGCTAAGGACAGGATTGGGTGGAGGAGATTTTGTCGTGACATCCACTGTAGCAGCTAACATCGATGACGATGAAGCTGACAGGTGACAGGTGATTACATTTAACGATTATAACACCATTTGTTTAATAATGATATACAATATGGACAAATGTATATGCTAAACTCAGATAAGTTTACATAAAGGAAAGGAAGTGGCTTTTTTCACGACATGTCGTGGAAATGGCTTCACAAGATTTTTTTCATAACGGAATTTTTATCCAATCAGAATTAAATGTTTTCTTTCCCGGGCAGTACCAAAGTATCGTTTTCCATGATGAACGGTAATGATTTGACTGGAAATGAAGAGTTCACTGTTGGCACTTGGAAGAGAAGAATTTATTGATTATGGTGAGGGAAGAGGTGTTATGTTGATGGTAATGGAAGAAAACAGGAGATTGATGGTGGCAGTGGAATAGAAGAAATGTTTGACTGTGGCGGGGGAAGAGTAGCTATTGATGGTGGCGAAGGAAGCAAAAAAATGACAAGAGGTTGATGGTGGCCGTGGAAGATAAGAAACTGATGGAGACAGCGGAAGAGAGAACATTGTTGAGAGGCACAGTATGGATAATGGTCTAATTGCAAAAAACAAGTTAAATCGTGAAATTTTCTAGAGCTAGCTAAAAATGTTATCTTTCCAATTTGTTTGATCAATTTATGTTGTGAATATTTAAGTGGAGGATAACCCAAACTTCATGGCTTGATGCCAGTTACTTCGTCTTTTAATGGTCTTAATTGTGCTGTCTGTGAATTAGTACTGTGTATTAATCTCCTTGCATAAAAAGAAAACAAACAAAAAAAACCCAAAAAAACTTGAGTGGAATCTTGGATTAACCAATCGCTTATACTAAGAATGACTTATTCTTTTTCTTTGTAAAATGCCTAGAACGGATAAGGAGATGATACGGCCGAATACATCCTTATGACAGAGCACTGGATCTGCTACAAACAGTATTCTCTCTCTAACTCTCTCTCTCTCTCTCTCTCTCTTTCTCTCTCTATAATCAATAGAATATTTAATGCATAATTCTTAAGTGAGTAATTACTACCCATGTCTTCGTGGCTACAGACTGTTCTGCTGACATGAACTATGGTCACATAGTAATTAAAGACTATCAGTGTACTTTAGGTTATAGAAATTTTTTCATTCTACTATTATGCCTTCCATTTGTATCTCTTGCACTTTTATCATGTCATTCCACTGTTATTACAATATTTTCAGTTTGTGCAAAGGATATATTTGAATACTATGGGCTATTATTTCTTTCATTCATTGTACGAGTTGCGATACAAAAGAAGATGCTGAGTATACCCTATGCAATTTTTAATTTTATGAGTCATATGCCAGACGCACTTTGATTTATGTAAATTCCAGTTTAATTTGGTGTTATTTATGATTCCTATATTTTATTCTTTTTAGCACACTAAACATTTAATTACATGTATTCTGAAAACATTAAGTTACATTTGGTTTTTTTTTTTACTTATTTTATTTTATACGACAGTCAGTTTGGGGTTATCAGGTTGTTATTTGAATTTTTAATAAAAACATTTATGATTTTATGGCAATTTTTTCCATTGCATTGAATTCTCCACCATTGAAAACCATGGTAAGGATATCAAAATTATATCTGTAGCTTATTTGGATTGAAAAATATAACATGTTATGGTTTTCATTGATTTTTTGTGGCGGCCATTTTAATTTATGGAAATTGGGATCAAATAATGCAGCCACAACTTGTGTCCCACCCTAAAATGTTTTGGTTTGGTATAAGGTATTGCTATGCCAAGTAGTTCCTTTCTAATCAGAAGTGCAGGTTTTAGTGGTTTTTTCAGGCTATTACAGCAATTAGTCCGGATGTTCTCTTATTTTTCTTTATGTCTTCGTGGTAATCTCAAATCTAAAAGCAACCACCATGTGGAATATGTTCCTTAGTGGTTTTAGAACACCCCTGGGGTGGAGGTCACTTTTCAAAGGGGCGCAGGGCTTGGCGGGGGCGCATAAAAGATACCCCCAAGGCAAAAATAATTCTGGCCCTTATACTTGTCGGCGAAGTCAGCCGATAGCACTATGAGGCGGGGAGAACGACGATGGATGACGCGTCAGCATTTCAAATTTATCTTACCGCCCGGCGTAGTATGGCGAAACAGCGAATAGGAGAAAACGCTTTGAGTATTAGATCTGGGTTTTTAAAATCGTTAAAAGAAATTACATATTTTTATGTTTCATAAAAGGCAAATAATATGTTTCCTGAACTCTTCTTAAAATTCAAAACACTGCATGCCCTCAGATTAAAACAAAATAAATATGCGCGCATTCGTTATTTCGGAGATAGTTTTCGTGATTGTAGTCGGGCAAAACTATGGTAACCCGCATACCCGAATTGGAAAGGAAACATAAATGATTGGGGGGCGGGGGGAGGGGGGGGGCAGAAAAACAAATTAAGAAGGGGTTGATAAGAGCTATAAAGAGAATTCCTGTCTTTTGCAAGTTGTCAATGAATCGCAGTTATTATCATTATTATTTATAGATTGAAGACGTCGGCCTGAAACCATTGCAGAATGGTAGAAGAGGTTCCAGCTCCTGTAGCTACTTTGTCACTGAAAAGAAAATACCCTTCTAAAACAATAAGGTTGGACTGCATGCTTGTTTTGTCAAGTAAGAGACAAGACTCTTGTGTCTTGAACTACAGAGGGTATTGCACGGGTGCAATCAGCTTTTCACCAACGAGTCCTTTATAAGGACACACATTATGGAGAAACCCTCGAAAGACTTGAACACGACATACACGACTTTGCCAACAAAACAACCAATGTGGCATTCGAAATCGTGGCTATGCTGCATTTTGCAGCAAAACCAACAAAGAAAGACTGAGAAAGAAGCTAGAAAAGGGGCAGATAAGAGAGCAATCTCTTGAAAAACCATCGGATGCAACATCGTCCACTTCCTTCACCACGCCCATTTCCAGAACAAAGGTTCCGAAGGTGGATTGGGGGAAATTTATTTTCTGCCAGGTGAGGACGAAGCATAACCAACCACTCCACCAAGTCTTGACACTGAATGTTGAACACAAAATTAGAACTTCTGCCGAAGGGAATGAAGTATGAAGGTGTAGAACAGCGGGACTTGGTCTGATAGCCTACGAAGCAAAGTACCATTTAAAGTACTTTTCGAAAGTAATAAAACAGAGTGGTTTAAGCGGAACAAATAATGAGGACAACATAGACGGCGCCTTTCTTGATATTTTAGTTCAAGAAATAAATATCGGGTTTGAAGATGGGCATGCAATTTACACCTTAACAGGTATTCTTTCTCGTTTGAACCATCATCTAAGGAAAAGAGGTCAAGAAACCCCATTAGCAACGCACTGTTTGAAGAAAAAGCTGTCAGACCATTACAAAAGTGGCATCAATTTTGTAAGGCCTCTAGATCAAAGGCAGTCGATGCTGGTTTTCCTTTCCGTTCCAGACAGCTCCGCAGTTATAGCTTTGGATGTGAGAGCAAGAGAAGCTGAAAATGACTGCATTGAAGAAGAGCGTATATCTAGTTTCACAAAATGCAGAAGAAACATTGCTGACACAAATTGACCATGTTGCTGCAGCTATACGGGAAGACATGTATACAAAAACAAAAAAGACACCACTCTTATGAAAGCATAGAATCTAGATAATACATACGCCCGTCAAGTTATTCTAGATAGCTTGTACCTACTTTTGGAACTACATGTAATATTTTTTGGGCCAACAGAACATCTAGAGAAAACCAGTGAGTTACACAACACAAGATTACTTAGCATTGCCCAAGACATCGTCTTTGCAGCGTCAAAAGGTCGGAAGTTAACACCCAAACACACAGGGCTTGGCCTCACAGTGCATCAAGCAATTCGTTTTAAATCACTTATCCAGCTCTTAAATCGCAGTGGTTATTCCATTAGTTATGATACAGTGAACCAAATTGACACAAGCATCACACAGTATCAAATAAACAAATACTGCAACAACGATTTCACTTTCATTCCGGGAAACTTAATATGCCCGTCTCGATTTGTTCAGTTTGCTGGAGACAATATTGTTATTCTAGAAGAAACCATTGACGGGAAAGGGACATTTCACGGCACCCAATTAGCAGCATTCCAGGGAGGCCCTTCTGCTTCGGTCAACCATGGGCAGTCTGAAATAAGCAGCTCAAGAGACGTTACTGAAATACTAGCCAGTTTCAATAAGCTAGTTTCTTCATTACACCCAAGCCAACGACCAAAGGCAGTCTTTTCAAGAACCCCTGATAGTAAAGAGCTGATACCCGAGGACACACACGCTGCCAACTCTAAATATCTAGCTTGGGTGATCAGTAGAGCAGTCTCCAGCGCAGTGTCAAAATGTTCCAGCTTGGACTGCTTTTAAGGCATAAACTTCAACGACAAATCATAACGTTACGACTATTGGATACATGCCGATAATACCAGAACCAGCAATAGAATATGACACTGTGAGGACGGCTATGTGGCAGTGCAAGGCAGTGGCGGAAAGACTAGGGCAAAGAAACACTGTCATCACATTGACATATACCTATATTGTTTAGATCATTTGATCTCTTATACGTGTATGTCCATGCTTACCTGAACCATAGTACTGTTTATGGTGAGAGTAGTTATACACAATAACGGATGAAGTGTGACAGACTGGTCAGTGGGAAAGATCAGAAACTCTGAGTTCAAGCAATATTTATGCGTTGACTACCATGTGGTATATACATGTAATATGATATGTTCTTATATTAAATTAACCCTAATATACTCTTTAAATGTCAAACTAATACTTATTTATGCTGAGTTAAGCAACCTTAGACAAAACCAGGCGTTTTAGGTAAAAAAAATACTCATAATAAAGGGCTCAGTACCGATATTTTATAACTTTCAAGAAAAGATGAAAAAACCTTCACTTTTTCACTATATAAATCAATTAAAATACGTTATTTGAAAATCTGTGTAAATTACAATTTTAACACAAAGACAATGAAATTTGTGTATGTAATGCATTTTTTTTTTTGCATCTTTTGAGTAACTTTCAAAATTTAGTAGTATTTGACCCCTTGTGTGACCTTCCACCCCCAAATGAAGTGACCTCCACCTGGAATATGATCGGGGACCTATATACTATCGTATAAAACCGGTGGTTGCTTTTAGATTTACGATGACACGAACTCCTTAAAATGAAGTCTTTTGAAAATTCACTTCTAGACTAAATCGGAATGGTAATTAGTACACTAGTCCTCGCTTTAACGATGGGGGGGGGGGGGGGTTCAGGACAACCAAATAGTTCAACTCCTTCGGACAAAAAAGGACTCAAAGAAAGGGTAAAAAAAAAAATTTTGAAAATCTTGGAAGACTTGACAGAGCTAGCTGGTAAAGCTGCTGTTGCTCTACCAGGTATGATTGGTTTTATCGTTTCTTGGCTCTTGGGAACAATTTCTAAAACTGTTAGTGTTAGCTGGCTTAGTGGACATTTATGGGCACTTGTTATTGCCGTTGGTAGTTTATTATTTATAGTAGCTCACGAATGGCTATCAACGAGACCAAATCGCAAATAGACCTACCTATGGCAACACCGCCCACAATAAGAGCTGGTTTTTTTTCACCAATATAATGTGTCTGATGCGGTTGAACTTACATTTTTAGGCATTTCATGCTGAGACCTTTTTTCGGGTCATGTGTATTATTTAAAGGATGCCATTTTTAATTTTGATCTTGTGGTAGTGGAGCATGTATCTCCTCCAATATTCGTCTTATCTGATAGTATATGTGAACGCGATAATGATTGCATCATAGGATCTTCAACAGTTAAATGGTCTTTCACTGAAACACCACATTCTACAGTAGCGCACCATACGGCAAAATTTACCTGGTTCTGCCAAAATTGCATAGGGGTTGAGTTCCAAGCATGTATCAATTTATCAACTTTAGGTGAGCGATACTTTTCAAATACGTTTGGATATTGAGTTTCGAAAGCAGCATTATTACTTGGATATGTACTTTAACGAGATCCACTGAAATGTTATTTGCATCTTGAACTCCTGAATGATATGTTGCTACACTATTGGACTTGAAAGCATTCATTATTATTATATAATGTATGCAACAGTTGTAGATGTTCAAAATAAATCTTATGTAGAATTACCCCACAGTTTAGACGCGGGTAGTTATGAAATAGCTCTTGTGGAGATCAATTATGCACCACGATGGTATAACATATCCAAGGAGCTGAATAACAATAAGTATCAAGCAGACGGAGTGAGTAGCCTAACTATTGCAGATGGTTATTATAATGTCTGTAGTCTTAACGAAGTCTTCAAACGAAACGGGTTATCTGTGGAGTTACATCTTCCGACTGGTTATTTACAAGTGTTCTCTGATTCCAAAAAAAAAATTAGAATTTTCCTCCAATCTTAATAAGACGCTTGGGTTTCTCTAAAAAGATGACTATTCCAATTAAAACGCCTATGATTGTTAACAAACCTGATCAATTGGCTGTACATAGAGAGCTCTTCGTTCACCTCAGGGAACTCTCCACTTGTGAAAACATATTTAACGGATCTCCATCTACATTTCTACATTTAGTACCAGCTTCAAATGAAGCTTGTGGTTCCGGGGGAATCTGGTCTCCAACTAATCCAGAGTATAAGAGATTTATTTTATCAAATGTATCACAATTTGCAGTAGATGTTTTAGATTTAGATGGTAGAAAAGTAGAATGTGATTACATCCGATTAACACTTCACGTACGTAATGGTTGACTCTAGTGGACTTGCACAACCTCGACAGTGTTATGGTATTGCTCTACCAGACTTAGGTGATGTTGAGGGGTGGGATGAGCCTGGTGAAGGTCTTTATGTATTTAGACTAACCGGGGACGGAAATAGGCCATATTCTCCCCAAGACAGCCGTGTGGACAAGTTCTGCTATTATTTACTGTACAATTACGTACAAACGTCATCAACATTCGCACCATATACCTGGACATCACAAGAACCAGAAGGGAGAACCACCAATGCATGTGAAAGCTTTCACGCCAGGTTTTCCCACAAGTTCTATCACCTACACCCAAACATTTTTGAATGTATGCATGCAATACAGGAAGAACAGACAATGACCAATGTAAAATTCAACGGAGTTTTGAAAGGACCGGCGCCAGTGAAGACAAAAACAACCAACAAATTAAATGTCGTGAGAAAATTGGCTGAACTCTACAATTCTGAGCAGATTTCCAGAAAAGAATACATAACACAGATTGCTTTCAAAAATCTGCCTCCATGCATATAAAAAGAAGGAGCAAGTGACAATTAGTTTAAATGAGCTTTTAATTTCTGGCCAAAGTTTTAATGGGATAACTAAATTAAAAAATAAAAATAAAATATTATCTTACTTGACTGTTTTCCCACCTCCTCGCGGTGAGTAAAGGTCGTAAATCTTAGTATTCGTATTTCGCTGATTTAAAACCCGTCATATAGCGTTACAAAATCTTCCCGACAAAGCTTAAGGTGTAAAAGCCGACAGAGCATAATGCATCAAGGTGTGAAAAACCGACATAGCGTGCATCCCAGAATATACGAACGCCTTACATCTTGCGATCTGCATCCTCGGTGTGAAATCCAAACCACACAGAATGCCAATGAAAGTTTCCATCGTGTGATTTGGCCCGCTGTTCAAAATCAATTGTTCACAACAAGAATAAGGTAGAATTTGCTGTGGTGTCTGCTGTAGCAGAATTCAAATTTGGACCCAAATTCACAGAGGAATTTACTGGTTTCTTTGTATTATATTATGTGGGACATAACACTAGGCGACTCCAGGTATCTCGGGAGAGAAAGCGCCTAAATCTCAGCTCAGCAGAGACAATAAAATGAGCAAAGAGAAAGAAAGGGCAAAGAAAAGAAAGCTAGCCATACAGAAAGCTAAGGAAGAAGAACTGAAGGAGCATGGAACAGAGGGATATGGTGCTGGCGAGTTCTGATCCATACCGTGAGGAAAACATTATATTTCAATAAGATATTAGTTGTTTCTGGCGTTTTCTCAAAACATTGATTTTCATGCTTTCTTACTCTAATAACATTCTTATTTCTCAACAGATTTTAATGAAATTTGGCACAGTTGTTTACCATAAAGTTTGTAACATTTGCTCTTGGGGACTTTTTCATTTTATTTATTTATTTAGATTTCATAAGCCTTTGAAGCTGTAAATTTGATAGAAAATCACCTTTCGCCTAAGCCATTTATCACAATTTCATAAATGTACATTTTTGCATAATGTATCATTATATCATTGTGTTATATTTCAAATTTAAGCTTAATATGTTTATAAATAAGAAAGTTATTGCGTGTTGAATTTAATGTAAATAAAATCCAATATGGCCGCCATTTCCATGACAATTGCATATTTTTCGAATTTTGAAAACATCTCTCAAAATAACGTTCAATGTATGCTTTCCATACCAAATTCCATAAAGACTGCTCCGTATTTTTAAGAAATTTGGGTATTAGGTATAGCTCCTCCCCTTAAATTCTGAAAGAGATTTCAAGACAAAGAAGCACTAATTTACTTTAACTGTCATGCCAGGTGCAATCCACTAAAATCATAATCATCAATACATGTACTTACATCATTCTTACCACCCATGAATTCTGACATGATGCGACCCCACACCAACCAACGTTCTGAAATAATCTCAAAATAGACAGCAGTAGCGTTCTCTCATGAGGACAGCATGAAAATGTCTGGAAATGGCAAGCCTTCTCTATTGACTTGGGGAGGGTTCGTTTTTAGATTTGGAGACTTGAAATAACGGAGATTGTTTTTTTCCTGAGTTTTCTTTGTACCGTTGATTGATTGCGAATTCGTCAGCCCGATCAGCCCATTACCATTATTTGAATTGGGCGAGGCTACTCTAGACCATGCTCGTTAAGTGGACATGCCTTGCGGGCATAGGTGTAATGTATACTGTTAACATAAGGCTTACTTTCTTTCATCTTCTACTTCATAGATCATTTCCGCTTCCTTGTCTTTTGTCTTCAACCTTTCATAGAAACGATTTAGCTACTAGACTCGCTGTACTGGAGCTAGAATGTGAACGTGTAGGCACCTAAAACTTTTGACTACGTAGTCAAAAACTATGAAACTTGGTGTACTGCCTCGATTTTTAATGATTTGATGATAGGTTACGTGGACATCCCCATTTTTGGACAAAGTTCAGACTTAAACATTATTTATTCACTACTTTTTTTGGAATCGCAAAATAAGAGAAGCCTTTTTGTCCAGCTGAATCGAGGAAAGTGACAGATTTATGTGTTCCGTGCTCCTCTTTACACATTGCCGACCGAAAGGCAACTTAATCGATGCTGTTCTGCAAGGAATTATGGAACAAAACGATCTATTAGTCTATGCATCGAACTCAGTGGCCCGTATTACTGCCACCTAAATCTAGATATATAACTGGGCTTGCTACGGGAAAATTTTCAAGATTTACCTTGCCCGGGTTGGACAGTAATATTGTAATAATATTTTTAAAAAGAAAAACAACTGAAGGGTTGCCTGACAAAACGCATTATGTCCAAAAAACTAACAACTCTGAAAAATGAGGTTTTTCAAAAGCCACTTTGCACTTCAAAGTTGGACATTTCATTGTGATTACATCTGAAGTACTCCTAATGAGTGCGAAGGTAAATTATGATTACCGTTAAGACGGGAAACCCATGTGTTCTCCCCCATAGATCCTTCTCCACCGACGTTCCACCTTTGGTTTGTAGGAGAGCTGTGTGCACATTGTGTGGTCCATTTGTTAGCAAATTTCTCTAGCTCGTTGTTCCACACCTAGACACGGACAGTTTGAGTGAGGAGAAGGCACGACGACACTATAAGGGCCATAATGATATTGTGCTAGAAAGAAGCAAAATGATAGACAGAATATAGTAACATGAGACTACAGAAGAAGATCCTGTCAGAAGCTCTCCCCAGCCACCAACCCTGCATACAGATTAACATCATAAAATAATATATGAATGAATAGTGCACATAAATAGAAATACGATTGTATTAGTAATGCTTTACTCTCCCTCTATTTCATTTCTTCTTCTGTAATATTTTTATTTTTTTTACTATTTGAAATTTTTCGAACGATAGTTTTGAAAGAAAAAGAGTTACTTATACTAATCTCATCTTCCCCCCCCCCCTTCTTAAATGAATATACTTTCTCTCTCCCTCTCTCTCTCTTTCTCTCTCTCTCTCTCTTTCTCTCTCTCTCTCTCTCTCTCTCTTTCTCTCCTTCTCTCTCTCTCTCTCTCTCTCTCTCTTCCTTAAGTATGGAATCGCATGAGACTTTGTGAGGGTAGAGTAACAATCATATTTTTTTTTCATTCGCTCTTCATCCTAGCCTGGTAAAGTCATCAGTCATTGCCGGATTTAGTCCTGTGGGTGGGTGGGGGTGGGGGTGGTAGTGGGGCTTAATGCATATTTGGTCTGCACCTCATACATAGAAATTAAAATACATGAGAGATCATTAAATTCTAGGATCCGTGGACTGCACGTATTTGAAACGACAAATTTAACACATGCAGCTACATTAAATAGGTCATAAATCGGAAGTGAACACTAGTATATATATAAATTTATACATGCCAGCAAAAAATCCAAGCAGATTTGTTAGGTAATACAAATTACAAAAGGACCTTGCCATGCTGAAAAACACCTTACCATGACCCGCATATCTCCCGCCGTCCATTCATTCGCAATAAGTCTGCGGTAATAATTATGAGCATCAAGTGCATTCCTTTTCTCTGCCTCTGTCAATTTTCGTCCAGAGACACAAAGCAGGGGAAACTGGGGGATCGCGATCAAGGCCAGTAACCCGAATAAAAAGGTCGCCATTTCCAGTTAAGAGCTGTTCTGTTGGCGATTTTTTGTTTCCCTGTTTATGTTTTTTGGCCCGTGGTTGGTGAGCACTGCAAAGTAATAATAACATTTGCTTATGATAATAATCTCACTATATTGGAGGGAGGTCCATGATAAATCGTTTTAGCGAAAAGGCTGTGGCACCACTCACTGAAAAAAGTATATGAAAATTGGTAAATAGAATGATGTAACTTAGCTTACCGGTTTACATGCACATATACAGTAGTATAAGAAGACTCATAGCTGACATATTTTGATACTTTTACTGTTTTGTCATTTTGGAATCGGTGGAAGATCATCACCTCGATCGGCCATTAAAGAAGAATTAAAACACCAGAAAGTGTTCAACAATAATATTTTAGTAATTGGTTCACTGTCCGCTGTGTTTTAGGAGATTCGATGCTCTTGGTATTAATTTTACATGTCACTTTTCCTTTTTTTCTTCTTGTTGTTTGTGTTTGTTTTTGTGGTAGGGATTATTTTTTTTAGAATTTTGCCAGAGCAGCGGCCTTGTTTGGCCTTCTCTTCTCGTCTTTCAACGGCATACGTTGTACACGGGCACTCAGAGCTTTTCGTCTTTATCTGAGTCTGAGGAGAATAGGTGCTGGATCCTATATACCATGGATTAAGGACAGGAATTGTCCCCCCCCTCCCCCCCCCCCAAAAAAAAAACCTACAACACAACAACATATCAACATGCCAGCAGCGACCAGGGATCGAAACCAGTACCTTCGGCTTGAAAAGTGAGCATATTGCCTCTAGATCAACGTGACTGACCAAGGTGACCAACGTTTAGTGTTCACTGATAGCAGACCTGGCTTATATATAGGATCAGAGAGAGAGAAAGACAGAGGATGAGAGGGAATGAGTTCTAGTTGAGTTTAATGGCGCGTCGGCAGGATAATGGCCACTTTGCGTCTCTCACGGTTTCTTCATTCTCTCTCTTTGGGCTAGCTTACAACCCTCAGTTGCCTATAGACAGATCAGATAAAACTGAAGTTAGGGATCTAATGGGAAAAAGGCCCGTGCCGGGAAATATATCTTTGAATTATATAAATCTGGTAAAAGTCTGTTAAATCAACTTGTAGAGTTCGACCTCTTTCAGAGAATAATTCTTTCATAGAGCCGCAGGCATAGTATGCACGAAGTCTACACATTCAGTTAAAATGTGTTTTATTGTTAGTTGCCAATTCCATGCTGCACATTCGGGGGATCCCCCCACCCCAAGCAAAAAACAGTGTGTGAGGTGGGTATGACCTAGACGGAGTCTACTGAGGACAATTTCATCTCTCCGATTTTGTTGAGAGGCATGGGTCTAATGTCCAAGTTGATCTTGGACAGAATGTAGTTTATTCGATTTTTGTCAATCCCACCTTTCCTGCCATCTCGATTTACTGAAGTGATTGATAGCGGGTTTAAAGTCATTGTGTGGTGTTCTTACTTTTAGGTGTTGTGGTGGACGTTTCAATGTTTCTTTGGCCAGCGTGTCTGCTGTTTCATTACCCTTATTACCAATGTGTCCAGAGACCCAACAGAGTACAATTTTACATTTCCTATTGGACAGTGTAAGAAGACGTTGTAATAGGTTATTGGTCTCATGGGTCTTCATATTTGGGTTCTTTAAAGCCTGGGGGCAGGACAGCGAATCAGAAAAGATAATGAAGCGTCCTGGTTGTTAATCGGATATGAGATTTAAGGCCAAGTTGATTGCGTTAACCTCAGGGGTAAAGATAAAGTTTTTTGGGTTGAGTCTGAGGCATTCGTTTTTGCCATCTGTACTTGAGAATGACGCGGCTCCTACCAAGACATGGTCTTCAGAACCGTCTGTGTCGGGAGGCCTATGTTTTGGGTGTTTACTGACCACCTCTCCAAACGTCTGCTTGTAAGTTTCTGGCATGGTGTTGTTCTTGGGACATGCTGTGAGATCTAAAATAACGTTTGATTTATGTGTTAGCCATGGTGGGATGGCAGGGAACGGGTCATTCTCCACCTCATACCGTTGGATTTCGGAGAGTGGAAGAGGGAAGGAGTTATGGGAACAGGAGAGATAAATGATAGAGGGAGGAGGGAGAATTGGGGAGAGGAAAGTACACAGAGGAGGAGGATATTGGAGGGGTGATGAATAGGTAAAGGGTGGTGGGTACAGAGATGTGAGAGAGGATTTGATGTTCTTTAACAAAATATAACAAACACAAGATTTTCTAGCAACTCGCTTGGCATTTATTCTCTAATCAAAAGGAACATTCTTTCATTTCTCGAGGGCCTCAGCCAAAGGCTGTTGATCCCCACGACTACCCCTCAAAATGTAATCATAGACATTTTACAATGGTGGTCAGCATGACTGGAATGGACGACACGTGGGCGATAGCAAACATGGTCAACATGGCCAGAATGGCCAAGCGTGTGGGCGGAATCTTTAAGTGAGGTAGACACTCCTCTGCTACCTCGGACTTGGTGGTGTGAGCAAGACCACCCAGTGGATGGAAAACCCGCGTGGGAAACTGATATAACACTAACAGAGGGGATGTGAGAGAGGATGGGCTTTCCAGACAGAGAGAGAGAGAGAGAAAGGGAGAGAGAGAGAAGGATGGGTGCGGAGGGTGGCGTAATTAGTTTGAGAGGGGTATCATAATGAAGGACACAGCAAAAATGTTTCAATTAGGTAACTTTAGGAGCCTCCCTGCGTAAGGGTCGCCTTGGACATGAATACTGCTGATGGATGTTTTCAACAGTTAATGCACGGCTCAGCGACTGACACAAAGAACACGAATTGTATGCCCGACTGTAAGTGTGTCCCTCACATGGAACTTCTTCTATTAGTTTTATCCCAGGCAACGCCGGGTAACTCATCTAGACGGTGTTTCTTTGTTCTTCGTTTGTTTTTCTCTGTTAATAAAAGGGGCACCTTGCTATAGTAATAATAATAGTAACGGTAAGAGTAATAATTAGTTATAATAATAATGATAATAATGATAATACTGTCATGAATGGGGGCACTTTTTTTTCATAAAAGATAACCTCATTATCTCATCAAAACCGAGCACCACACCAGAGACAGACAAACACATGTAATTTCACTCCAAAACAAACAGAAGACAAGCAGAGAAATCCTCGCAAAACGTGTCCTCGGCAAAGGGCATTAGGCCTACAGTAAGTGATCAATACATCTTCGGAAATAGTTTTTCAATCGATAATTAAATTTTGTACGAGACAGATAATTGGCATTTGTAATCTAACAAAGCCATTCCGTCTAGGCCATTTTTTAGTTAGCCAAGTGGTTCTCAACGTGGGCCATTTTGATTTCCAGCGAGGTGAAAAGGAAGAAAAGGACGACAAAAGGGGGAGGGAGGGGGGGTGGGGGAGCATGAATGGAGGATGATTTAGGGGGCAAAGGTGAAAAACAGGGCAGCCACTGACTTGTTCAACAGAATGCATAGATGGGTTTTCCGAACAGAAATAGCCTTTTTTTTTTTTTTGAGTTTATCTAATGAGGAATGTTTTCTGTTTTGTAATGAATCATCAAAACGCATAATCGATGCCTATTGAAACTGCTTTGAAAAACGTAACATTATCATTTGAATGTTGTGTACCTTATTGTGAAATATATCTGTTGTGTTTAAGCAAGGTTTTCGTTTCCGCGGAAGTGGGGGTGGGGGTGGGGAGTGGGGGAGGGGCATTACTGAAAATTTGGAGAGGACGATTGTCTGAAAAAGCTGAGAACCAAGATTTAGACTATCATTTTCAGACTTATAGTAATAAGTGGATGAGGATGGCGGCACGTTGGTCTAGAGCAGGGACAAGGTTTCTAAAACTCATGCCGAAGATAATGGATTCGATTCGCAGCCGGTGCAGGCTTTTTGGAATTTTGAGATTTTTCTCATAATTTCCTGTCCCTGATCCTATGGTACTTCTGGTAGATAGGATCTATACCTAGTCTTCTCGGATAAAGACGGAAAAACTCGGATGGACCGTGTGACCGCTGCGCACGTTAAAGACACGTTGGCAGTTGAACGTCGAGAAGAACGCCGTATATCCAACAAGGTCGCTGCCAGTTCAAAATTAAAAAAAATCAAAACAAAACAAAATCTAATTTGTCCAATGGCTCCAAAGAAGTACACAAAATACAATAAAAAGCTAGATTTTGTGCAGATCAAAACAACTGATAGGCGTGATTAAAATCACATACTTGGATCTTGACTCTTGTCATGAATGGTTTAAAGAATCAGAGACGGGAAGCTCGCCACTGCCAACTTGGGTCAACCATACAAAAACGTCTGTTGCTTTCGCAGTCAATGTTATTGTCGTTAATATGTTTGAGTTTACCTGTGATTGACCCCCCTCCACCTCCTTGGTACCAAGGCAACGTACACAAACATTGTTTAGAAAGGTATCTTAAAAACGAGTGTTGTAGTTTGCATGAGTTGAAACTAGAGCAACGTTAGGCCTCTTTCATACACATCGACTTTTCGCCGTCCGCCGTGGACGGCGCGCCGTGATCGACACGGCGTCTTCGTTCACACACATCGACTTATTTTTAGCCCTGTTATGGGCGGCATTAATCATCATTTGGCTTTAGCCCATCATTTGGGTTTAGTTTATCATTATGGACAGTCGTATGGAACTGGGGTACATATATTATCTGTATCTAAAAGGTAAAAAACGATGCCGGAAAACTCAATGGATTCACCCATTAAATGTGCAAAGACCAATAGATGGAGCCTTCGTCATATTGTTTGAAAACCTCAGACATGACGACAAAAAGTTCTTCAACTATTTTAGAATGTCGATGACAAGCTTTGATGAGCTTCTGAACAGAATAAGCCCGAATCTTTTCAAGACAGGAACAAAAATGAGAGATCCAATTTCAACAACTGAACGATTAGCTGTAACTTTAAGGTAAGTTCTTTGTACTGTGAAATGTGGCAGTTTGTTTCTTAATGAGAGACAGGAAGGGAGTTTTTGGTCTTTCATATAAACGCAA
Source organism: Onchidella celtica (assembly GCA_963931925.1). Classification (NCBI taxonomy): domain Eukaryota; kingdom Metazoa; phylum Mollusca; class Gastropoda; order Systellommatophora; family Onchidiidae; genus Onchidella; species Onchidella celtica. Next base: position 32,726,571 of record OZ007570.1, read on the forward strand.
TTATGTCCGTTTTCTCACATTGCCTTAATGGAAAATGTCACATTATGACAGCCATCAAATTCATATTTACCAATAATTTGCATCATACTTCGGTACACTAGTCCTGACAGTATCTAGCTTCAGGAATTGCATCAATCCGCAAAGCCAAATCCCTTCTTTCGCCTTATGAGGACCCAAACTGCTACAAATTACATTAGATTACTAGGCTTACATGTAGGTATTATGTGATATTGTACATTAGTAATTAGAAGAAGAAGAGGAGAAGTAGAAGAAGAAGAATGGAATAAAATGCAAGAAAGGAGAAAGGATGAAAGTTCAGAAGTGGAAAATTTCTTTTTATAAGTTCATTCAAACTGATTCCACCTTGGAAATGAAAGTAACTATCTCATGAGTAATTTTAAGAATTTTTAATCAAGATTCTGAAAACGGACAAAAGGAAAATTAGGAATGTAGAAATGAAGGCATCATTCTCTTCATTTAACAATGGGAAAATTCCAGTATATCTGTGCTGCTGCAGCCGTTACTTGCATCAAACGATTCTTGTGACTGTGCTTGTGCATAGCTTGATTGATTCGGATGAATACCGCCGACAGGATCTGGAGACAAAGTGGTGTATCGTTCAGTTGGATGGCAGGCTGATTGGATGTAACTATTCGTAGGGCCTGAAGCTGGCAGATCCATCCTGACATGAGGTTGGTTTGAACTCTTTCCTCGGTACATAAACGATGATGCACGTCCAGAGGCATAATTGCAACAGTAATCAGAAGGCTGATTAGAATGATGACTGTATCTTTCTTCGTAGGCAGGCCATTGTGGTCTCTCAGGAGCTCGGGATCTCTGAATGTCTTGTATGAGACTCAAAACACCGGCTTGAAATCGTATTGTTTCAGGATCTTCAAATTTTTGGAGAGTGGGCAATATCCCTTTAAAGAAACTCATGTGTCTGTCATCTGGTTCTTGAAGCTTTTCTAAAATAGATTTTTCAATATCTGTTATACTTGACTTTTGCCTCTTCCATTTGCGGGAGCTTGCTTCATTTACTGGGCGGTGAAATGTCTCTTCCTCTGTAACACTTGTGTTGGCTGTGCACTCTTCTAGCTCCACACTTTCATTCTCTTGCAAGGGGGTTTCTCTTCCTTCGCCAAGAACTGTACTGCAGACGGTTTCTTTTCTATTTGTGTTTTTTCGCAAAAACGATAACTGATCGGCGAATATGTATTTCCTAGTAGATTTAGCTTTGGAGCCAGTTGTTTTTTCCTCAGCAAGTTTTTTGAGATACTTGGTTTAATGGTCTCGGATATTTGTCCATTTCACCGAGAGTAATTTACCTGAAAAACAAAACAAATTGAGAAGACATTAGATCGATCTAGCGGCAATAACAATGGTGATGGTGCGGAAGATGATGATGATGATGATGATGATGACTGTTATATGTAATAATATTCCTTTCTCAATCATTTAGGTACCTGGCAAGCGGCAGTACTTTTACAGATCTACATTATACATACCGAATGGGTGTGTCAACCATTTCTGAGATCGTCCACGAAGTTTGTGAAGCCATATGGCTCCTTATGTGTCAGGAATGTTTGCCCCCTTTAACCCAAGAAAAATCGAAATCCATTGCCCTCGGATTTGAGACGAAGACACAGTTTCCTCACTGCATCGGTGCCGTTGACGGTAAACATATTCGAATCATTAAACCACAAGACAGTGGATCTTTGTTTAGGAACTATAAGGATTTTTTCTTGGTAGTGGTATTAGCTGTAGCTGACAGTCAATATCGCTTCACATTTGTTGATATAGTTTCTTATGGGAAGGACTGTGATTCAACTTTGTTCAAGGAAACATCACTTTGGAAAGACATACTTAGTAATGATTTGCAGCTGCCAAATCCGACCCCTTTACAAGGAATGGAAGAAGGCAGAATTCCTTATGTCTTTGTTGGCGATGAAGGTTTTGCAATACATGAGAACCTTATGCGACCCTATTCTGGGAAAATATTGGATCAGCGCAAACGCATATTCAACTATCGGCTTAGCAGGGCAAGGAGATACGTCGAATGTGCATTCGGCATTTTGTCTAATAAATGGAGAATATTCCATAGACCTCTCAACGTCTCGCTGGAACTAGCTATGAAAATAATACAAGCCTGTTGTGTTCTTCATAATTTTGTTAGAGAACGGGATGGTTATAATTTCGAAGACACACTCACGATGGTTGGCCTGGATGACATTCGAGACATGCAGAATGAACGAGGAAACAAACCAGGAAATGATATTCGAAAAGCTTTCAGTGATTTTTTCGTGACTGACATATGGTCACTTTCTTGGCAATGGAGTGTATAAAATTGCTTCTTATTCCATCGTCTGAAATAGTATCTTCTTTCATTTTTGGCTCATTAAACTTATCAGTGTAAACTTAATGATTTGATGATTTTCAAAACATTACTTTTGCTTTACTCTGCGTTGAGAGAGACAGTGAGAAGGTCATCAAATATTGCTTTCTCCTCAACAATGATGGCATCCATCCTGCCTTTGTTTTTTGTTGATTTTAAACTTCCGGTTGTGTTTTAAAGTTTGAAGGCATGAGTTTCTGTGCCGTCTGCTTTATGCACGGTACGGGCCATGCGGGTGTTTACTGTGCCAGTTGTGAATTTGTTTTCTTCCTAGATGTACATAATCTGTGTACTGAGTGTGCGTGTTGCTTGCAACCCGTTCTTTGAACGGGCCCTTAGGGGGACGACACATAGAAAACATCTCCAAGCCGTACTTTTAACAGCCGCTCTTTCAGCCGCTTCAGCTTTGGAAAGTGCCTGCTTGACCCCACATAGAGAACGCTGTTATACTAGGCCGCAGTTGGCTCTGAAAGCTACTAGAGATTAGTGTTTATGAAAATGGATTCGTCATCTGACGAAGAGTTCTTTCTAATGGACAGTCTGTTTCCTAAATTAATCAGCCCAAAAACTAGATGTGGAGTCCACAACATCAACAAAGAGCGGGCATCTCTTGGTGAATACCATCATTTGTTCAGACAACTAAAGTCCTACCTTGATAGGTTTTATGCCTACATGCGGATGACCATGGAAACATTTGGGTACATCCTTATCAAGATTGAGTACCGCTTGATGAAGACTTGGTGCAACTGTGTCCATGTTTGAATCACTTGCAACATCAAACTTGTGAAAACTAGTCACAGATAGCTTTGGACGGCCTTGGAAAGTATGTGGTTTCAATTATGCGAAAAACGTCAGCGCCGCTCCGCGCTGACACGTGCTCAATGACAACTTTATCTATGTGGGGCGCAAAGGTTTTCATTAGGGGATTCTTTTAATTTCACAGCCCTGGACAGTGCGCTTGCGCGGGCGTAAGCGAACGGCTTTCTCTATGTGGTCCTCTTTACACCAGTATTATCATAAAAAAGCATCCACTACTCACCATATTTGTTCCTGGAGTCCTCGCTTAAAGATTCGAACTCAGGATTTAGTTTCACACAGATCTCTCTCCATGCAGCAGTTGTTTCAGTTCTGGATTTGTAAATTTCAAGACTTTTGTCCCAAAGAACAGGTCTATCATGTGCTAAAGTTATCAAGAGTTCAGTGTCCTCCATGATAGGAAAAGTGCTGAAATCACGTGTTTAGGTCGGAAGTGCGTGTGCCGGAATTCCGACGGCGACGGCGGGAAGTCGACAAGTATGAAGACACTCATAGACTCCAATGTATATTTCAACGCCGTATACGGCACAGCGTCGTGTCGGAATGAAATATGCGCCGTCCTAACCACGGCGGTAGTACACCGCGAGATGTCGTGGCCGATGTGTATGTACGTGTCCATAGACTGTAGTGGTTATTTAAATGCACGGCGCCGTGCCGTCCACGGCGGGTGGCGAAAAGTCGATGTGTGTGTAAGGGCTCTTACATGAAAACTGGTTGTTTTTGTTTAGGGTCCATTTGGACGAATGAATCAGGCAAAAGTAGGATGATTGGGTCTGTATTTGTACTAATGTTCAGCGAGATGATGCTCAGTCTCTAATGCTGAAATTTGCGATATTTGGTCTGGGTCTGCCTCAATCGCCTTGATGTCTGAGTAATGGGTAGTATTGTCTTTCTGGGAGCGTTTTTGTTTGTCGGCACGCCAGCATTCTAAGCATTGTTTGTAAGGCTGTTTATTAATGCCACCACGTGGCCTTTCTCTGTAGCGCAGGTAGGGCTTCCTGCAATCAGGACACGGAACCGTCTTGGAGTAGTCTGGCTTAGACTGCTTGTCACGCTTGTATGTGGACATTGCCGATACTCATGACATTGGTGTGGCGTTCCGGGCCATTTCTCGGCCTTCGATGATCGCGATGACATCATTTGTATTTTTGTCCTGGATGCCTGGCATGCTCAAGGCTTCCCTTCGAATGTCTAAGTCGCAGATTCCGGCAAGTAGTACGTCGCGAATGACTTCTTCAGTGTAGTCAGCTGACGCTTGCTGCCCACAATGACACTTTGTAGAGGTGGTGAAACCACAGGTCTCTGTCTTTCCCCTTACTCTTGCAGCGAAGGTTCTTATGGGTTCGTCGTTAGATTGGCACATCTGGGTAAGTTCCGCTCTGCTGACACCCCGCGCAACGGGTATCACCGCTAATGAGCGCATGACTGTGAGTACGTCAGTTGTTGATTTTGCCGTTACTGTTGGGTCTGATTTGAGGAGTAGGTCCCCTAGGGCCTCGCTGGCGCATTCTGAATGTCTCCCATCGCCTGACGAAGGCGTTCCATGTTTCTTCGTCGACGCCGATGTCAATGATAGATCTCCTGAGTTTGGGGCCCTTTGGTGCGGTGATTGGAGGGCGGGAGTGCTCAAGAGCATGAATGTTCAGGAGGGTTACGAAAACTTCCGCTGGTAAGTCTTCGGTCTTATAGGTGCAGCTAGGCGCTGGGCACGATACGATAACCATGGTTGCTCTCACTGGTTGTCCTCAAGTTGTCTTTTACATGAAGAAAGACTTATCATGTTCATAAGACGTTTATTGAGCTCTGAGCATCAACAGCCTCTCATAAGCCCAACCCTGGGTCCTCGTCCCGGGAGGTGGAAACAGGACAAAGTAGGGGATTGCTGGGTTCGGGCGAAGTACGGTGTGACCTTGTGTCACTTAGGCGCTACGCTAGCCGTGGAGGCCATCCCGGATCACCCCGAAACGTCGCTGGCTAACAGGGCTCTGGTGAAATCCTGGCAGCAGGGGATGGATGAGGACGGAAGGCGACCGAAGGATCTTTGGGCACGGCTTTTGTCTCTCGTGGTTGCGGGCAGAGGATTCCGTTTTTGGAACAATGGCCGGGACCAATGCACAGTATGTGCACTGCGCTTTCAGAAAGCAATGGCAGACCACTGGAAGAATTTCTTGCCAAAAACTACAATGAAATGTCACACAAAAGGAAAGAAAGTTATAGTTCTGTGTCCTCTGAGTCCCCCAGGGAGGGTCGGGACTCAAAAACGACTGGGGAGGGAGAATCCACAACTGCAGAAGGCACCCGTGATGACGATACTGGCGTATCTGACGGTGAGTGCAAGAAATAGAGGTGTAGATACTCCTATTCAAAGAAAAGAAAAAGCAAAAGTGTCATCAACATCGGCACCTGGAATGTTAGGACCATGAAACAAATGGGAAAACTTACACTCCTGTTAGAGGAGCTGAAGGAACTCAGCATGAACATCACTGGACTGAGTGAAGTACGATGGGACAAACAGGGCCTATTCAGGACAGAAGATCACACCATCGTATACAGCGGAAACAAACGCGGCATGAATGGTGTTGCAATTATACTGGACAGACGCTTACGAGACAACATTAGCAGCCATGACGCTATAAGTGATAGAATGAATTGTCACTGTGAAACTTGACACCCAACCCGTGCCCCTGAACATCATACAAGTATACGCCCCCACATCTGCGAGCACAGAAGAAGAAATAGAGCTGTTCTATAATGACCTACAATCAGTAACAGACAAAATCCCAAGCAGAGAAATATGCATAATCATGGGAGATTTCAATGCCAAAGTGGGAGAGGGTGAGGATCTGGAATGTGGGATAGGACCCTATGGATTAGGAGAACGAAACGACCGAGGAGACATGTTAGCATCTTTCTGCCATGCAAATGAAATGATCATCACGAACACTCTCTTTAAACACCCGATGCGAAGAAGATACACATGGATAAACCCTGGAGGCAATCTCCGAAACCAGATTGATTACATCCTGATTGACAAAAACTGGAAAACAACTGTGCTCAACTCAAAGACAAGGCCAGGGGCAGACTGTGACACTGACCACATTTTAGTGACAGCAAAGCTGAGATTGAAAGCCTATAGGAAGAGCAAGCCAAAACCCACCACCAGATTTGACACGGACAAACTGAAAGACCCTGAAATCAGCAATGCTTTTCAGATCGAAACAGAAAACCGTTTCTCAGCATTACTCAAGGAGTGGTCAGCTGAAGAAAGACACCCAGATACACTGTGGAAAGACATGAAAAGAATTTGGAGTGAAACAGCTGAATCGAAACTCGGGAAAAGAACGAGGAAAACTCGCAAACCATACATCAGTGAAGAAGTGATAGAGCTTGCAAAAAGAAAGAGCCAAGCCAGAAAACTTAGTAAACAAGATGAATATCATGCACTGAAGAAGGAAATCCAAACAAAGATCAGAAGAGACAAGAATGCATGGTTAGAAAGAGAGTGTGCAAACATAACAGAATGTAACACACAAAGAAAGTCAAAAGAAATGTTTGAACAAATAAGAAAAGTAAAAAAGAGGGATTTCCAACCACAGAACTTGAGTCTGAACAACAAAGAAGGCACAACACTGACAAACACAAAAGATGTGCTCTCAAGATGGCACGAATACGGCAAGATGCCGTTTGCGGACAACATCAGACCAGACCCGAGGGACCTCCAACAACCAGACTCACAGCAGATAGATAAAGAACCAGAACCTCTCTTGGAGGAAGTACAGGCTGCAATAAAACAAATAAAGAATGGAAAATCCCCTGGATTAGACAACATACCAGGTGAACTCCTGAAACATACCAGCGAATCAGGAATAAAAGCACTCCACCAAATGATCTGCAAAATTTGGCTGACAAATGAATGGCCAACAGACTGGAAGCTACAAGAATTCGTCATGCTATACAAAAGCGGCAATGTCAAAGATTGTGGAAATTATAGAACCATCGCCCTCATCAGTCACACCAGCAATATCCTGCTCATCATCATACTCAACAGAATGAAATCAAAGGTAGAAGAGGAACTATCAGAATGTCAAGCTGGTTACAGGACCAACAGAGGAACCGCTGACATGCTCTTCATACTACAAATAATGATTGAACAGATAAGAAGCAATGGAAACGAAGCCTTCATCACGTTCATAGACTGCAGCAAAGCGTTCGACAGCGTTAGGCACCATCACCTGTTCGATATAATGATTAAGATGGGATTCCCGAAACACCTTGTGACCCTCATCGCTGCACTATACCATGAACAAAAGGCAACGATTAGATGGAACAATGAGAACTGTCCATATTTCAACATCGAGAAAGGAGTCAGACAGGGTTGCATACTTTCACCTCATCTTTTCAATATTTATACTGAGCAGATCATGAGAAACGCAGACCTAGAAGATATGGGAATAAAGATCGGAGGCCGAAACATCACAAACCTTCGCTACGCTGATGACACAGCTCTTATGTCAGATAACATCACCAGCATGAAAAGAGTGTTGCACAGAGTGGATGAAGCGGGCAAGACAGCAGGCCTACACCTAAATGCTAAGAAAACGAAAGTCATGCATACTGGAACAGGGCACCATGAACACCAGGAGATACTAGTAAACAAAACAGCACTAGAAAAAGTGACTGATTTCAAATACCTAGGATCACATAAATCGCAAGATGGAAGCTGCTCAAAGGACATAAAAACAAGGATAGGAATGGCAAAACACAAAATGGTTCAACTAAACAACATTTGGAAGGATAGAGGCACACCAACGGACCTCAAAGTGAACATACTTAAGTGCTTGATCTGGCCAGTCCTACCATATGGTTGTGAAGCCTGGACACTCAAAAAGGCAGACATAACAAGATTGGAGGCAGCTGAAATGTGGCTTTACAGAAGGCTACTCAGAATAAGTTGGACAGAAAGGAGAACAAATACAAGCATCTTAGAACAGCTTGGCACCACCAGAAGAATAACACCTGAAATAAACAAATGAAGACTTGCATACATCGGCCACGCGGCCCGAAACAAAAGCACGGCCCTTATGATATCAATCCTTCAAGGAAAGACAGAAACAAAGAGAAAACAAGGAAGACCACCCATTACATATCACGATAACATCAAGAAAGTCAGCCAGCTGGAAATAAGTGAACTAACTAGGAAAGCTAAGGACAGGATTGGGTGGAGGAAATTTTGTCGTGACATCCACTGTAGCAGCTAACATCGATGACGATGAAGCCGACAGGTGACAGGTGAGCATCAACACATGGTGTAAAAGACAAGATGGACATCTGACAATGAAAAGAAATATAAAACACTGTTGCATAAGAATATACTAATTAAACGCATAAACATACAGACAACTACGTACGTACACATATAACCCTACACAAAGGTGTATCTTACCTTTTCCTCCTCGCCTTTCTGACTATACCTACCGATTGGTATCCATGATGTTCCTGTCTATGACGATCAAAACCCGAGCGTTCACTAAAAGAACTGACCGGTACGCACGCCGTGTGCAAAAATTACAAATGTGCGCAAACTTCAGTGATGGGGCAAAATGCGACATTGATTTATTGCAGCAGCTTCAAGAAGACCGAAATGCGTCCGTAGAAACGGCCGAAAACTCTGAACAAATTCGTAATAATAATGATCATTGTCCAATGACATTTTTGTCAAGAGCTACCCCAGTTACTCTAGCTAGCCGTTCATGAAATAAATTGTAGATGTATATATATATATCATGTCCCCTTTTCTATCCACGGCTTTTATTTCAGGAATTTCGATCAAGGGATTATTATCGATGGAGTTTTAACTATTTTTGTCGAGACTCCAGATTTAGATTTGGATATTCAGTCAAATGGATTAATCCAGTTTTCGGGATGCAGGCGGGAGACCCGTTCTTGACCCGCTTCTGACTTCTCTTAGAAATCTTTAATAGAGGCCCCTTCTGTAATGATGCAGTTTATCCCACCGCACCTCTATGCATGAAAAAAACAAACAACAATAACTGAACTTTCACGCGGCACCCGTTTTTCTTGAATGACTTAAAATTTGGATCATTATCTGGATATTGTCCTGGGATGTTTTGAAGCGGATCATCCCAAAACCCGGATTGCTCAAAGAATGTTGCCGGGTTACCGTTTGCTTTTCGGTCTAGCAGACATCCAGAATTTCAAAACTTCCCCAGATGTAACACCCCCCGTTTGCCTTCGGATTCGGTCCTTGTCGCACGGGCTGAAATCCGACCATATGAATGGGAAAAAAAGTCTCAGTTCCTACCATCCCATCGTGGCTTACATACAACACAAAAATTATACTAGATGTCGCAAATTGTCCAAAAGACAACACCATGCCAGAAACCTACAAACGAATACTCAATGAATGAACATCCTGATCACAAACATTTATACACAGACGGTTCCATAGACCACGAGTCGGTGGGTGCCACCATATTTTAGAAGCCGAACAGCAAATCTAAACACCCCAGTTTTAATCCCAGATCTTTTGAAAAACTATCATTTAAATAGAATTATGTAGTTAACTGCAGCAACAAATGTATGAAAGGATGTATATAAGCTATTAAGATTTCGTTACGCCCTTGTACATGAGGGAGAGAATGTGACATAACTGACTGAGCCCTGTCTTCGGCTGTGGATGAACTTTTGAAGGCCATACTAAGCTGAACGGACAGTATAGACACACGAAAACTCTGAAGCGGTTATCAGTTTGTTTGTGCTGAGAACTTCGTCTCAGGTACTTATCAGTTTTAATTGTGAATCTTATGATGTAATTAAGTTTGTCATTTTCGTTACACCCAATTTCAACTACATTTGAAGAGCATTGTTCCAAAACTGGGTATGTCAAATTTTGAATGAGTTATGGCCCCTTTCAGATAGGCATTCAAAATTAGTGTAAAAAACGGTGTAAGTGTTGAGTTAAAATGTAAGTGAATTAAAGTAAGTGTTCGGATAAAGACGTCACATAGCCAGTTTTAACTGAACAGTTACACCGCTTTTTATACTAATTTTTAATCTCTGTCTGAAAGGGGACCTAACGTTCATGCAAAATTTGACTTACCCAGTGTTGGAAAAACAATCTTTATCTATAAGTACATGTATCCAGGTGCGTTTCCACTGAATTTCAATATGTGTAAGGTACATGTTATTCACAATTTTTTTGGTTAGTACAGTGTAGGAAAAGAATTCTGTATGTCTCAACCACCTCGAACACTAACAAGTCTTTACAGCTTTTCTTTAAGTTTTCTGACAGTAATTGATAGGCATAAGACTGACTAGAATTAGGGTTTGGGATATATAGATACAGTTTGAGATATATGTTAACGGTAAGTGTGGTCTCGTCAGAGTCAAATACGAGTACATACATAGATATAGATAAAGATCAGTAAAAAAAAATCTACAAATTTTATGTTTTAGGACAACTTGTCCTTCCAGACAAAAACAGGTACCCCACCCACTCTTTTTTTATGTTGTTTAAACACCAATTTACCAATTACACATGAACTTGTGCCTGTTGAAGTAAAGAGCAAAGCACACTGGTTTTTAAAATGAATTAGAGCTACACACAGTTCAGCTTAGTGCTGACAGTACTGTGGTAAGGAGAATACAGGCCATCACCAGGTACATGGTCGTATTTTAATATAATGTTAATGATCTAGACAATCTAGACAATCTAGACAATCTAGACAAACTAGACAATCTAGACAATCTAGACAATCTAGACATCAAACACAATATATTGTTTTTATTTATTTAAAAAAAAAAAAAACAGTTTCCTAAATATAATAATATCTTAGTTTTTAGCACGACCCCAACCAATAGGAAATTGGTTCAGCAATTATTTACTGTGCATACTTCTCAAATGTTTTTTTTTTTTTTTAATTCAGTGTCGTAATCTATTTCACGCCTGAATTTGTGTACTGTTTTCTTATAATGATGTTGTGACCAGCTGTATCGTCAATAAAATGGCAAATAGCCTAAGTAATGTCAGACTTAGACTCTTAACAGTGCCCTATGATGAAAATATTGTTTCAAAAAGGACTATATGGATCTATGAGTAAGTTTTCAAGGCTTTATCCTCAGCCTTTAGAGGTCTCGACGCATCATATAATCAAATAAGCAGTGGATTAGCCCAAAATGTAGACGAGCCAGCTGAATATGTATTCTGAATTATCACCAAAGCAAAAATGAGTTTAAAGGTTAAAAGATTACAAGAATTAAAGATCTGTATGAAAAGAGAACTCGTTCTTCACAAAGATAAGACAAGAACACGGATATTTATGTTCTCTCTTTCCCAAGTTTTCCCTTCATAATATGCTATGTTTGTTGACGAGGTTTTGACATTTTCATGTGATAAATACAGTAACAAGCATGAGCTGGTGTCTTTAGATTTGAATGACCCTCAGTGATGCGAAGGATACAGTTATTTGGAACCACTAGCTGAGGTCCCCGGCCCTGCCGGGGATAAATCGGTTTGAATATTGGTTTCAGTTCTGGGTGGTTATTATGGACCTGCTTCATCTGGCCTGTTCCTATTTGTTTATTTTATTTTTGTTTGTTTGTTTTTAAATAAGTCTTACTGCTCTGCCTTTGTGAGTTGACACCCTGCGCATCCCGTACAACTGCATGATTTGCGCACGGGTTAGTGTGTTTGATAGTGAACACATCGCAGGTAATGATAACGAAACCTTAAAATGGCGAACCATGACTCGAAATAGATCTGAATGATGGCGAAACAATAAATTTCCAATAAAAAAAACTACAGCGATTTGAGACTTGTGTGCCTACCGATAGTACGTTTTTTAGGGGGCATGCTGCATCAGTGCATGCTAGATCTAGCTCTCACAGACACTACTGTGATTATGAATCGAATTCCGGGGCCGGAAGTGGAAAAGCGATTAACAAAGAAAGAGGTCATAGGTTAACGAACGTACGATTCGGATCAAACGCTCTCGCAAATTTACTGTTCCATTCTTATCGCATTATTGGAATAACTCACGAATCCCATAAGCTTTTTTATGCCTATGTACATAGGAACACTGGTCAGTATCGTACAATTGTGTGTGCCAAATTTCAGTTCAATACGTCCAGTAGTTTTTGAGTCCATAGGGAACAAAGGGGTTTTCTTACATTTTTTTTGTATAGATGAACATAGCTAATCAAGTCATGCAGTTTCTCATATGACATCAGGTTGCAGATCATTAAAAAATCATTGTGATCGTGGATGTAGGAAATTAGTGTGGGAAATTGGCTTGTAAATTATCACTTTCACGAAAATCCAACTTAAGTGACTTTGGCACAGTTCACGTCGTGGCTCCTGAGTATTGTGATATTGTAAGAATGGTTCCTTTAGTTTGCTGGGAGCCACTAATGAATTGTAACTTATTTGCTTTAGAGACGGATTAAGTCCGATGCTCCATGTACTACTATACAACAATAAGGTAGTAATGTGTGTCACAAATCCCAGACGGGGAGATGTAATAATTATGACAGGACAACAATCATGAACGAACAAGTATAACACTTAACAGAATAACCAAACAGACTCACACATTTATTATATAATAAGATAAGATATCTGTGCAATTACATACATTACATTAACTCAATTCAAATACCATTCAATGGTCAGTATTCCTAACATTCATTCTTCTCCGGGTCCACAACCCGATAGTTACTTTCTAACTATGCTCTGGCCTCAGCCTCACATCCATATGTATACTACTTGCTGGCCTCTCTTGTTGGCTCCTGCTCAACCTAATCTCCGTATCTCAATCTCCCCTCGAGGTCTTAATAGCACATTAATATTTCAATAGCACATTAGTATCTCAATAGCACATTAACATATTAATAGCAACAAGGACAATAACAACGTCCCTGTCTGTGGCCAGGCTGCCACGACTCATGTGCTCCCGCTGTCCTGCGCGACAGCTTCACTCAGGCAGGCCTGTGGGTAGCCTTCGGCCCAACCCCGGCACAAGTCCGCTCACCGCGGGTGGCTTCTCTGCCCGACCCCGGCACCTATAAGAATAACATTACATTTCTATAACACCATACAATTACTATCCACTTCACCACTCATTACGAACCATCAAGCGTACACACAATAGTCCACCTTTCACTCACCACACATCTGCACTTCTCTATACACAGTAATCAATGACTTTCACATTCCTCACATATAACTTATTTACATCATGGTCATAGGAGAATATAGTACATCAATCATCATCATTATAAATCATAGTTCAACCTACCAGTCATCACTGGAAAACACACAATCTCCCGACTGCTCTCTCACGCCTGTCTCCTTGGACTTCTTAACTTGCAGTGATCTGACTATTCAGATTTTGCGTCTACTACGCCTCAACTTCACTCAGGAAATACCGAAATCAGAGGAAAATATGGCGATCAATTTGCCCTGCACTATGCATATATGTATCACATCATCAATACCTAACTAAAACATAATACCTAATACAGAATCAAAATCAATCAACCTATCAAGCATTCTTCATAATAATATAATATTTATAATGTCAATATTTTAAGATCGATGAATCGTTCCCACAGATCACTGTCAATGTTCATATGTTTCCCAATTTCTGCTGACATACGTTTTCAATTGTGCACAATCTGCGACTCTTCGTTGTTCTGTCTGTCGAATGTTCCTGTCCTCCGATGTGTAAGCCACTGAAATCTTCACCTAGGCTCGACTAAGGTAGTCGGCGATATGATTGCTGGTTCCTGGAATCGGTTGAATGACGAACGTATACGGCTGTAAAGCCAATGCCCATCTAGATAAGCGAGGGCTGGATGAACGATTCTTAGACAAAAACGTTAGTGGCTTGTGGTCTGTCTGGATGTAGAATTCTCGTCCCATCAGATAACGTCCTAATTTTTGGACGGACCACACAATGGCAAGACACTCCCTCTCTATTACAGAATACTTCCTTTCTCTCTGCAATAACTTTCGACTGACATAACATACAGGATGGAAACATTCGTTCTTCTCCTGTAGAAGACAAGGGCCGACACAAGAGTCCAATGCATCTGTTCTGAGGATAAATTTAGATCGAAAATCTGGCAATATCAGAATGGGTGACGATGATAATGCTGTCACCAATTTATCAAATGCTGTCTGACAATCAGACGTCCACTGGACCTTATCGGGCTGTCCCTTCTTAGTAAGGTCAGTAAGAGGAGATGACAAAGAGGAAAAGTTCGGAATGAACTTCCTGTAATAATTTAAAATTCCCACTAAGCTTCTCACTTGTTTCTTTGTCTTAGGGATTTGCAACCCTACTAATTTCTCAATTTTTGTTATTTCAGGTCTCTGAATACCTCTACCCACGAGATGTCCTAAGAATACTATTTCTGGACATGCCAAATCCATCTTTGCGGGTTTAGCAGTTAACCCAAAATGACGCAATCGTTTAAAAATTACTGTTAGTGTCTGAATATGTTCAGACCATGACGACGTATGACACGCTATATCGTCAAAGAATGACACGACATTAGGTATGTCCTTCAATACCAGTCTCATTAATCTTGCAAACGTAGCTGGCGCGTTTACCAACCCAAATGGCATGACCTTAAATTGAAACAATCCTATGGGCGTTTGGAAAGCCGTGTACTGTTTAGATTCCTCAGCAAGAGGAATTTCCCAATACCCTTTTGTTAAATCTATCTTCGAGAACCACGTGGAACCAGCCAGTGAAGCTATTAGTTCCTCTTGGAATGGTATAGGCTCCCTATCGCCTACCGTAATAGTGTTCAGTCTGCGAAAATCTATACAGAACCGCACCGATCCATCAAGTTTTTTCACGAGGACGATATGTGATGAATATGGCGATGTTGACGGCTCTATCACATCTAACTTCAACATGGCCTCAACTTCCTTTATAACTCTATCTCTGGAAGAAAAAGGCAACGGATAAGGTTTAAGAGATTCTGGCTTATCCGAAGTCAACTTTATTTGGTGCTGGATCACCGTAGTACGACCCGGCAAATCTGTGATAACATCTGGGAATGACGCTAACAGGGTCTGAAGTTCCCTACTCTGTGAACTCGTAAGGTCAGGGCTAAATTTTACGTCCCTGTAACCTTGTGTCGGAGTTAACTCCGGCAATTGAATTTGTACCTCTTCCTGTGCCTCAGTGTCGTTCACGTCACTGTCTGACTGGTCTACGACCCCCGTACAAGCAGTAGAGAAGACACTCTCCTCTGGTTTCGTCTGAGCACACAGATACTCTGGTCTCTCATAAAATCTCTGCAGCATATTAACATGGAAAACCTTAACTGATCCATCAATCTGAATAGCATAATCTACCTTCGAAACGACTCCCTCAATAGTATACGGACCTTTCCATGTCATTAATAACTTATTATGATCCGTAGGCAATAACAATAAAACCTTGTCTCCTGGCTTAAAAATTCGCAGTTTGGACCCTCTATCTTTATAGTTTTTTTGCTCTTTTTAAAGCGACACTAGAAGCTTCTTCCCCAATAATGCGCGCTGAAGATAATCTCTCTCTTAAATCAACAAGGTACTGAAACACTGAAATTTGCTCATCGTCTCCCGATGATGGCGACGTCATCATGTCCCGAAGAACATCAGTTGGACCCCTAGGACTACGACCATACAACATCTCAAACGGAGAGAATCCTGTTGACTCCTGACGTACCTCCCTATACGCAAATAATACTGCAGGGATATATCTATCCCAATCTTTAGGGCGATCAGCAGCTACCTTACGCAACATCGACTTTAGCGTCGAGTTTAGTCTCTCGCACATGCCATTAGCCTGTGGATGATATGGGGTGGTAGTGATGGGCTGTATGCTAAATAAGCGAAACAATTCCCTCATCATATCCGACGTAAATTGCGCGCCCCTATCAGACAAAATCTGTTCCGGTATTCCCACTCTAGCGAAGATTCCAAACAACGCCTCCGCGACTGCCTCTGACGTTATGGCACGAAGCGGAACCGCCTCTGGCCATCTCGTAGCATTACAAATGACCGTTAAAAAAACCGATTCCCCCTATCAGTAGCTGGGTGAATGGGGCCAACAAGGTCAATCGAGACCTTCTTAAAAGGCTCTGAAACCGTGGGGATATTCTGAAGAGGAGCCTGGGGTGTACGACCCTTGTGCGTCGTCTTTTGGCACGCACTGCACGTCTTACAGTACAACCGTACATCTCTGTGGATTGATGGCCAATAAAAATTCTTGAGGACTCTCTCCTTGGTTCTAGCTATTCCCATATGACCCGCTAATGGAACATCATGGGCCAACCGCAATACTGTTGCAATTAGCAACGCTGGCACAACGACCTGCTTTAGAACGGAAGCCACTGTGACATACTTACGGAACAGAATGCCTCCCCTGGATAAGAAAGGAAGATGAACCGTTCTTATATTTCCTCGTTTTCTCAGTTCGCGCTTCCCCAAAGCATGGACTCAATGATGGATCCTCCTTTTGTAATTTCGCCTAGCGCTCTGGTGTGATATCTAGGTTGACCGCTGGCGTTGCCAAAGGTCTAACTTTACCCTTATCAGCTACCTGTCGACGTGTCTCGACTGCGGCACAAAAGTCAATACCTTTAGACTGTGACCATGCCTGTACATGCTCTTCAGAAGGGGAAACTACCCGAGATACATTACCAATGATGACCTGGGCGCCTGGAAAAAACCCAACGACTGCTTCGACTTCCCCGCTAAGAAAAGGTGTATCAATCACTATCTTTGCCATAGGTAATTTCTCAATGGCCCCTGAAAATTGAATGCATGGGACAGTCTCACCTGTAAGCTGTGACTCGTGAAGGCAGTCTCTATGCACTCCCACAACGGTAGATCCTGTATCGCGCAAAACCGACACCGGTTCGTCCCCAACAAACCCCGAATAAACCTTAAGACCACCCCCTGTATGACATGAATTAATAACGGGAATCTTTCTCCCACAAGGTAAAACACCGGAAGATAATAATTTCTCATAACTGGGACACTTAGAATACTGTCCGCCTCCGTTGTCCGATGTAACACACGCGGCCGCATGGTGAAACTTACTAGGCGAACATTGAGTGGAGCTACTATGATTGCCATTCACGTTCGCCGCTATCCTACCTGCAGGACAATTTACGCTAATGTGATCTGCTCCTCCGCAGTTCCAACATTTCGCGGCCCTACAATCCCGAGAAAAATGCCCTACGCGTCCGCAAGTCCAACACTCCGCTCCCTGTGCTCCGCAAGACCTGGGTCCCCGTGACCCATCGCGACCGGAACTAAAGTCCCTCTGCCGTCGATCATCGGCTAAGGTTACGAAACTCCCTCGGCCATTACCGCGATCTCGCCCTCCTGCTCGGTCAAACTTACCGGCTCCATATGCAGGTGATTGGCAATACCCCCTACGTGGGACCTGGGCTTGCCCATTAAAGCCACCACGCTGACGCGACCTGTCTCTACTATGTCCTGTCGGCGACCCCTCAACAACGGCGACGTAACCAGCATCCTGCACGTACGCCCTCGCCACTGGTTTGGACGGACGTGCCGTACGGTATGCTTCCGCCAACTTTGACGCCTCCTGCACCGTTGCGGGCTCGTTTTCCTTAAGAAAAGCCACTAAATCCTTATGGCACGACGCGTATAGCTGGTCACGGATCATTAGGTCCTTCAATTTAACAAAATCTGTGACAACATGCGTGTCGCGATGTGGGTTACATGGGGATATTTCGACTGACACTCTTTCGAGGTCCGCTCCCACAATCGACGAACACACAAAAATAAATACTTGCACTCTAAAAACTAAATAAATCAATTGCTTTCAATTTTAGCAGAACTGTAGGGCAGTTTAATTACAGGAATTAATGTAACAAATATAATTATAAATATAAATATCAATTCAAAGGCAACTGAATCTAACTAATGGAACTACAGCTTTTATAAAGACTAACGTATTCAATCTAACTACTTGCAGGTCATATGAGTTATATGGCAAAAAGAATCCGCGCACGTGGCGACGGATATAACAGTTTAAATTCTATTAATTCAATGAGACATGTTATGATATGGACATTTCCTCTAGACACGCCATGGAGAATGCTTGTACAACCATGCGTTGTCTGGCGGTAGCTCTGAAACTGTCTTCAAAAGTAAGTAGAACGGTTCACTTTCATCATTACAAATTAGTATGGACTCTCACCATGCGGCCCTCACTAGGAGTGAGAGCGCTGGATGTAAACGCTGTGGGTTTATATCAAACCAAGTAGCTTAGGCTCTGGAGCTTTAAATCAGGCTCCTCACAATGGACTGCTCAACTGCGTCTCTATGTCCCTCATCTGGCTGAGGACTATCGCCGACCACCTCGTAAATGGATTGTCTACATGTGGCCCAGAACTAAGTTCTGTATGGCCTTAAATACTGGTCTGCATCTGCAGCTTACCGTCTAATTCCTGGATTGTGATTGGTGCAACCACTTCTAGCTCAGCTGCCGAACTGAGTTATTTTAAGTAACAGCCCTACGCAACGACCTTGGGTCGACATCAAAGGTCGAATTACTTCATACAATATAATGTAATTTTATAGCAATAAATTCTTAACATGTTCAAAACCCCGAGCTTTTACTCTGGATCACGGTATTTTCTGTACGTCAACAGACGTCTCAATAACATTTAATTCCTACTCACCCCTTCCCTCTTTACTAAACCTAGTTCAAAACACGAGATATAACAAGTGCTCAGTCATGCACACCTACGGTGTCCGTCTATCCTTCCCCACACCTTCTGTCTATCTATTATAAAAAAAACTGTTCAAAACAAATTGCCCACGAGACCAAGTTATGCTGGCTCGCACAATAATTACGTTTGTAAAAATTACTCACTGCTCTCTCACAAAATTTTAGTCAGTGGAAACATTTATGAATTAAATCTGTTCTTGACAATGCGACAAGTCCAACCAGTTCGCGAAATACTCCGTCAATCTGGCGACGAAGGCAGCAAAGTCCTCCCTGGTATCCGCACGTGCTCGCCTAAACTTCTCCCGGAAATATTCCTCCGTACGCGCAAATCGGCGAAGCAGCAACGACTTCAGCTTATCGTAATCATGCACGTCTTCGCGCTGTAACTCTTTAAAGTAGGTTAACGCTCGACCCTGCAATAAGGAGGCCAGGTAGGTGGACCATAATTTCTTATTCTCCCCCCATTGCAGTTGTGCATTTAGCTCAAACCTGTAAAGGAAGGCGTCTATATCGTCCTTCTGGTCGTCGAACGTAGGCAGCTTAATCCGAACACCACTTTTATTTTGTCCCTGCCGCTCAACTGTTTCCGTTGGCGCATTCTTCTTGCTTTCCAATTCCGCAATTTTTACTTGCGCCTCTATCTCCTTTAACTTTAACTCCCTTTCCTGGGCCTCTTTTTCTCTCTCTCTATCTTTAGCACGCTCATCGCGCTGTTCCGCCTGCTGCTCCTTAATCCAGCTACGTAGCTCTACGCCTTCAAGGCCAAGTTCCGTACCCACTTTCATTAGTTGCTGGAGCTCCGCCATTTCACGGATTTATAATTATACGATTTGAAATATATAGTAAACTGTCTGTGTACCTATTATAAACGACGCGATCCGAGACCTGAAATTATGCCACTACAATAACAACCACTATTTTCAAATGCAATTCAGAAAAAATACCTAACTGAGCATTCTATAGCATACTCTCTAACTAATTCTATGTTCATAAAATGTATAGCACTATTAAGTAATAAAAGAGAATAGAAAAGACAAGAATGAGGAAATTCAGAAGAAGGACCACAATTCATGTAAAATGCATGAGTGTGCACGTAAGTGCGTGCGTGAGCGCATGCATGGGTGCATGTTTATGTATGCAAGCACGCGTTGTTTAGTGAGGGACTCAAAGTCAGTAGCTAATAGGCTACCGTACTGATGTATGGTCTAGCTTAGATCTAGGTCAGTGACCTTATCCCTTTGTACATAGATGAAGCAATTTATGAGTGTGTGAGCAGGTCGTAAGGAGTATACGTGCGTGTGTGTACAGGGTCGGTGGTGTGTTTGTGTGTGTGTGTGTGTGTAGATGTAGAGCCATGTTTGCTTATGCTGTGCTTATGAATTAAAGCAAAATATTATTAATTAATCAGCCATGTCATATTTGTTTTTCCTCTTCCTTTATTCCAATAGCAATTTGAGAACACGCCAAGCCACAGAAACTGTTGACCATAATTATGATTCTAGCCATGCAAAAAGAAGAGCACGAATTAAAAATGATTGAAATGAAAGAACAGCATCAAGCCAGGATGGATATTCTTGGTTGAAAAAAAAAAAGTACAAAAAACCAAGTTGATGATGGTGGTGGGAAATGCTAAATGTGGCCAAGAGCAGTATTGTTCTACAAGTACCAGCAGAGTCATTGGAAGTTCTATGGCTGTTCTAGAGAATATTCAATTCTTTAACGATTACATATAATTATTGTGTATGGTCTGAAATACCTCAGTGACTTATATTTCACAGTGGGAACAATGATGCGTGCAGGCTTACAATCATTGAGCAGTTAATATTGTTAAGAAACACTAGAAACCTTTTAAATATACGTAGAAGAATACACAGAACCTTAAATGCAGGCCTCCATCTAAAACATTTGAGAGACAATTTAAACCCTTTTGAAATTTTGTCAGGAACCAAGTTCTATAAACGTTTTCGGTTTCACAACGCAAGTGTTCATTACATAATAAGTTTGATTCAAGAAGACATTGAATTTCAAACACAGAGAAGCAGAGCAATTCCTCCAAATCTTCAAGTTCTTTTAGCTTTGAGGTTTTATGGTGAAGGTTGTTTTCAGACAACAGTTGGTGACGTGGGGCATGTAAGTCAAGCTACAGTGTGTAGAATAATTAAAAGAGTATCTATTGCTTTGGCCAGCAAGAAAGCACGGTTTATCTCTCTCCCAGTAGGGTCGAAGGCTTTAGAAGTCATAGAAGAATTTGATAGAATCGATGGATTTCCTCAGTGTATCTCAGCAATTGACTGTACAGATATCAAAATTGCTCCAATCGTTGCTGATAATGTAGTGTTTATAAACAGAAAAGGATTTTATTCTCTTAACTGCCAACACTGATGTGCGACGCCAATATGTCATTACAAACATTGTGGTTCGCTAGGCCGGAAGTATGCATGACTCACGATTTTTTTTCAGAATCAACTGTTAGAGAAATATTTGAGCAAGGTACATACAAAGGCCTGATTGTAGGTGGTCCGGTTTATCCCTGCAAGCACCATCTAATGACACTTGTTCGGAATCTAAACACTGCAGAGGAAGCAAGATACAATAAAGCTCATGCTCGCACAAGAGTTCTTATTGAACGCTTGACGGTGTGCTCAAAAAACCATTAATTTTGCTTGTTTGCACCAGGGTTTAAGGCTCAAAATGGATACCAATCAAGCAGTTATAATAGCAACAGCAGTATTACAACAGATTGCTCTCTTTAGGGACGAGCCTGAACGGATATCTGTCGATGCCGAAATCGAGAATGTTTTAAATATTGGTTGTTCGGAGCCAGACTGTGTGACTGGTTTGAATGCGGGAAGAAAAATAATACCTTTATTTCAACAATAAACATGATTCGTTTCAAAGTTACAGTAAATATTTTATTGTTCACCAGACCGGAATTTAACCAACATTTTATGGGAAGCTAACATGCAACAGATGGGACAATTTCAGCGGAAAGGGCTATATTCTCATTTAAGTATGGATGCTGGTTGGTATCGAATAACTCTTCAGCCGTTCATCAAAGTTTACATCCTTACTCTCTCATACAGCCAAGCAAAACACAACCACATGTCTTACATATGTTCATTCCTAACAGTAACAATTACAACAGGATGAATTTGCACATTTATATAAGATTGTGTTTGTGAAAAAAAAAAAACTTTGCAAAACATATTTTAATGATGTCCTCAAATGTATTGAATAGTTAACCACTGGCGGTGGAATAAATGTGTACAATCGTAGTGGCGCTGCACACAAAAAGTGACAAATTCCCTTTTTGATTCACGTATAAATAGTGTAGGTCATTTCACTTTCTGTTTTACATTTAGTTTCGGAGTTTGGGGGAAGGGGAGGGGTATTATTATCCTACCGTTAAATAAGAGGCAGAATTAACGTTCGATATTTTTTTAATGTTACAGTAACCGGGTGGAATAGTGTAGACCTAAATAGAAGCCCTTACAGTATTTAATTTACAGAATACTTATGCGAACTTCGTAGATTCTGCACTTCCTGTTGCATTATGTCAGCGGCATCAGCTTCATGGTCATTGGCATCGGCTAGGCCACCTAGATCCAGGCCTTCTTTTGTGGATGCAGTAGTTTCAGAGCATGCAAATCTCTCATGCGCGTCGTCGTCGTAACTGTTGTCCAATGTGAGAAAATCATTAGGAGCAATATCTTGAATTCTAGCACTAATGATTGTTACTTATATTTTATGGACTTGGTGGTCTTTTGTACGTTTGCATGCTGGGGGTGAATCCTGACTTCAAGTTTTCAAATGTGCCATGCTGTGCAACTTTTTTCACTACTTTAACGCCCTTCATGTCACCAGTTTTAAACGTTCTCTTTTCCTTCACAACCTCCCATGCAAGCCATGTGTAGTCATCACAAACAGTTCTTTCTTCTCGATCAGGCAAACTTTTCATACTGCAACGTTCACATTCACCATACATATATTTTCTTTCATCCACTGAACAAGCAAAGTTTCTCAAAAGAATTGAAAGAGTTGATGTTTCGAGAGCCTTGGTTGAGTACATGTTGTACGGATATACACTTCCTTTTTCACTAACACTAACAGCCATGTACTAACC
Organism: Onchidella celtica; assembly: GCA_963931925.1. Classification (NCBI taxonomy): domain Eukaryota; kingdom Metazoa; phylum Mollusca; class Gastropoda; order Systellommatophora; family Onchidiidae; genus Onchidella; species Onchidella celtica. The sequence goes on from OZ007570.1 coordinate 32,749,696, forward strand.
CTGTGCTGGAGAACATCTAAATAGCTAATACCTGTACCGAAAAAGAACAAAGTAGTGGTAGTAAAAATAAACGATTGAAGGCCGATTGCACTAATGTCTGTACAGTTGTAGTGAAATGCTTGGAGAGGATTGTTTTGACTCGATATCATTTTATTTTTAGAATGTCACCAAGATCCGATCCAATTTGCTTGCCGTGAGCAAAAGGGCTGTGGAGGATGCCATTCTATACTTACTTGACAACGTACAAACATCTTGACATTTCAAAGCTCTATGCCCGAATCCTTTTCGACGACTTTTCCAGCGCCTTCAATACCATTCAACCATATCTCCTTGTTTTGTTTCAAAATTGTTGGAAATAAATGCTAGCAAAATTATTGCATCGTGGGCACCAGATTTCCTTCCAAATCGATCCCAGTATGTAGTAAGTTTGAATGTTGGTCAGAGCATTTTTACATCATCAACTCTCTATGTTATAGAGTCTACGAACACAGGAGCGCCTTTACATTGTGTTTTATCCCTTACACTTCTTCACTATTTATACTAGACAATGCAGAAGTGAGTTTGACAATATTCATAATACATTTGCAGATGACATCAGCTTCCAAGGCCTTATCACGAACTCAGTCGGTGAAGACGCTTATATTACAGAAATGGCCAGATTTGTACAGTGGTGCCATGATCGTTTTCTTGCATTGAATGTAAAGAAAATGAAAGAGATTGTAATTGATTTTAGGACAAATACGACACCTTTAGGCTTTACCACGTTAACGAAGAGGTTGAGGGAGCTGAACATTACAAGTATCTGGGTGTATAAATTAATCATTATTATCCACCTTAATCTAGATTGGCATACACATAATTATTTCAAATGTCCATTCAAATCCAGCCAGAGAATATTTTTACTCAAATTAATTTTTTAAAAATTATTATAAACATATTTTAATGTTGATAAAACACTGCTTTTCCTGTTCTGTAAAGCTGTCATCGAAAGCATAATAACTTATTGTATTACAGCATGGGGAACCATTTCAAGAGAAAGTGATAAGAATCAACTTAACAACCCAGTCATCAAGAAAATATGCACGGCATTTTTCAGTTTTAACCATCTAGATCTATACTCAATTGCTATTTGAAGAAATTTATGTCCATTTTAAATGACAGCCACCATGCCCTGTTTCATCAAATTTCTAGATCACCCATGAGCAACAAAATAATACACATGAAAACAAACAGGGAAAGATGCAGAAGGTCGTTTTTGCCTTCCGCAGTTAGAATCAGCAAACCATTTTAATAAGTTGTGTGCTACATTTCATTAAGGTTCTTGACTATGTTCCTTCATGTAAGCATGTTATTGATTTATTGAGTTTATGTAACGATACGTAAGATATATGTACCACGTGTGTGCTGTTAAACGCTATGTGAAAGAGAATTTCCCTTATGGGATAATAAAGTTATCCTTATCTATCTTATCTTATCTTATCTAGGTTGCAGATTTTAAAGCCATAGTGATTGTGGATGTAGCGAATTAGAATGGGAAACTGGGTCGTAAATTATCATCTTTAAGAACTTCCTAGTTCTGTGATTTTGACGCAGTTGATGTGGCTGCTGAGTGCTGTAAGTATGCAAAATTGCAATGGTTTTTTTGTTGTTGTTGTTTTGTTTTTTTTGGATCTTTAATAGTTTGCTGTAGATTAAGACCGTAATTATTGTGTAGTCAAAGCTCAATATTTAAGTAAAACCTCAACCACAGTTGAATATTTCCGAGGCACACTAAATCAATATCACTTTGTTTCAGCAGTTGATCATTTTTATTTAGGGAGGATCGCTGTCCTTTTCGCTTACACCACACTCTTCTTGCTATTTTTAATTGTTAGTTCTTGTTAAATCTGATCTACTAAGAGTAAGAGGCTAAGAATCCTCGCTTTTGTGTTCATTTTATGAATTTGATATGCAAAGCTCTTTCTGCTAACAAAACTATAGTTTTTTAAGCCATTGAACTGAATAATTATCTGCATAAACCAAACGAGGTATTGTCATTCAAGGTGAACAGGTGCAATTTAGACAAAGATCATGGTAGCAGGATGCCAAATAAATTATTATTATAACATACGTACAGACATTAAACCTATTTTTTATTATTGTCATGCTCTCTTTTCTCCAAAGCTTCGGTCATCTATTTGGACATAAATGTTTTTGGCGGCACGTCGTTTCGCGCCCCAAGACTATATGACGAAGACTTAAAAATGAAATAATAATATGGCTAGCGGCTTATACTTTGCTCTTTCCATTACTTGTAACTTATAATCTCTTGTTTGAATGATAACGTTTACTTAAATTGTGCCTGCCTGGCAGCAACCATTGCCTGTATTCATACTGCAAACATTGAATGAACATTTATACTGTTTTTTGTCATGTTACATAAAGTGAGTGGATGGAAAATGTATTTTAGTTTGAGCTTAAGTTTGAGTTTGTAGAACGCACGTCAACGCGATAACGGCCATATTGTGTTAGAAAGAAGCAAGACAACAGACAACACACAGAAGTATGTAGGGAAGAAAGAGGCCCCACCAGATGCACTCACCAGCCAACCGCCATGAATTTAACAAATACGCATTTAGATCTATGCAAAAAAGGCCTTTTGTTTTATTTTTCACACAATTTAACGGCCTGATGTTAAAGTAGAAAAAAAAAAAGTAAAGTAATATACATGGTGCAGATACCAAAGTGCCATCCTTCGGGTGCAGGCGACTATTGTAATTCACATCCATGAGAAAACAAAAGTTAATTTGGAGTATTAAATTGGTTCGGTACATTCTATTCTTTTACAAATGAAAATGACGGGATAATTCATTCAATTTTTCAGGCACTGCTCGTTTAAAGACGACTAAAAAACATTTTTTTAAAAAGATGTTACCATCACTGATCAGTTTGAAATTTTTGTTCTTTTTCACTGAACACTTTTCTTCCAAGGTTAACCAGATTGTGACCGATTCCTTGTTTTGTAACGGGAACTAGGTCACACAGTGCATAGGCTATGTGTGATGGCAAGCAAAATGACAGCAAAGACCACATGTGCAGTCGTTTTCTGGGCCCCGCTTGCTAACACCGCCTGAGGGTGAAACTCTGAAAAAATTAAATAGACAATGGGTTTTTGACAAAGGATAAAATTATGGAGCAATTCTAGTCTAGTAGCAAACTGGGTCACATCTGTTTTGTCTGTGGTTTAATGTGAGATATAAATTATGTAGACAAACGGGACCTCACACACTAGTGACACTGAAATAATGTCTCATTAGGTGACTCGAGGAAAGTTCAAATCTGAATCCAAACCGACGCCAAATAAACTTGACATTGGACCCCCAAAAGCTTTAGGGTTCACTTTCCTAATACAGTCAAACTTATACGGAAATACGTCCTTGGACAATTGTTATGTTTATTTACTCCACATCATTGTGTATGCTGTAGACTCTAACATGGCTTGGATTGGTCCAAATTTGATAAATTTATAAAGGTTTAATGAAGAGATGTCTTCATCCATGAATATTCTACAGGCCAAAAAGTATTTCCCATAACGTCCGTGACAAAGTTCATTGACATTGAACAGGCATGGCCAGTGCAAAGTAAGACTTAAGGTCTAAAATGACAATGAAGTGTCATAGCAACTCCGCCACGAACATCAATAATATTCGTAAAGAGATAAGGCAAGATCGGATAAACCATCTCGTTCGGTTTTATCATTTCCTCTCAACCGTGTTAAGTTCTATACTTAAAAGAGAGCCTGTTGTAAAGGACAGACACAAAAGCACTCGAGATTTGATTGTATTACCTGGTTCTGTTCTTGGTTGACAAGATTTGCCTGAAAAGGTGGGAAAAAAATAGAATAATTATACTTTAAAATATTAGCTTGACATTTGCTTGAAATTGACTTTTACGGCACATCGGCACGATAGCGACCTTTGCCCTTTTCGCGGTCTATTTGGGTAGTTTATATATGTTTGGTGTTAGGAGCTTCTAAATTTCATAAATTGAGTGAAATAGCTCCATATAGATTTTATCACATTGGTAAAATGTTCAAAAGTTATTTTGCATGGATATGAAAAATGTTTTGTAAACGAGTATAAACGTTTTTAAATCATGTTTTCTTATCCTTTCTCAGAAAGGACAGGAGGCATTCCAGGTCCATGTCACAAAATAATTTTACATTGATCAGCAAGCATAGTACCACCTTCGGATATGCATGGAATCTGCACATTCAATAAAAAAAATTGTATTATTTGAGTTTTCATTAGGACAGCCAATCAGAGAATGTCCTGGTTGGGCATTTGATATCAGATTTAGGGTCAAATTAATTACATGAATTTTGAGCGTTAAAGACAGAGGCTTTGGGGTTGAGGCTGAGGCATTCTGTCTCTACTTTCAGTGGTTCTCCATGCCCCGATAGGCGATTCCGCTTTTATTGCGCGCGTGTGTGTAAGATCTGACGGATACTTTACTACCCCCTGCCCCCCCCCCCCCTCAACCCTCCCTGCTCTTTGGAAACTGATTCCACTTATATCTTAATAAACATACACGTACAAATGATCAACCGCTCTTTTTTTCCTCGAAAACATACAGTTGGGAGAAAAGGAGGTGGTGACAAAGCAAATAATTCAAGGCCTTAAAATTATAAATGGCCGGTTTTTTGGGGTTTTTTTGTTTTTTTTTTGAGGGAGCTGGTCTGTTTTCTCATTTGCATGTGTGTGTGTGTGTGTGTGTGTGTGTGTGTTTTTTGTTTTTTTTTCCTTGGCACGTCTGGTACGTATTTCTGGCCCAATACATACATTTTTTGTTTCGTTGTTTCCGCAGGAATTTGGGTGACTTTACGAAGTAGTGTCTTGACAAAATACATGTACTGTAAATTTCTGAAGGGAGCCGAAAGTCATATTTTGTACTATCTGTCTTCCCACGTTACATAACCCTAATAATTATTCTCTGTTACATTTCCTTTGGCCACCAAGAGCGTAGAGCTTTCCGATCATTTGTATTTGTATTTGTATTTGTATAACTCTTTAATCCCATTTGGGAAATTTGCCTTTGTGCCATTGCAGCCCAGTTATAACCGGAGCAGGCACGTCGTCGCCACAGTGCAGCGCCGGTCGGCGTTTTTTTTTTCTTTTAGATGGGGGGTGAGGGAGGAGGGGAGGGAATGGTAGGGATGAATTTGATTTATTTTTGCCCGGGCAGCGGCCTGTTCGGCCTGCTCTTTTCGATTTCCAACTGCCAAGGTATCTTTAACGTGCGCAACGTGCACACGGGCCCTCCGAATTTTTCGTCCTTACCCGAGAAGACTAAGTACTCGATCCTACCCCCCAATAGGATCAGGGACACGAAAATATGAGAAAAATCCCAAACTTCCAACATGCCTGCACCGGCCGGGTTTTGAACCCTGGACCCTTGGCATGAGAGGCGAGCACCTGGCCCCTAGACCACTTTGTCCCCAAGGTGTCCCCATATTTTTGTGGGCAACAAATCGCTTATCAGGTACTTAGGTACTATTTAGTACTTTTTGATGTTAAATTCCTCATGTTCAGTCCCTAAGCATAGGTACACTCTTACTTATTTACTACCAATGCATGTTACTTACTACACCACAAGCACAGTTGTCAGGACTGGGTTTGTTTAGAATTTGGATGGCTTATTTATTCGACTGCATTTTAGGTTCTAAGAAATAACTAAACCTCACTTCCCGATCATACTAATCACTAAATAACAAGATGTGTAACTTTTAGGTCAGGCCTGCACGTCCAGAACCACGATATATTGATGGAACAGTTAGTGATATATAACTGTAAAACAATATCATGAACAACAGTAATAATAATAATTCCTAATAAGTCGAACTATGCTAACTAACTAATTGATCCCTCTTGCCAAGGGCTGAGCTGTATATTGGATCATGGATTACACAAGCAATTCTATATTCCACAGTCTCTGGAGGCATCAGAAAATTTCAGATACTTTAAGTCATAAACAATTCGCAGTTTACAGCTGACCTAGCTCGCTAAGGAGACGTCGGCACAGTTAAATCTATACTTTCAAACCACTCGTACTATTAAGGAGTCACCCTCACATGGGATTGAATTTAAACATAATCCTGGGATAAGCTGGTGACTCCCAGACTCACCCAGACAATTCAAGTTACATTATATTTTATAGCATTAGATTGTAACACTAGATCCCACGTAGAACTTCTCCCAAAAGACGATGTTCTCTCCCTTCGTTAGATGGACCCTGCGTCTCATAGTTGTCGTGCAGCAGATACGTCTCCCCACGAGACCTCTCTGGCTTACATTTCTGCCCCGATAATAGCTTTGGATTTTTAGTGCCATGGTCTAGCTGGTCATCAATGTCAATGCCAGCTGTATTGCAAGTCGCCACACGTCCGTTTTCCGTCTAGGCGAAAACTTCTCCCAAGGCCTGAATGCTTTCACGAGCAAGGCGAGCTCGTCTAACATTAGTGAGAACCCGTGCTGCGGTGGAGAATATTATACTCTAGCCCCCGAGGTTCACTTGACCACTGGTGGGCTCCTGATTAGTCGCCTCTTTCTAAATAAAGCATATCCATATAATTATGGACATGATTTCAACTCTCTAGGTGCAATTCTATTAATTGGATTATTTCCCCTAGACCACAATTAGCTGCTCGTCACAACAGTGTTACTTACTACACAAACCATCAATACAGAAATTTTTCCACTCTCCTTCACAACCAGAACAAGGTACTCCATCTTTCCACACCGAATATAACTGAAAACTGCGGTTTTTGCTGAAATGTACAAATAAAGTATGAACTTAAGTTTGGAGAAAGCATGCTGAGACGATAACAGCCAGGAAGAATGAAGACGTGGACAAAATAATATAGCAAGACGATAGGACAGAAGGACACCCTGCCAGAATAGTCCCTCAGCCACAGCGTTGAAATGGAAGGGTCAATCTCAGACAGGGGTACGGGCAAACAGAGACACTGGCAAATAGCTTGATATTCACCAGTTAAACAGTCCTGCATATCAACCTGAGATCTGTTTTCATCTATTATATAAAATTACTAGGCAACCAAGCGATTTTTAATGGGTTTCATACCAGCATGCCCCTAATCTTCTACTGTAATGAATTTGTTATCAGTCTGACAAACATTTCTCTTCCCACGCCTCCAAGACTGTAAGCCTAAAGCCAAAGATTTGATAAAACATTATTAAGAAAACCGGCAAGCACAAAGTGTTTTCCACACCTAAGCTCTATCCTCTATCATTCTCCACTATGATGGTGGTTGGCGGGGGCTACGGGAACGTTGTCCTTTTCTCCTATCATTCTGTTACATTCAGTCTGTCGTCTTCCTTTCTCCTTGCACAATATGATCGTCACCGTGTCGACCTGCTATCTCCCAATTGAAAGTCAAAACTCCAAACTCCAGTTTTTAAGATAAACAATTCTTGTCGTGACACCCCCCCCCCTCCACACCAATCTCCCAAAGTAGGGACGTCTGTCTCTCACGTTCTCTCTATCTATATCTTGGCGTCAACCTAATAGAAAACAAAAGAAGGAAAAGGAAAAAGCATTGCCATGGGGAGCCCTTTTGTGGGCTAAGAGAGAAAGAAAGAAAGAAAGACGGAAGGAACAAAGGTCAGATCAAGGACGACGACAAAGACAACAGTGTGGGGGGAGCCCTTTTGTGGGCAAAGAAAGCCTAGAAGACCACAGAAACAACAACACCTAAACACGTGCAAGCTGAACAGAAACAGGAAAAAGAGATGTGCATATTTTATGTCAAGGTCAGTGATCCTCCATAAACACAGACTTGAACAGAGGCTGTCAATCTGAGCATTTACAGCAATAAAACGTTTGGATACATTTTTGCTTATGGATACAAGCTTTACGAACACCCAGTAAAATAAAATACAATACCCATGACATCAACAGCCATGACTTCAACATAATTATTATCACCATCTCTGATGCTATTACCATCACAGATTTCAAAATAATTTAAGTCTACTTACCTTGGGTAATAGATACAGAAGTAGAGTGTCTGAATAGTACAGTTACCTATTTCTGAGATAGCGCAGCCTATCTTGTAGTGCTGAGAATTGGCAAGCTGTGGCGGGGACAGGGGAAAATGAGGTACATAATAATGAAAAACTTGTTTTATTACAATGTCCATTTTCATTGGGAAACCAAACTTGAGCGATAAATCAAAATTATCTAAGACACTTCGTTAAGTAGAACATGCGAGCAATAGGTGAATGTTGGTGTGCTGGCAAGTATTTCTGGCCACTGTGCAGATTATAATTAACTCACATCTTGATAGGGTGATGTAAAACGAGACATGACCGTGTTAATGATGACACATTTAAAAGTATCTTAGCTTTCCATTTTCATCCAGTTTCTCCTAGCCTGATGAAGGTTCTGAATGACCAAAAGCCGGAGCAGCTTATTTTAGTTTGGTAATTTTATGATTTATTGCGTAGGTTGTTTTGATTTGTTCGTTTCTAACTTGGGTCTATGGGTTTTAGAAAGCACGTCCACACGATAACGATCATATTGTGCTAGGAAGAGACAAGACAATAGACTGAGCATAGCAGAATGATAGAGTAGAAATATGCAAAGATTTTCTTCCAATGACTTTTTGCGAGCTTTCCTACCAGTGTATAAGTTTCACAGGAAAATTTGCACTAGACGGTATCGCAGACAAAATACTTTTTTTTTCCCAAAGAATTTTTATGAACTTTCCTACCACTTTAAAGTGCCTACAGAATCCAATGCAAACAATCCTGGTAATGTTGTCCACCTTTTTGCCTTCATCATACCAGGTATGCACTGCATGTGTTATGTTAAAGGGAGAACCTGAAATGGCAAAAATACTGAAAACATATCGATTTTTTTTCGCAATTTTCGACACCTTAATATGTCTAGAATGCTGTGCCGGACACTGGTTACTAATAAACAAGTGTTTTTGACAGGGGCTGCCAATTAAGTTTTCCCTCCAGATGTAAATAAAACCCACTTTAAGATGTTAAGAATGGTGTGTTATATTTGTTAATTTAGATGCATGGGTTTATTTGTTCGACGGCATTTTTATATTTTGAGAGGTATTAAATCTAAATCTAACTTCCACTCACACACCAGATACTAAATAACAAATAGATTAACTGGCAGACCTGCAGGGTTTAATTACTACTCTAACTACAATAACAAAGATGAGTCAGAAACAATATCACAATAATTCATATTAAATTCATAACACGTTCAGATTCAAAGCTATTATGTTCTAAACGTTGATTTACTTCTAATATAATTATTATAATTATAAATCCTTGTAAATCCTCCACTGAAACACTAAACTGTGGTGCGCAGAGGTGCGCAGAGGTGTTGAACGGAGTCAACCCAAGAAGGACTTCGGGTAATAAACAGAAAAAAACGACTCTCGAGATTTACACTGAGCTGGACGGTTTTGAGTTGGTTGTGTATCTGCCTGTTGTGTCTGTCAAGTGCTAGACTTTTCACTGTATCTGTGCGTATGTAGACATATTTGGATGATAACAAGAGCGGTGGTAAGTGCGTAGATGGGTTACTATGGTGGATGGCTGGCCTAGGTACACGTAGACCGTTTTTGTCTCGGAGAGCTGTTAAAAAATCTGATGCAGACCAAGACTGAGTCTGCGACGGAATTAACTCACCGGGGATAGTCAACGGTTCCCCATAGACAAGTTCTGCCGAAGAATTTCCCAGGTCCTCCTTTGGAGTTGTTCTGAGTCCGAGGAGTACCCAAGGTATCTCTTCTGTCCAATTGTTCCCTGTTAGTCGTGCCTTCAAAGCTGATTTGAGTGTGCGATGAAACCTTTCCACCATCCCATTGGCTTGGGGGTTAAATGATGTTGTCCGATGGAGTCTGACTCCTAGGCGTCTCGCAATTTCAGCCCACAAGGAAGATGTGAATTGTGAACCACGATCCGACGATTATGTCCGCGGGAACCCCGAAGCGAGAGATCCAGCCTCCAAGGAGAGCCCGAACACATTCTGGTGCTGTAATGTTTGTCATAGGAATTGCCTCTGGCCATCGTGTATTACGGTCAATGATGGTTAGGAGGTAACGGTAACCACATGACTGGGGTAATGGACCAACAATATCGATGTTGATATGGGAAAATCTTTTGTCAGGTACAGTATATGTCTGAAGGGGCGCCTTGGTATGTTTCTGAATTTTTGATGCCTGGCAATTGTGACACTCCTTTACCCAATCGCTAATTTGGCGGCTGAGGCCATGCCACACGTATTTCTCTGCAGTGAGTTTAACAGTAGCCTTAACTCCTGGGTGAGCAAGGTTATGGACAGCCTCGAACACCGGGCGTCGATAATCTGGAGGAACGATAGGGCGGGCTCTACCAGTTGAAATGTCGCAGAGAAGCTCTGGTCCTTCATCAGTCAGCTTTGTCGTAGCAATTTTCATGTTTGTGATGGCAGTTTTGTACGCTTGTATGTCTGGACTCAAAATTTGCGCCTTGGCCATAGCTGTAAAGTCAATGCCTAACGAGACCGCGTTTGTGGAAGTGGAAGCGCGAGAAAGGCCATCGGCAACCACATTCTTCTTTCCCGAGATGTGCTTAATATCGGTGGTAAATTCTGAGATAGCAGTCAGTTGCCTTTGCTGACGGGCTGACCATAGTTCAGATGTTTTCGACATTGCGTGGACTAGAGGTTTGTGGTCTGTGTAGATGGTAAACTGCCTCCCTTCAAGCATATAACGAAAATGGGGTATTGCCAAATGGGCGCCCAGAAGCTCTCTGTCAAAAGTACTGTACTTGATCTCCGGACTACGTAGCTGGCGACTAAAAAAGGCAAGTGGCTCCCAGCGACCATGGTTGTATTGCTCAAGGACTGCGCCGACGGCCACATCAGATGCGTCACATGTCAAAGCTAATGGACAATCTGTACATGGATGTACCAGCATGGTTGTATCTGCCAATGCTTGTTTACCGGCAAGGAAGGATTGTTTCATTTCCTGGGACCAAATGAGATCTTGGCGTGGTTTGGATATTTTCAGAACTTGATAAAGGGGACGCAACATCAAAGCTATGTTTGGAATGAAACGGTGATAAAAGTTTATTATCCCAAGGTACTCTTGGAGTGCCTTTACAGTTCTTGGTTGTGGTAACTTCTTTACTGCCTCAATACGAGACGACATTGGTGCTGAGCCTGACGCAGACACTCGATGTCCCAAAAAATCAAGCGATGCCACTCCAAAGAGACATTTTTCAAGCTTGATTACCAGTCCGTGGTGTTTTAGTCGCCGGAAAACTGCATTGAGGTCCTCTACGTGAGACTTGGCTGAGGAGCTAGCCACTAAAATATCATCAAGGTAGACAAATGCGCTGTCTAAATCTTGGAGCACAGAGTCCATGAGCCGTTGAAACGTCTGCACTGCATTTTTAAGGCCAAATGGCATACGTAAAAATTCCCATAAACCAAAAGGCGTGATAACAGCTGTTTTAGGTATATCTTCGGGAGTTACAGGAATCTGATGATATCCCCTCACAAGGTCAATCTTGGAGAAATATTTTTTTCCAGCCAGGCGAGCCGAAAAGTCTTGAATATGGGGTATCGGATAGCGATCAGGAACTGTGGCATCATTCAGTCTGCGGTAGTCGCCGCAAGGACGTGAGTCTCCGTTACTTTTAGGTACCATGTGTAGTGGGGATGCCCAGGGGCTGTTGGATTTCTGTACAATACCCATCTTTTCCATTTCCAAAAATTCCTTCTTTGCAGAGGCCAGCTTGTCTGGTGCTAGACGAAGTGCACGAGCGAAGACTGGCCTGTCTTTAGTTGGGATAAAATGTTTCACCCCGTGCTTGACTTCAGCAGTGGAGAAGGTTGGCTGTAACAGTTCCGGATAGTCACTGAGAATTTTACGGAACTTATTGCTCGTGGGTTCTATGAGAGCAAGATCCGAGTTATCTAAAACTGAACTGACAGTGCAGTGAATGTGAGCAAAAGATTCTGCTTCTATCAAGCGACGTCCTCGAATGTCGACCAACAGGTTGTGCTGACGGAGAAAATCAGCCCCTAAGAGAGGTCGTTTGACATTAGCTGATATAAGACGTGCTTTGAAAATCCGGTTGCCAAAATGCAAAGGTAAGATTCGTGAACCATAGGTGGCTATGGAGGTTCCGTTGGCGGCTTGCAAAGGTGTTCTTGTAGCACCTGACGCTCTTTCTGCCCATGTTGCTGGTATTACAGAGACTTGTGCGCCTGTATCCACCAAGAAGCGTCTTTTAGACTGTGCGTCGGTCACAAATAGTTGAGTTACCTTTGTCTCTAGGTTTTGTTTAGTACATGGTGTAGTGGGCGAACATGGCGGACCAGCAAGTAAAGTTTCTACCGCTGGCCCGCTCTCCCGTTTCCCTGGTTCTTTTTAGTCTTGAGGTTGCTGAAATATTTACATGGGCTGGAACATCGCCTGGCATTTGAACCAAACTTTCGATGAAACCAACAAATCGTGTCAATCTCAGACAAACCTGCATCATGTGCTACGGTTGGTGTTGGTTTAGGTGGTTGAACCGCAGTGCAGATTGTCGAGTTTGTTGTCAGAGAGTTAAATAGGTTATCAGCCTCTTTCGCCAGTGCTCGGTAGTCAGTGATATTGGGGGAATTAGCAAGTGGAGCACGAATAGATTCAGGTAACAGTCTGAGAAACAGGTGGCGGAAAAGGAATCATGGCTTGTGGTCTCCCAAAAGAGCTAGCATTCTGTCCATTATTTCTGACGGTTTGCTGTCACCTAGTACTTTAATGTTTAGCAAAGTGTCTGCTTTCTCTGCTTCTGATAACCCGTAAGCATCCGTAAGGAACGATTTAAGTGTGTCGTACTTACAGGTTGGAGGAGGTGAGGATATGATTGATAAAGATCTTGAAGCTGTGTTAGCGTCGAGTGCTGCTACTACATAGTAGTACTTCGTTTCGTCTGTTGTGATTCCACGCAGCACGAACTGAGCCTCAGTTTGAGCGAACCACGCTGAAGGACAAGTGGTCCAAAACGTTGGTAATTTAAGTACTACTGTTTCTATTGACATCGTGGACGAATCGTCGTTGAAAGATTAAGAATAGGAATATTCTGTCTAGATCTAAAGATCACGTCGGGGTCATCACTATAGCACTTGACAGACACAACAGGCAGATACACAACCAACCCAAAACCGTCCAGCTCAGTGTAAATCTCGAGAGTCGTTTTTTTCTGTTTATTAGCCGAAGTCCTTCTTGGGCTGACTTCGTTCAACACCTCTGCGCACCTCTGCGCACCACAAAACCATTATTTCTTCTAATACTAAACTGTCTAAAACTCTAACATAATACTCTACTAATCATTTCATATTTATGGCTTGCCTAGCTCACTATGGAGACACCACATAGGCATGATAAATGTTCAGAATTAACAATAAAAACCTAGATCTAGTCTCCAGATCTATAGGTAGAGTAGTGTATCTCACAATTTGCTACATCTACAATAAAATTTCATAAAACATCGATATGTAACTAGATCTATGATGGACTGGCAAATCCCAGTCTCATCATGAACAGTTTTAGGTTTCAAACATCCATTCCTGGTGATATCATCTCGTTCTCCATTACAGGATAAGTTTACGTTGACTACACTCGTCTTCTAGGTCTAGTCTCGACGAAGCGTGTCCCTGATGTTTTCACAACTCACCATTGCCCTGGCGCTAAGCCAGGTTAAGAATAGAACAGCGTTTTCAATTGCTCAGATTGCCATAGCTGTCAACGAGCGACGCTAGGCATAATAAATTATTCATATCCACAAAACTCTCTCGTCAGGCCAGAGATAACGCCGACCACCAGCACAGAGGACGATCTGCATGGAAGTAAAGAAGAAGTACCACCGCAGGCGCCAGCAAGGCGTTGCGATCTCTACGCCAACCCTCATTGGTTAGCTCTTCAACCCTCAATGACGTCAGCAAAAATATAATCCCCTCTTCAAATTAAAACTGGGGCGCTAATCTTCCCTCTAAATCTTAACGGATTTTAAAATTAACTCTTTACTAGCTACCAATATACATGTTTACTTTTACTTTTCTTATAACTATCAATATACGCAGAGTTCTATTACTGTTTCAAATTTCCGCTATGCTAATTTCCCGTCTATTCTAATTTGTTACAAGTTGACATCGCAGACGACAATGTTTTAAGGCCACTCCAACAGATATCTTGGTTTTTCACAATAGTTACATTCACTCTTAGGCCAACGTATTTAATCTTGACAGTTTTCACGTCTAAATGCAGCTGTTTTGAATGTCCATTTGTGGCCAAAAAATCACAATATTCTTAGATTTTGCCTAAATTTACCACCTCGTCAAGTGTACTTCGCGTTATCAATACAGACCATATTTGGTATTGTTGGAAAGGTCATCCTTTCTACTTTCGAATACTGTGTTTCGTTTGGTAATAGCTATTTTTATATTCGTGTGACCTGGGCTTTTTCAACCAATATAATTATGAGAAGATATGAGGTCACCAGACCTCTTCAATATGTATACTGAGATGATATTAAGACACATTGAAGATAACAAAGGAATAAGTCTGGGAGGATATAAACAAAGGAATACGTCTGGGCGGATATAATATCAACCATCTGAGATACGCCGATGATACTGTTTTAAATGCGGAATCAGAACACACCCTTCCGAAAACACCGGATGTATTGGCAGAAGTAAGAACAAAACAAGGACTGGCACTAAATATCTAAAAAAAAAAAAAAAAAGAATCATTTCTATCTCCAAAAAGGCACAGGGCTCACCATGAAATCTACGAAGTAAAGGGAAACAAGTCAAACAAGTCAACAAGTTTAAATACCTCGGTTATATGATAACATCAGACGGAAAATGTACATCAGAAGTCCAAAGGCGAATGGTCACAGCCAAGGTTACTTTGAAAAGACACACTGATGAGGCGACAGATGAAATTCATGAGGCATGTTTATAGAAAAGGAGAGGGGGGGGGGCAACTTAGTATGACAGGAAAAATCGTAGGGAAGAGAAATCGAGGACACCAACGTGCAACATTCATAAATAGCCTGAACACATGGGCAACCAACAACACAATGAACAACAACTCATTCATGAGGGCCTCGATTGAAAGAGTGGGATGGAGAACCATAGTCGTCAATGTCTGCTCCAGACAAGACACTTGATGATGATGATGAGAGGATTTGATTGGCTGCTGCTTGGGTACACAAGCGGTCCTAAAATCCCGGAGCAACGAGCATGCGCAGTGCCTCAGTTGAAATGGAAATTTCCATTCATGCCGGCACAGGGCGTGCATATTATTTGCTTTGCACTTCCGAATCGGATGCAAACAGAGCAAGTCTTTCACTGTCATACATATCTTCAGAGCGTTACTGTGTTTGCTAACGATCAGATTTACCATGTGTTACATCCATGATGGGGAAACAGAATGTTTCAAAGAAGAAAACTAACATCAGAATTGCCAGAGCACATCGATAGAATCAACAGCTATAGTCGGTAGAGCCAGAAATAGAAGGGACAGTTGAAGCTGATTCAGAAAATAGTGTAACGGTTAATGTTGTCAGTAGGCCTAATGGTGATAGTGTTAACCACGTGGAGAATGAAACTACTCTCAGCCATGGGTGACACGAGCCAGAGACAACACACACTTTTCAAAATAAAATTTACCAGCATGAAACAGTTCAAACAGGATCCAAACACTGTGAACACACACGTGGAAAGAACGATTGTTGACCTGGATCTGCTATGCAGCTTCATGTCTCTGTTTCACTGTCCTGAATGCCGTGCTGGCTTTGTGCAAGTTACTATCAAACAGCAAAAAAGCATAGGTTTGGCAAAATGTATGGAGGCCTACGGTGTCATCTGTGACAAAGTTGTCCTATCCACATATACATCACATCGTAATAGCACAGCTGCATCAAGACCACAGCCATTCCAGGTGAACAAAGACAATGTCGTGGCCTCAAGGCTCTCAGATCTGATGTTCTACAAATTAAACGGAATTTCTGAAAACCTGAACATGCCAAGTCTGCATCAGAAAAGCTTTGTAAAGACTGTCCAGACATTGGCTGCCAAAACAACAGATCCTGCTCAAGAAGTTTTGAATGTGCAGCGGCTATTGTCCAAGAGTCCAACAGACGACAAGACAGCAACAATGAAGAGCTACTTGATATCGCTTTAATTTTTGATGGGACATGGATGACTCGTGGCCATTGTTCTGTGGTCCGAGTAAGCTGCTTCACTGATGACACGACAGGCCTAGTGCCAAGAGTCGATAGGGATTAAAATGTCATGCGAGGTCATGACTTGTTTCCTCATCGAGACGCCGAGAATTTAACTGGTGACCTCGAGCGGTTCTCGTGAGGAGGATTTTTTGAGTAGGAAATTGTAAGGTCGAGAATTAGAATCACGCTTCATGTTTTGCTGTTCGTGATTAGGAATAGTGAAGTGGGGGTGAGGCAAGGTATTAATTACCGACAGTGTTATGCCTGGTGGGGCATGACTAGACAAGTTTAGTAGGCCAGCTGACTGGTGATAGTGTAGAATTAACATACCGAGCTGGGGATGATTAGCCAATGAGCACGATAAGTAATTGGGTTGCGGAGTAATCCCTCTGGGAATCGAGACGAGTATATAAAGAGGGTGCAGAGATAAGATTAATTGAGCACAGACGAGAAGACAAGAGAGATTACGTGAAGAAAAAGCCGCGGAACGAGAAGAGAGAACCGCGGAACGAGCCTAAAAACAGGCTCAAAGAGAACACGAGCTCGCTCTTAAACAATTGGAACCAAAGCGAGCCCAGCCGACTGGGGCTTCCGGAGTTGCTTCCAATAATAAGACAATACCCAAACTACCGACCTTCAACGATAAGGTCGGTCGGATAGACTCCTATCTCCACCGCTTCGAACGCCGTTTGCGCCGGATGGCAGCGTAGTGAATACACGTCCTGCCTCGCCAATCTTTTAACCGGTAGAGCGTTTGAAGTTTTCAATGACCTCACTATTGATGACGCTAAGGATTATGACATCCTTAAGACCGCGCTACTAAAGCGTTTCCAACATACGGAAGATGGGTTTCATGAGCACGTCCGCGACTGCAAGCCGGAAGCATCCGAGAATTTTTCCACCTACGAGGACCGCCTCCGCCACTTTCTCAACCGCTGGATTGAGTTGGCAGGTGTAGAGGTTGGGGACTATACGAAACTTTATGATTTGATAATTAAGTACCAGGTGTATAATTATGTCCTGCCATGCGGACCTAGTCGCGCATTTTAAGGAGCGCGCCCCACAACTACCTCCGAAATAAGGTCGATAGCGGAGCAATATGCTGCCGCTCACCCTGGTCGATCTTTAGCTAAGGTTAAATCGAGCGAACCTTTTTACGCTGGAGTTGGTACGAAGACACCGGGAACATCAAGACAATCATCGCGACAGCCCTCTCGGCAGTCGCCGCATGTTCGCCAACAATCCGAGCCGCCGACTACTAAGGGACAGCCCATTTCACGTAAATTTTCACGGGGCCGGGAACCCTGCTTCGGCCATCCTTTCCTTGCCGGAGGACCTCATTGCAATTAATATGATGAACCCCCAATTCCTCCCTATCGAGGTACCCCTCGAAGATAATTATGATAATCAACATTGCTGTTGTAGATGTGGCGGCGAAGGCCACTATGCTAAACACTGCAGAGTTAGACTAGATGCGGCAAATGCATTCTCTGTAGCATTCACCGCAGACCATGGTGACAAAACTATAAAGGCCGAAACGTTAACAAAAGCTGTTCCGGTTATGTCCCAATATTAAGTACACATTTACTGTCCGCACTGATGCGTCGGACCAGGGAATTGGAGCTGTTTTGCGCCAAGAAAGGGATAATTTGTTACGCCCTCGCATGTACGCCAGCCGTAAATTGCTTCCGAGGGAACAGAAGTATGCTATAATAGAGCGAGAATGTCTAGCGATTGTGTAGGCCGTGGACGCGTTCTCCCCCTATGTATTTATGTCGGAGTTCATCATAGAAACCGATCATAAACCGTTACTATGTCTAAAATCAAATAGCGCAAAAAACGCTCGTTTGACCAGATGGAGCCTGGTACTCCAGGAATATCGATTTATTATAAAGGCCATTCCTGGCGGAGACAATTTCCATGCAGATCTTTTGTCACAGTTACTTTAACGTCTATTGTATTTCATTCCCGTCGTGTATTAGGGTTGGATACTGATTAGCACCTCATTCGGAAACCGAGGGATAGTACCAAAAATATTGTTCACCCATTACTGTGAACACTTTAAATCTATCCTTGTGCTTTCCTTTGATCTAACAGAGCTATCTACTGACGACGACCCGAATTTTGGACAAGCCAGACGCTGTTGCCCAGGCTCGATGACGAGAATTCATAGCAGATCAGGAGTCCAGATCCACTAATGCCATTGGATGCTACATTAGTTACTTTTCCTAAGTATTATTCATTGGAAGGTATTAATTACCGACAGTGTTATGTCTGGTGGGGCATGACTAGACAAGTTTAGTAGGCCAGCCGACTGGTGATAGTGCAGAATCAACATACCGAGCTGGGGATGATTAGTTAATGAGCGCGATAAGTAATTGGGTTGCAGAGTAATCCCTCTGGGAATCGAGACGAATATAAAATAAGGGGGGGGGGGGTGCAGAGATAAGATTAATTGAGTACAGATGAGAAGACAAGCATCCTTCCCGTGAAGTTGAGATTAAGATGTTACATTGATACATTGATTGTCTGTCTATAGCAGTTGTCCTTAAATAATTATAAAGCAGAAATCGTGTTTCTGTAAGCTTGATAACGTATTGGGACCATCCGTGCATCTACATTGTGCTATCGGAACCCATATAGTTCCTGGAGAGTTCATCTGGTGACTGGCCAGCGACGACTCCGTTATTACCAGAATTAGATAACTGTTTCACATAAATAATTGAATATTTATCTATTTTGATTTGTATTGTTATAGACTTGTAATAACACTACGGCCCGGCCGGCCTGACAAACGTATACTTTTGTTATCTAGTAATTTCTTGTGTGTTTGAGTGTACTAGTCCGAGTGTGAGTTAGCTGCCTCTCGTGCAGTCGAAGTTACATCCCCAAGACCTAGCTCAGCTCGTGACACCTAGTCCTGAATGCTCAAGTGATGAGCCGCCATTGCCAGACCTGCTCAACAACTGGGGCTTGGTAGAATAAGAACAATATGACGCGGTATTCTCAGTGGTTAGAGCAACATCGGCTGGTGGGAGGTCATGTCAATTTTACCAGTAAATACTCAAATTCACTTGCCCATCTTTCTTTCTCAACGTCTCCCTTACTCATGGCCTTTTCCTCTCACAACGTCCTTACAATGCTATTATTGATCCTTGTGTTTTGGGAAGGGGGTGCATCAATCTTGTAACTATATACTGTACCAATAATATAATTAATAGTTCAGAGTCTGATTATTTATCTTGCCATTACACTAGATGAAAAAAAAAATTACCTGTCTCTCAATATATTGGCAGAAATATGGCAAAATGGAGGTGGAATCTGCAGAAGTGTTGTGTTCGAGATATTTAGAGAAGCATAATATTGGCTATACAGTCATGGTTGGAGATGGAGATTCAAAGGCCTGCAACAGAATTCATCAGTTGCAGCCCTATGGTGACATCAGCATTCAGAAAGAGGATTCCATGAACCATGTTTTGAAAAGTTTAGGAACTGCTCTTCGAAACATTGTGCAAGAATGTTCAAAGCAGGGTAGGTTAAAAAAAAAAAAAGACTGAAAATCTGCAAGTATTGTTCTCAGCGATAACACCTGTGACTTCTCATGATTACATAACCAAATTCAAAGGTGCTTTCACAGTTTTAACATCTATTTCTGGGAAGACTGAAGAGTGAAAGGATTTTACGCACTGCATTTTATTTTGACTGGACAGAAAGCACACCTAATAATATTGCTTTGCATGTCTTCATTTTTATGCTGTTTCAGTCATTTCAATAATAATTAATACTCCTTTACTCTCTTAGGTATCACTCTCGGTGGAAGGAAAACGGGAAACCTCACGGTGGACAAAATTCCTCGGAAGCTAGGCATTTATTATGAAAGAGCCATAAGAGATAACAAAACAGCAGAGGAAATGAGAAGAGCCATCCTAACCAGCTTGTTTCACTGTTATTCAACCGACGACTTCCCTCAGCACCAATACTGTCCACCTGGTGAGGAATCCTGGTGGTTCTTCAAACGTGATGTGGCTCTTTATCAGTACCCTGGGGGACACACTGAGAGGACTCACATATACCTTGACTATGAAAGGCTGCATAAACACATCTGGCCAATAATTATACGAACGCCTTACATCTTTAGATTTGCGTTGTCGGTGTGAAATCCACACCACACAGAATGCCAATGAAAGCTTGTGTTCAAAATCAATTTTTCACAAGAATAAGGTAGAATTTGCTGTGGTGTCTACTGTAGCAGAATTCAATTTTGGACCCAAATTCACAGAGGAATTTACCGGTTTCTTTGTATTATATTATGTGGGACATAACACTAGGCGACTCCAGGTATCTCGGGAGAGAACGCTGCTAAATCTCAGCAGAGACAAAAAAATGGGCAAAGAGAAAGAAAAGGTAAAGAAAAGAAAACTATCCATACAGAAAGCTGAGGAACATGGAACAGGGGGATATGGTGCTGGCGAGTTCTGAGCCATACCGTGAGCAAAACATTATAATTATTTCAATAAGATATTAGTTGTTTCTGGCGTTTTCTCAAAACATTGATTTTTATGCCTTCAGACTCCAATATAACGCTCTCATTTCTCAACAGATTTTAATGACATTTGGCACAGTTGTTTACCATAAAGTTTGTAACATTTCGTATTGGAGAATTTTTCATAACTTTATTTGTTTAGATCTTTTGAGCCTTTGAATCTGTACATTTGATAGAAAATCACCTTTCGCCACGGTGGCAGTAGGACAAAAAAAAGTTAAAAAAACAACAACAAACAAACTAGGCCATTTATCACAATTTCATTTAAGTACATTTTTGCATAATGTAAATGTAATAAACTATACTAGTAATAGGAACTAACTCCTACTGGTTTTGGTACGTAATTCTTATACTGGGTTAGTTCCCTGGCATTGTGTAACTTTTTGTTTTAGGCATTAAAGAAGAGTGCTTTTTCCAGGAAATTAAGATGGCTGTTGTTGTTATTTAGTCAGATCCATGAGCTGCATGTTAGTTTGTCCATTTACACCAATCCATCATAGTAACATTGTGTTATATTTTAAATTTGAGCCTAATATATCTATAAATAAGAAAGTTACTGCATGTTGAATTTAATGTCAATAAAATCGAACATGGTCACCATTTCCGTGACAACTGCATACTTTTCGATTTTTGAAAACATTTCTCAAAATAACTTTCTATGTATGTTTTCCATACCAAATACCATAAAGATTGCTCCATATTTTTAAGAAATTTGGGTATCAGGTGTAGCTCCTCCCCTTAAATTCTGAAAGAGATTTCAAGACAAAGAAGCACTAACTTCCTTTAACTGTCATGCCAGGTGCAATCCAATAAAATCATAATCATCAGTACATGATTGTACTTACATCATTCTTACCACCCATGAAATCTGACGTGATGAGACCCCACACCAACCAACGTTCTGAAATAATCTCAAAATAGACAGCAGTAGCGTGCTCTCATGAGGACAGGATCATCACCTTTGGAAATGGCAAGTTTTCCCTTTTGACTTGTGGATTGTTCGTTTTTAGATTTGGAGACTTGAAATAATGGAGAATTACTTTTTCCTGAGTTTACTTTGTACCGCTGATTGATTGAGAATTCATCAGCCCGATCAGCTCATTAGCATCATTTGAATTGATCGAAGCTACTCTAGACCATCATGCCTTGCGGGCACAAGTGTAATGTATACTGTTAACATAAGGCCTACCTTCTTTCATCATCTACTTCATAGATCGTTTCCGCTTCCTTGTCTTTTGTCTTCAACCGGCCATAGAGACGATGCAGCTACTAGACTTGCTGTACTGGAGCTAGAATGTGAACGTGTAGGCACTATGAAACTTGGTGTACTGCCTCGATTTTTGATGATTTGATGGTAGGTTACGTGGACTCCCCATTTTGGACAAAGTTCAGTCTTAAACATTATTTATTCACCATTTTTTTTGAAACCGCAAAATAAGAGACGCACTTTCGTCCAGTAGAATCGAGAAAAGTGACAGATAATTGCGTTCCAGCCTCTCTTTACACATTGCCGACGGAAAATCAACATTATCGATTCTGTATGTTCTGCAAGGAATTGTGGAACAAAACGATCTATCAGTCTGTGCATCGAATCCAAGGGCCCAAATTACCGCCACCTAAATCTAGATATATAACTGGGCTTGCTACAAGGAACATTAAAAAAAAAAAAAAATTGCAAGCTTTACCTTGACCAGTAACAATATTAAAAAAAATAGTAATAAGCAAACTCATAATGAGTGGAAAGGTAAATTATTATTACCGCCAACTTTGCCCATCCATGAGTTGCCCATCCAAGGAAGGCCGTAAGGGAAACATCGCTTGACATATTCGTCGGCAATTAACGCTATCCAGACTTTCCATACCTAGACAGACAGTTAGAACTTTCAGTGAGGAGAAGGCACGACGACACTATAAGGCCATAATAATATTGTGCTAGAAAGAAGCAAAATGATAGACAGAATATAGTAGAATGAGAGGACAGAAGAAGATCCTGCCAGAAGCTATCACCAGCCAACAACCCTGCATACAGATTAACATCATAAAATAATATATGAATGAATAACGCACAGATATAGAAATACGAGTGTTGTGCTCTACTCTCCCTCTATTTCATATCTTCTTCTGTTATATTTTTTTTTATTATTTGAAATGTTTCGAACGATAGTTATGAAAGAAAAAGAGTTACTTATACTAATCTCATCTACACCCACCCCCACCCCTCTACCTAAATGGATAATATACTCTCTCTCTCTCTTTCTCTCTCTCTCTCTCTCTCTCTCTTCCTTAAGTATGGAATTGCATGAGAATTTGTAAGGGTAGAGTAACAATTATATTTTTTTTCATTCGCTCTTCATCCTAGCTTGGTAAATTCATCAGTCATTGCCGGAGGGTGTGGGTGGGGGTGGGGGTTATTGCACGTTTGGTATGCCCCTCATACATAGAAATTAAAGTACATGAGAGGTCATTAAATTCTAAGATCCGTGGACTGCAGGTATGTGAAACCGACAAATTTAACACATGCAGCTACATTAAATAGGTTATAAATCGGAAGTGAACACCAGTATATAT
Source organism: Onchidella celtica (assembly GCA_963931925.1). Classification (NCBI taxonomy): domain Eukaryota; kingdom Metazoa; phylum Mollusca; class Gastropoda; order Systellommatophora; family Onchidiidae; genus Onchidella; species Onchidella celtica. Next base: position 32,773,099 of record OZ007570.1, read on the forward strand.
GTAAATTTATACATGCCAGCAAAAAACTCCAAGCAGATTTGTTAGGTAATACCAATTACAAAGAACCTTGCCATGCTGAAAAACACCTTACCATGACCCGCATGTCTGACACCCTCCATTCATTCGCAATAAGTCTGCGGTAATGATTATGAGCATCAAGTGTAACACTTTTCTCTGCCTCTGTCAATCTTCGTCCAGAGACACAAAGCAGGGGAAACTGGGGGATCGCGATCAAGGCCAGTAACCAGAATAAAAGGATCGCCATTTCCAGTTAAGAGCTGTTGGCGATTTTTTGTTTCCCTGTTTATGTTTTTTGGCCCGTGGTTGGTGAGCACTGCAAAGTAATAATAACAGTTACGTATGATAATAATCTCACTATACTGGAGGGTGGCCCATGATAAATCGGTTTAGCGAAAAGGCTGTGGCACCACTCATTGAAAAAAGTATATGAAAATTGGTAAATAGAATGATGTAACTTAGCTTACCGGTTTACATGCACATATCTATATAGGTACAGTAGTAGGAGAAGACGCATAGCTGATATATTTTGATACTTTTACTGTTTTGTCATTTCGAATCGGAGAAGATCGTCACCTCGATCGGCCATTACAGAAGAATTTTGTTGAGAGGCATGGGTCTACGTCCAAATTGATCTTGGACAGAACGTAGTTTATTCGATATTTGTTGATCCCACCTTTCCTGTCATCTCGATTTACTGAAGTTATTGATAGCGGGTTTAAAGTCAGTGTGTGGTGTTCTTACTTTTAGGTGTTGTGGTGGACGTTTCAGTGTTTCTTTGGCTAGCGTGTCTGCTGTTTCATTTCCTCTTGATGCCAATGTCGCCCTGGACCCAACAGAGTACAATTTTATATTTCCCGTTGGACAGTGGATGAAGGGGTTGTAATACTAATATGTTATTGATCTCATGAGTCTTCAGATTTGGGTTCTTTAAAGCCTGGAGGCAGGATAGCGAATCAGAAAAGATAATGAAGTGTCCTGGTTATTAATCGGATATGAGATTTAAAGCCAAGTTGATTGCGTGAACCTCAGTGGTAAAGCTTTGGGGTCGAGGCTGTGGCATTCGGTTTTGTATTTTTTTGTTGTTGTGTTTTTATATTCTACTTTAATCCCGTTTGGGAAATTTGCCTTTGTGCCATTGCAGCCCAGTTACAACTGGAGTAGGCACGTCGTCACCACGGTTGTATGACATTTGAGCACTACTGCAGATCAAAGAAAGCCGGCATGTGACATTTGGAGCACTTGCATTTGGGCTGTGATTTTATTGATTAATCCTTAATCAACCTGTTGACTATCGTCTACTCTACGAATATTTTGCAATAACTTGCGCTGGGTACCACAGGGATAGAAAGTTTCTTTATAGGCCTAATACACTCTCCGTCAGTCAATTCCAGATGTATAGAGCCTAGTTAACGTTGGCAAAGCGTTTTAAAAATTACAAAACTATTTTGAAATTATTTGGATACCAGTATAATTATATTGGAATCCAAATAAGGATTATTGTAAGCATAACTGAACAAAGAAACATGTTAAGTAGTACACATTTATTCAACGATCGGTTTTATATTTCACATTTTTTGCGTCAAAATCTTAGAGCCATGGGCGCTTTGAATAAATGTTGATTTTTTTTTAATAAACATTTTCCCTCTGCGTTTATACAGGCTTGGCACTGTCTCGTGAAGAGGCGCCAGTTAAAAATGTTTATTTTATTGGTGTTGTTTTTTTTCTTTTGTTGGTTTTATTTTTTTTTTAATAAGTGGTTGAAAAAAAACAGATAATCTAAACGAAACTTCACACTGTTGTCGAAGGACTAAGGGAAGATAAGCTTCATGGGACCCAATGAAAACAATAGGACAGTTTTGTGGAGGGAAATGGACACAGAGGTCAGAATCGCCAGAAACGCCACAAACAAGGACAATAACAACAACAATAATAATAATGATGATAAAATAATAATACCTGTAATAATAATAATAATGGTGATAATAATAATAATAAAACAACAACATCATCATCATCGTCACCATTTATAGACCAGTCTTTTTTCACCTAATTCATGATGATGATGATGATGATGACGAGCAGAAGAAAATTTTTGAGTGTAAAAGATAGAAATTTTTTTCAATAGATTTGCGACTTGGTGTTGATATGAGTCTGTGAAAATGTAATCGAATACCAGCAGCGGTATAGGTGCGCCAAATGTCATACTAAAATTTTATTAATTTTTGGTAGTGCTCCAAATGTCACACTGCAATTTGACCCAGATTTAGGCAGTACTCCAAATGTCATGTTTGAAACATTTTGGTGCTCCAAACGTCATGGTAAAGTCGCCACAGTGCAACGGCGTTTTTTTTGTTTTTTTTTGGGGGGGGGGGGGATATGAGGGGGGAGGGGGGAGGGAATCTAGGAATGAATTTTATTTAATTTTGTCCGGTCTGCTCTATTCGATTTCCAACTGCCAAGGTATCTTTAACGTGCGCAACGTGAACCCGGGCCCTCCGAATTTTTTCGTCCTTATCCGAGAAAACTAGGTACTCGATCCTACCCCGAATAGGATCAGGGACACGAAAATATGAGAAAAATCCCAAACTTCCAACATGCCTGCACCGGCCAGGTTTTGAACCCGGGACCCTTGGCATGAGAGGCTAGCACCTTGCCTCTAGACCACGTTGTCCCCTTGGCCATCTGTATTTGAGAATGATGCGACTCCTACCAAGTCATATTTTTAGAGCGTCTGTGTCGGGAGCCCTGTGTTTGGGGTGTTTACTGACCACCTCTCCAAACATCTGCTTGTAAGTTTCTGGCATGGTGTTGTGCTAGGGACATGCTGCCAGATCTAAAATAATGTTTGGTTTATGTGTTGGCCATAGTGGGATGGCTGGAAACGGGTCGTACTTGACCTGACACGGTCGGGATTTCGGGGAGTGGAAGAGTGGAAGAGTTATAGGAACAGGAGAGAGAAATGGTAGAGGGGGGAGGGAGACTTGGGGAGGTGAAGGTACACAGAGGAGGACGATATTGGATGGGGTGATGAATAGGGTAAGGGTGGTGGGTAGAGAGGATTTAATGTTCTTTAACAAAATATAACAAAAACAAGATTTTCTATCAACTTTAATCAAAAGGAACATTCTTTGATTCCTGGGGGGCCTCAGCCGAAGGCTGTTGGTCCCCACGACTACCCCTCAAAATATACTCATATATATGTTAAAATGATGGTCAGCATGACTGGAATGGCCGACACGTGGGCGATACCAAGGATGGCCAACATGGCCAAGCGTGTGGGCGGAATCTTTAATTGAGGTACACTCCTCTGCTACCTCGGACTTGGTGGGTGTGAGCAAGATCACCCAGTGAATGGAAAACCTGGGTGGGAAACTGATATTATAACTGTTATATATCCATATATAATCAAGGGAAATTATGCATACATGTAATTTACTTAGTTACTGCCCTTGGTTAGACCTACACTTAATTACGTAGTAAGGGAAATAATTTACCTCTTATGCGTTGTGTGATTAATTAACACCACCACTTTACTTACATTACTTTTCATGTTGCATTACTCTCAGTGAGTTGGTAATACATTAGGTCACCTATTCTAAAGTATGAAAGTGTGTGAATGACTTTATCTTTATTGATATTTGGTGACCCTCATTACTCTATGCATTATTATGTACATCTACTGCGATACTGTATATAACTAATGACCTGTAAATATTACCAGAATAAAGTTGCTTATCTTCCCGGCTACAACTGACTTCTCTTTGTTTGTTATCACCACATAACAAATTGGCGACGAGGATGGGATCTTCACAAGTTCTGATGTCACTCAAGTTCTGAAGCCTACTAGTACTACAAGAACCCAAGCCAGCCAAGCCTTACAAGCGGAAGGAAGCCAATACAAGCCTGCGGAATCAGACCAGCAGCAAGCCAAGCAGCTTCAGTACCCAAGGCAGCTCACGGACCAACCACCCGGATCCAAGTAGCGGACCTGAAGCTGTACATAGAGCCAAGCAACGTCTCGGCTAGCTCTAAAACACCGAGTAGCTCGCTCTTAGCTATCTCGAATTGTAAACCGCCAGTCAGCCGTGCCAAGTAGCCCAGCCGTGCCTCAAGATGCCGAAGACTCCAGCTGCAGAAACGTCACAAGAAGACCTCATCACTTTGCTGCGTAATCAGATGGAACAGCAACGAGAACAGATGGAACTGCAGCGACAGCAGATGGAAGCACTGATGTCTTTGGCTATGAACAAGCCAGTCACCAACACCAAGTTCGAAGCATTTGATTCAACAATAGAACTGTGGTCAGATTACTGGGCAAGGTTTACCACCTTCACAAAGGCAAACTCCATACCAGAAGCAAAAAAGGTTGACATTTTTCTGACCAACCAGAACAGTGAGGTCTACAAGATGCTAAAAAAATCAAGCTTCTCAACAGACCCCGCCGATAGACGTCAACGAAATAACCATTGAAACTATCAAGACCTGGATGGGGGAACATTTCGACCCCAAACGTTTCGTTGTGCGGGAAAGATTTAAATTTTGGACCTACACTGACAGAAAGACTGCAGAAAGTGTGCACCAACTGGCTTCTCGCATTCGTCAAGAGGCAGCGACTTGCGACTTCGCATCAATCCAAGACCCACTTGACGAGGCCATGCGTACACGATTTGTCTGCTCCATTAAAAATGAAGCTGTCATAAAGGCACTGTTCAAGATTAAAGATGACGAACTGACCTTCAGCAAGGCAGTAGAGGTGGCGGCAGAGGTCGAGGAGGCGTCAAAGGTGGCCAAAGAAACATCCGGTACCAGTGACGGCGAAGTCTTCAAGGTCAATCAGAGAAGAAAATGCAAGCAAAACCCTCAACAGCAAACTCAAGTCCAGGGCTATCCATCAATGTTTAAAAAGTCAAGCAAACCGACAACGGAGAAGACTGTTTGCAGCAGATGCGATGGACAGCACAGCCGAAATGAGTGCAGGTTCGCTAACGCCGTGTGCCATTTCTGTAACATAAAAGGGCACATAGAGTCAGCTTGTCGGAAGAAGAAAAGTCAACAACGTCCGATCAAGAGGATACAAACTGTCCGTTGGAATACAGCGGGACCAATCACCGAGACATGCTGCGTCAACAACCAGCCTGTCCAGTTTGAAATCGACACTGGTTCTAGGGACAACTTCATTTCAACCAAGACATGGCGCAGTTTGAAGTCCCCTAAACTCACCACTGTGAAATGCCAGTACAAGTGTGCCTCAGGTCAGAAACTACCAGTGACGGGCGAAATATTTCTACATACATCGCATGCCAAGACAACTTGTATACAGAAATTCGTCGTGACACAGATGGACTTTAACCTGCTTGGAAGAGCAACCACAAAGCGATTGGGAATCTCAGTGGACAATCTCCTACACAAAGTTTTCGACGATTTGAAACCGGATGCAGTCCTGCAGACGTCCTGTCGAAACTGGTGTGCGGAATTCCTGATGCTGTACAGACGTACACCTCTACCATGTGGATCCAGTCCCAGTCAACTACTGAATGGCCGTCAAATCAGGACCAAGCTTGATGTCATCCTTCCCGCGAGAGAACGACATGCCAGTCCGCCCGATGCCGTCGACCAGACTCCAGATGTTCCACCAGCCCGTCGAAGACAACGCAGACGACAGAAAGCTATAGTCAAATCTGCCGACCGTCAACCGAAGTTCAACGTTGGTGATCCCTGCTTCGCTTTGTCTTTCAAAGGGGGGCGTAAGGACAAATGGAAATCTGCACAGGTGACGGCAACCATTGGCCACAGCCTGTTTGAAGTCAAGATTCTACCAGATGGACCAATTTGCCGCCGGCATACAGATCAGCTACGTCCTCGACGACAGAGACATAGAGACTGATTTGTTTGTAAAGGTTCAGAAACCTACCGCACCATTCTGACATGGGGTGGCAAGGACTGAACCTATGACAGAGTACGGAAACCTACCACACCATCCTGGCATGGGGTGGCAAGGACCGCACTCCAGGACTGACGTGTCCGTAAACCTACCACACTATCCTGGCATAGGGTGGATAGGAGCGGACGAGACCGAGACCTACCACACCATTCTGACATGGGGTGGCAAGGACCGATCTCGACAAGACGCGACTTTATCATGTTTATGTAGCATGAATTTTAGTTTTAGCCTTCACCATATGTACTTCAGGCTAGAAGGGAGGTGTTATATATCCATATATAATCAAGGGAAATTATGCATACATGTAATTTACTTAGTTACTGCCCTTGGTTAGACCTACACTTAATTACGTAGTAAGGGAAATAATTTACCTCTTATGCGTTGTGTGATTAATTAACACCACCACTTTACTTACATTACTTTTCATGTTGCATTACTCTCAGTGAGTTGGTAATACATTAGGTCACCTATTCTAAAGTATGAAAGTGTGTGAATGACTTTATCTTTATTGATATTTGGTGACCCTCATTACTCTATGCATTATTATGTACATCTACTGCGATACTGTATATAACTAATGACCTGTAAATATTACGTAATTTGTTTGAGAAGGGTACCATATGAGATATACAGCAAAATGTTTTAAGTAGGTGACTTTAGGAGCCTCCCTACTCCAGGGTGGCCTTGGACATGAATCCTGCTGATGGATGTTTTCAATAGTTAGTACACGCCTCGCGCTCAGCGATTAACACAAAGAACACGAATTATATGCTCGACTGTAAGTGTGTCCCTCACATGGCACTCCTTCTATTAGTTTTATCCCGGATAACTTATCTAGACGGTGTTTCTTTGTTCTTCGTTTGTTTTTCTCTGTTAATAAAAGGGGCACTTTGCAGAGGTAAAATTAATAATAACAATAATAAGAATAAGAATAAGAATAGAAATAATGATAATGATAATAATCATAATGCTGTGCCTGAATGGGAGCACTTTTTTTTTTCATAAAAGGTAACCTCTTTATCTAATAAAAACCGAGCACCACACCACACACAAACAAACACAATATAACTTTACTCCAAAACAAACCGAACGTAGGCAGAGAAGTCTTGGCAAAAAGTGTCCTGTTCAGAAGACATTAGGCCTACAGTTAGTGATCAATACATCTTCGGAATTAGTTTTTCCATCGATAATTAAATTTTATACGAGACAGCTTATTGGCATTTGTAATCTAACGTCTAGGCCATTTTTAGTTAGCCCAGTGGTTCTTAACGTGGGCCATTTTGATTTCCAGCGAGGTGAAAACGAAGAAAAGGACGACAAAAGAGGAGGTGGGGGGGTGGGGGAGCATGAATGGAGGATGATTTAGGGGGCAAAGGTGAAAAACAGGCTAGCCACAGACTTGTTTAACAGAATGCATAGATGGGTTTTCCGAACAAAAAAGGCCTATTTTGCTTTTTTTGAGTGTATCTAATGAGGAATGTTTTTTGTTTTGTAATGAATCATCAAAACGCATGTGCCTATTGAAACGGCTTTGAAAAACGTAACCATATCATTTGAATGTTGTATGCTGTCTACCTTTTTGTAAAATGTATCTGTTGTGTTTAATTAAGGTTTTCTTTTCTGGGGAGGGGGAGGGGGGGGGGGTGTCATGTCTGAAAATTTGGAGGGAACGATTGTGTGAAATGGTTGAGACCCAAGATTTCCTCTATCATTTTCAGACTTATAGGAAAAAGGGAGCGGGGGTGAGGGGGGCACGTTGATCCAAAGCAGAGGCAAGGTTTCTACCTCTCATGCCAAAGACACCGGGTTCGATTCGCAGCCGGTGCAGGCATGTTGGAAGTTTGAGACTTTTCTCATGATTTCCTGTGCGTGAGCCTATGGTACTTTTGGTTTGTAGGATAGAGCACCTAGTCTACTCGAATAAAGATGAAAAACCTGGCATGGACCGTGTGAGCGTGTGATACTTTGGCAGTTGAACTTCGAGAAGAGTAGATCTAACAAGGTCGCTGCCAGTTCAAAATTCAAAAAAAAAAAAAAACATGATTTCCCCAAAAGTAGATCTAGTAGTCTACACAAAATACAACAAAAATAAGCTAGACTTTGTGCTGAGGAAAACAACTGAAAGGCCTGATTAAAGTCACATACTGAAATCTCGTCATGAATCGTTTCAAGAATCAGAGATGGGAACTCGACATTGCCATTTTGGGCCTAGCATAGAAAGATGTCATTGTTATTGTCGTTAATAAATATGTTTGAGTTTAGCGGGTACCTGTGACTCCCCCTCCCCCTCCCCCACCTTGGTACCAAAGCAACATACACAAGCATTGTTTCGACAGGTATTAAAAAAGAGTATTGTAGTTTGCATGAGTCAAAAATAGAGCAACCTTACATGAAAACCGGCTGTTTTTGTTTAAGGTCCTTTGTGACGAAACAATCGGGGCAAAAGTAGGATGATCTCTAAATTAGTGGATATGTATTTGTACTATGTTCAGCGAAGACAATTTTCAAAGTTATATCTTACCTTTTCCTCCTCGCGTTTCTGACTATTGCTACCGATTAGTATCCTTCATGTTTCTGTCTATGACGACGAAAACCCGAGCGTTCACAAAAAGAACTCACCGGTATGCACGCCGTGTCCAAGAATTAGATATTAGAAATGCGCGCAAACTTCAGTGATGGGGAAAATGCGACATTGCTTCATTGCAGTAGTTTCATGCATCCATTGAAACGGCCAGAAACTCTGAAGCAAATTCGTTATAATGATGATCATTGTCCAGTGACATTGTTATCAAGAGCTACGCCAGTTACTATAGCTAGCCATTCATGAAATAAATTGTAGATAATATATCATGTCCCTTTTTTATTACATACATGGCTTTTATTTCATGAATTTTGATCAAGGGATTATTATCGATGGTTGTTGGGTGAGATTCCAGATTTAGATTTGGATATTCAGTCTAACGGATCAATCTCTGATAAAGTCTGAAGGTCCGTTTATGATCCGCTTCCGACTTTCTCTTAGAAGTCTTTAACAGAGGCACCTTCTGAAATGATGCAGTTTATCTTCCCGTGCCGTCTCCGTATGGAAAAAAGAAACACTAATCTTACACGCGGTGCCCGTTTTTCTTAAATGACTTAAAATTTGGATCATTATGTGGATATTATCCTGATGTTTTGAAGCAGATGATCCCAAAACCCGTATCGCTCAAAGAATGTTGCCAGGTTACCGTTTGCATTTCGGTCTAGCAGACATCCAGAATTTCAAAACTTCCCCAGATGTAACTCCGCCCGTTTGCCTTCGGATTCGGTCTTTGTTCAATCGGGCTGAAATCCAACCTTATGAAGCTGAAGATGTCTCAATTCCTACCATCCCATCGTGGCTTACACACAAACCAAAACTTATACTAGATGACGCAGAAGTCGATAAGACAACACCATGCCAGAAACCTACAAACGAATGCTCAATGAATGAACATCCTGATCACAAACATTTATACATAGACGGTTCCATAGACCACGAGTCGGTGGGTGCCACCATATTTTAGAACCCGAACAGCAAAACTAAACACCCCAGTTTTAATCCCAGAAATATTGAAAAACTATTATTTCAATAGAATAATTATGTAGTTAGCTGCGTCAACAAAGATGGGAAATGATGTATATAAGCTATTGAGATTTAGTTGGGCCCTTGTACATGAAGGAGAGAATGTGACATAACAGACCGAGGCGCGACTTCGGCTGTGGATGAACTTTTGAAGGCCATATTAAGCTGAACGCAGAGCATAGACATGAAAACTCTGAAGAGGTTAACAGGTTGTTTGTGTTGAGAACTTCGTCTCAGGTATTTATCAGTTTCAATTGTGAATCTCATGACGTAATTAAGCCTGTCATTTTTGCTACATTCAATTTCAACTACATATACATTTTATTTTGAAGAGCATTTTTCCAAAACTGGGTAAGTCAAATTTTGAATGAGTTATGGCCCCTTTCAGATAGTCATTCAAAATTAGTGTAAAGAACGGTGTAAGTGTTGAGTTAAAGTGTAAGTGAGTTAAAGTAATTAGTGTTCGGATAAAGACGGGACCAAGCTAGTTTTAACTGAACAGTTTCACCGCGTTTTACATTAATTTTGAATGACTGTCTTCATGGGGCCTTTAACAGCTGAGATTGATTTTAGCACGTTTTATGTAGTTGGGAGAGTTAGTTGATCTAAACTACCGCCCTTTAGAAACGAGACTTTCACAGCTGTCGTAAAATTAAACACGAGATCCGTCAAACAATTAAATAGTACTGGTTTAATAATAACTGTATGATGGATAACAAAATCCTAGTAAGGCACCCGAGAGCAACTAAATATCCTACTAGACTAGCCCTCATGGGGAAACGCACAGAGGCTGAAAACTCACTCACCGCTCCTAACAGACTTACATGGATCTATTTATATACAAAGCCATAGAACTAGAAGATTCCAGACTCAACCTTACCCCTGCACTCGCCCAAGACACACAAACTGATTAATCACGTATCAATACGTCACCAGGTTGCATCACCCAAGGCCAAATGTGGCGTAAACATCTATGTCTACGATGTTATCGAATATACAGGAATGTCCTAATGTTTAGGAAACGGGTCAAATCACCCCAAAACAAGAAAAAAACTATCCACAAGACAGGGAAGGTCAGGTTACCGAGTGCAAACACTCGACTCCGAACAACAACAAGAAAAGAAAAAAAGGAGTGAACATTAGTTCAGTCACCAGTATGACAAGCAAAAAAAAAAAAAGGGTGGGGGGGGGGGGGAGGGGTAGCCAGCAGACGCTACAGGGCCATAAAGTTCATGCAAAATTTGACCTACCCAGTGTTGCAGAAACGCTCTTTATCTATAAAAAGTACATGTATCCAGGCGCGTTTCCACTGAATTTCAGTATGAGTAAGGTCTATGTTATTCACTATTTTTGGTTAGTCCAGTGTAGGGAAAGGGTTCTGGATGTCTCGACCATCTCGAACACTAACAAGTCTTTACAGCTTTTCTTTTAGTTTTTTGACAGTAAGGGATAGGGATAAGACTGACTAAATTTAGACTAGAGTTAGGGATATGGACACGGTTTGAGATATGCTAAGGGTAAGAGTGTTCTCGTCTAGGTGGTAAGAAAGCATGGGCGTCTTTCTTAATGGAAATAGATATACAATTCGTCGGCCCGGTGAAAAAGGGGCGTTTGTCCAAAAAGTCAACTTTTCAGGTGAGACAAAAACTGATTTGCGATAAGACTAGACTAGACAGCACTACCAAACTTTGAGATAATATGAAAATTGCGCCCCTTTACAATGTAAGATTTTCAAATGTGTAATTATCTGCAGCGTTACTTTATACAATAAGGCTCTTGAAGACATACAGTCGTATTAATTTGACGTATGCTGACACAAAAATAAAGTTGCGCCCCATTTCAGTGTTGGCATTTGAGATGAAAAGAGACCTAAGATGACTTACGTCTCTTGAAAAAAGGCAAGTAGGATAACTTACGCCTCTTTTCAACACTAAAAACACAACAAAATAATTGGAACACGTTACTTGGTGCAGATAATCGAATGAAAATAACACATTTCAATACAGTTGTCGTTATATAAACATGATCATTTAATCAAGTACAAAATACTTCCTAAAAATGCAAGAACTTAACTTTTTTTTTGCTGTCTTGTACCATGGATGTCTACTAAAGAGAACAAACCCTAGTTCATCTGCTGCTTTTACAAAATCAGAGAACAAACAAAAGTCAAATTAAAGTCAGCAGACGTTATCATAGATTAAGATTTTTTGTTTCGTGAAACAAAACTAATGGACTGAAATTACACCCAGCCCACTTCAGTGATGAAGCCAACATTATTTTTACTTATGGGCTTTTGCTTAAAAAGTATATCCCTCTGCAGGTTGTCGCATGCCTCTGTCCACATTACACCTGACATTGCTCACGCGCAAGGTATACTGATGTATAATGCTCATGATTAAACTCCGGGTGTGGGAACAAGAGACCTGTAAAAAGCATGATGGACCGCTGGTATTACACACTCGAAGGAGGTCCTCCACTTTTTCCTTTTCCACGGTCATTACTTTGAGTTGTCTGTAGCACCTCCTGCAAGTCAAAGCAAACAGCTATCTCATTCTCGTTTTCTGTGGCTCTTCTCTTCGAATCCTCTTTCCTCTGCCCAGCCTTGTTTTTCTCTGCTATGTGACTGTCCTATTTTTCTTTTGATTGTTCTTGTTCGTCCCTAGGTGATTTTTCGAATATGCTACAAAAGTCACATTTGTCTTTTAAAGACTGATGAAATCCAAGACTAAACTCATGACTGAAAATCGTTTCATACACTGTTTTACAGGCTGGCCTGATACCCTGATCCTGTCGATCTTGAGAATACATATTATTGAACATTTTTGTAATGGTAAGGTGGGATCCTAGGTACTCGCGTGCTCTTTCCTTTCTGCAATAGTGACTTTCAACTTTGGGGAATCTGTTTATGTGGTTTCTTGTGATATTTTTTGCTTCACCTAGCTCATGGGGATGGTTCCCATGCTTGCCTCTACCATCAGGTGAAGTTGTTCCATGTACTGTCCTTTTCTTCAATGCAGTGCGGACAAGCTTGTCGCTATTAATTGTATGAAGGAAAAATGGTTTGCACGCCTTAATGTTTTTTTAATCGTGAAAGGCCATCAAGAGTTTTTTGGCGCCGACTCTCGTTTGTCTTGCTTTGCTTGTTCATCTTTGGCTTAACATTGGTGCTAATAAAATCACTTTCAGCTGTTTGGTCTGGAATCCTCCAAAATGCATGAAAAGTGGCGTCCCTGTCCTCCTCTGTTATCTTATCTTGACACTTCATTCTGCACTTTTGCCCACATCCTGGTTTCATCAGTGTCTTGCCCTTTGAACTTTACCCCTCTTGGTAACGTATTCTGCACCAGTGTTTCTTGCTCTTTTTCTAGATTTTACTGCCCAATTTTTAATTTTTTTTGTTTTTGCGTGATCTGTTCTTTTCATGAAGAGATGATTCTTCAGACTGGATAGATGTTGATCTGCTGAGCGATGTCGCATCTGTCCACGCCTCTGTTTTGCCCCAATCTGTGATAGATATATCGCCAGGATCCCGAATGCCACCACCTTCAACCACTTCTGCATTTTGGCTGGTGGACAGCGGGATGTTTTCAGAATAAGATTCACTTTGACGACTGCGCTTCTTGTTTTTTGGCGGCAGATAATCATCATCGTCATCTCCAGAGGAATCTGAAATATCACCAAAATTGACATCACTGTCCTCATCTAAGTTGTCGACGGCTTTTAGTTGATATAGGACTTGCTTGGCAGACATCTTAGATCGACGCTGCGAGGTGGTGTCTCTGAAGCGCGACGTATTTGCTCAATGGAATATCTTCTTCTGAAGAATCGCTGCTGTCTGATTCATCACACCTAAGATCTGCACTTTCGTCATCCAAATGAGAAACATCTTCGGTCTTTACGCTTAATGAAGTAAGTTCAAAGGGAGTATCGATGCTAGTGTTTGCAATGTTGAGTAAGACTGAAAGTTTCTGGAAGAATCCAGCAAGTTCAGTGTCATTTCTGTGTGAAGTAAGCGTGGCTTTGCCGCCAGCACGCATTAATTCGACTGTGTGAATCAAAGACAAAGTATGAAGAAGCTGATCTGATGATGGCACATGAATATGCTGGAACACAATCATTAGTGGTCATAATGCCATAAGTCACAATATTCTTGACTGCGTTGCAGAAATCTTAGAACGCTGGGTCCTGGTTCAGAAGGGATCCGTACATGGAAGTACCAAGATTAATTTGAAAATGACTGCCATGCAGCCATACCGATTTGGGCATGTCAGGAACCAACCGGTACGATCCTTCCTTTGATTACAGTAGAGCCAGTCTCCTGACTGAAGAATAAAATATTATCTATGTTCTGCTTCTCCCAGAGTTTAGCATCTGTTATCTCATTAAAGAGAATGCTCGCAACTGCATTGAACATGTATTGCTTTCCAGAAAATTTATATTTGACTGCACCTTGGTGGTCACTGCCTTGCACTGAATTCCTGAAACGCAAGTCGACATTTTCACCGTAGCGTTACTTATCTCCGTTTGATAATAAAATTTTTGTAGTTGCTTGCACTTCAGTAAAATGACCGCCAGGCTTGCGTGGCAGGAAAATATAATGCACCACGGTGTGCAGATAGGATGGTATAACAAATAATATAGTATTTGTGTTCCTGCTTCACAAACTGAATGGTTCAACGTTGGAACAAAATATGTCTTTTATTTCATGGTTGGTTGAAATGAAATAACACTGGCTTGATGAAACTGGTGATTATTGACCCCCAACATCCCCTGAACAAGGAATATATAAGATCTGTAAGAAGTTTAAGGCTGTTGTCAAAGAAAACTAAAACTGAGCGCTACTTTAAATCGTTTATTCCATCATCAACTAGGATGTTACAATAATGTCGTCATCTTGATCGTAATCTGTGCACAGTTGAATTATGTCCTGCGTGTCAGGTCAATGTGTTTTAGTTAGGGAAGCATATTGTGTGCACTGTTAATTTTGTTAATTTAGTTAATTTATCAGTGTGTGTGTGTATATATGTGTGTGTGCGCGCTATGTATCATACGTTCTGCTTCTGTAACTGTATTGTTATGTATTCAATGATCAAAACAAATTTCCTTGTACAAGGACGAATAAAATTTATCTTATCTTATCTTATCTTATCTTATTAGTAACCGACAAAAAGTAACTGTGCATAAACACGGAAGTACACAAAATGTAATACGCTAAACTGCAAATCGGCACAATAATCTCATATCTTCATTATAATTATATACTATTGAACACCATTGGAAATAATGAAGTTTCATGAGTGAGTACCTTTAGGATTGACAAAATTGATGTATATCTTGCAAAATAAAACACATTCCAGCTTTCAGAATTTGGCCCTTACAATAAAATAAAGTAGAATAGAAACTGCACGTTTCTTGGAATGGTCGTCCCTCTCTGACAAACACCAACTCCTCCTCCCTCCCCCCACCCCCACCCCCCTCCGCATCCCCGATGTCTTCCGGGATAGAGAGTAGGTCAATCTAACCGCCAAACTGAAATGACTTACGTCCACGGAAACAAGAACATCACTTCAGGGTTTTGCAATGCTCCCTTTGTGATATTTGATGCCTCAATACCTCAGGAAAGCATTCACTGAAGTAGTTATTTGCCAGCTTATTGTATGAAAAATGACATTTACTGAATCGTGGGATCTTCTAACTGACCAGCATCGGATGAAACGCTTGGCCCGGTAACTAAAAACGCTTCCAGATAACGACCATAAGGGCTGATGAAAACAGACGTATGTTGAATTACGACACCTGCATCTCCTGAATATTTCCAGAAATACAACCTTAAGTCAATATACGTCACTCTTCAAGGCAGAAATATCCAGCTTCATACTTACTCCCAATTTTTCCGCCTTCATATCTCCTTTAGTTTTTAAGCTATAGAGCTCATCTTTTGACATAACATGCGCCTCGTTATTGCCCTTCGCAAGATTGAAAAAAAAAAAAGCAAAACAGGCGTAAGTTGAGTACGCCTCATTTTCAACGGACCGACGAATTTAGCTTTATAGTCACGAGGTGAAATGGTCGGAATGGAGTATCTCCCATTATTTAAATTTGATGGGGCTGAGGTCAATACTAAGAGCAGAACCACAATTGCAAAAACATAACTGATGGGTCTAATTTGTTAAACATTCTGATGAGTATTGATAAGTTGCAGGCTTTTACTTTAATGTCCTATAATGGAGATCAACATTTTTATTCTACAGCAAATTTGCAGTATTTGTATTAAAATGTTTATTTTTGTTGTCTTTCCGAATCATGTCAGTGTGCTGAAAGTTCGCTTCTCAGAATACAAAATGTGTTTCTAAGATCCGAAAATTTTCTTTTTTTCTTAATAGAAAAGCCAGCCTATACTTTCAGATTGATCCTGACTGGGTACCAAGCGGAAAACTGTGGCAATATAGGGAAGTTGGGGTTCATCTCCTATTACAACACCGAAAGAAGTGAAAGACACGATTTGGGTGGAGCAATTTCCCTTCTGATTTAAACCTTGTATAATGTTGTGGGTGAATAGCTATTACACTATGATTTAATCCAACTCTTCTTTTCCTCGTTAAGAGACAATACAGGTTATTAAAGAACTAGATCCTCTACTTTTATTTCTTGAGAGTGATAATTGAGTGATAATATACGAGTACAAAAACAGATATATAGATCAGTATTGTTGAAAATGACGTAAACAAATCTGCAAATTTTATTTGTTAGGACACCTTATATTTCCAGACTATAACAGATACCCCCCCCCACCCCTTTTAAAAAAAATATTGTTCAAACACCACTTTACCAATTACACATGTCCTTGTGTCTGTTGAAGTAAACAGCGAAGCCCACTCGTTTTTTATTTGAATTAAAGCTACACACAGTTCAGCTTTGTGCTAACAGTATTGTGGTAAGTAGAATACAGACCATTACCAGGTACATGTATTTCATTAAATTATATAATGTTAATATTATGGGCAATTAGATATCAAACACATTATTGTGTTTTTATTTAAAAAAAAAAAAAACAGCTTCCTAAATATAATACCTTAGTTTTTAGCACGTCCTCAACCAATAGGAAATTGGTTCCAACAAATATTTACTGTGCTTACTTCTCACATGTTTTTTTTTTTTTTCTAATATTTTCTTGCATTCAGTATGTGATTTCACGACTGAATTTGCTTACTGCTTTGTTAAAATGATGTTGTGAAAGGCTGTGTGGTCAATAAAATGGCAAACAGCCTAAATAATAAAAGACTTAAAGTCTTAACATTGCGCTATGGCTAAAATATTGTTTCAAGAAGGACTACAAATATTAGCTGTCTAGCAATAAGTTTGGATCTAATGAGTAAGCTTTCAAGTTGTAATCCTCGGCTCTTTGTGGGCCTCGAATCATCATACAATCAAACATGCAACGTCTGAGCCGAGAATGTAGACAAGCCAGCTGAATATGTATTCATTATCACCAAAGCAAAAATGAGTTTAAAGGATAAACGATGACAAGAGTTAAAGATCTGCATGAAAAGAAAACTCGTTCTTTACAAAAGAACAGATATAATTTATGTTCTCTCTTTCCCAACTTTTCCTTCATAATTATGCTATGTTGGTTGTCGAGGTTTGACATTTTAATGTGATAAATACATGTACAATAATAAGTTGAGTTGGCGTCTTCAGATTTGAATGACCTTCAGTGATGCGAAGAATACTGTTATTTGGAACCATGAACATAGCTAATCAGTTCACGCAGTCTCATTTTTTCATGTGACATCAGGTTGCAGATCATAAAAAAATATAAAAAATCATTGCGATCGTGGATGTAGGAAATTAGGGTGGGAAACTGGGTTGTAAATTATCACTTTCACGAAAGTTCAACTACTGTGACTTTGGCACAGTTCATGTCGTGGCTCCTGAGTATTGTGATAGCGTAAGACTGGTTCTTTTACTGGTAGCCACTAATGTCTAATGAATCCTAACGTGTTTGATTTAGAGAGGGATTCACAACGATGCTCTATGGATTATACAAAAATAAGGTAATAATGTGTAGCCAATGCTTTCAATTATTAGTAAAATCTCAACTACAGTTTAATATTTTCCAGGCACACTATACCAATACCATTTCGTTTCAGCTGTTCTTGACAAAAAAATCTGACATACTAATGATAGGGACTAAGAAATCTCCGTTTTATCCTCGTTTTATGCTCGGTATTTGATATCCCTAGCTCTTTTTGCTAACAAAACTGTAGTTTTTAAGAGGCAAAGCCGAATGATTTTGTGCCTATATTGTAAGAGGTTATTCCCATTCTAGGTTAAAAGGTGCAATTTATATAAAGGCTTTGCATTGCAGAATGGCAAATAAATTATTTTATAATTATAGGATACATGAAGAAAGTATAATAATTATTTTGGGTATCAGTTTTCATGCTTTCTTTTGTCGAAAGCTTCAGTCATCTGTTTTGACCTAACTGTGTTTGGCGGTACGTGTGATTTTTTTTTCCTACTCACTTTACCACATTCAGGAGCGGGGCAGCAACACATCCCCAAACACAGGTCATCGGCTAAGGGATTTCTCGTCCTATCGAACATTGCCATGGGTGCTGCCTGATATGACTCTGAATGTCACCGAAAATCCCTGGTATGTGTTGCAGCTGCCCTGTGTTTTGGGGGGGGGGGGGTGTTGCTGCCCCGCTCCTGAATTTGATAAAGCTAATACTAAAAAAAAAAATTAAAAAATCACACTGGCGGTTCGTCGCTTCACGTCCCAAGGCTATATGATGCAGACTTAAGAATGAAATATGTTCACGGCTTATGCTTTGCTCCTCCCAGTACTTCCAATTTACAATATCTTTCTAGAATGGCAACATTTATTTAAATTTTGCCCACCCCCCCCCCTGCCCGGCCAAGTAATCTAGAATTTTCTGCATTCATACTCCCTAGCTCTGAATAAAAGTTTTGTAATTTTTTTTGTGTGTGGCTACGTAAACTAAGTAGATGGAAAATGAGTTTTGGTTTGAGTCTAATTTTGAGTTTGTAGACAGAACATCAACAAGAGAACGGCCATATTGTGCTAGGAAGAAGCAAGACGCTGGAGGAAATATTGCAGAATGGTAAGAAAGAAGGAGACCCCACCAGAAATACCCACCAACCACCCGCCATGAATTTATGAAACACACATTTAGTTCTATGCAATACAGGCCTTTATGTTATTTTTCATACAATTCAACGGTCTGATGTTTAAGAAAAAAAAAAGTCATTTAGTTGGCGCAGTTATCAAACGTGTCATCCTTCAGGTGCAGGCAACTACTATGATTCACATACATGTGTAAACAAACGTAAATTTGGAATTCTAAACTCGGTCGGTACATTCTTTTCTTTTGAAGATGAAAATGGCCGGAAATTTCATTTAATTGATTGCTCGTTTATTTCCTTCTCTTTTTTTAAAGGTTTTATTATCATTGCTCCATTTGAAATTCTTGTTCTTTTGGACATGGTAAGCTTAGTTTTTCTCCAAAGTTAAACCGGCTATGATAAATGTGTTGTAGCTGGGTCAGGTGGTACATAAGCCATGTGTGGCAGCAAGCAAAATGACAGGAAAGGCCACATGTGCTGTCGTTTTCTGAGCCCTGCTTGCTGTCCCGGAGTGGAAAACTGAAAAAAAATAAAAAAATAGATCATCGGTTTTTGACAAAGGATAAATAAATGGAACAAGTCTAGTACCACATTTAGTCCGGTGTTTTTTGCCTCTGCTTTAGTGTGAGATGTAGACACTGGAGATAAACGGGACCTCACACACTAGTGACACTGAAAATAATGTCTGTCTCATTAGGTGACCCAAAGGAAGTTCAAGTCTGAATCCAAACCGAAGCAAAACGAACGACTCAGCGAACTCCTAGCTTTACAATTCGCTTTTCTACTACAATC
Source organism: Onchidella celtica (assembly GCA_963931925.1). NCBI lineage: Eukaryota > Metazoa > Mollusca > Gastropoda > Systellommatophora > Onchidiidae > Onchidella > Onchidella celtica. The sequence continues at coordinate 32,792,607 of OZ007570.1, forward strand.
AAACAGACGGAGAAACGTCTTTGGGCGATTTCTATGCTTATTTACGCCACGTGTAACTGTAAACTCTAATATGGCTTTGGCTGGTCCTAACTTGATAATTTACAAAGGTTTCATGAAGAAATATTTTTATCCATGAAACATTCCACAAGCAAGAAATTAATTCCCATAAAACCCATGACAAAATAAAAGTACATGCTAAAGTTCATCGAAATTCAACAGACATAAAATTAGCGCAAAGAAAAACTTACAGACTACAGTGACAATGGCATGTTATGGCAACTTAGAAAAATCATCAATAACACCACTAAACAGAACTAACTAAATCGACCCCCCCCCCACACACACACACTTCTTTTATTTTATTATTTCCTCTCAACGTTTAATTGTTTTCATGAGCCCATTATAAGGACAGATACAAATGGCACAAGAGATTTGGTTGTTTTAATTTACCTCTTGGTCCTGTTTTGCCTGAAATGGTAAACGAAAAGATAGTGCATTAGAATATCAGCTGGTAATAATAATATTACTCTGGCTCTAATTTGAGTGGTTCTCCGTGCCTTGATAGGCGATCACAATGCTGCTGTTAATGTGTGTGCGTGTGTTTGTGTGATCTGACAGAACTCTTTCCCCCCTCCCCCCCCCCCACCCCACCCACTCCGTTTTCCAACTGTTTGCACTGTTTACTGTACTACTCTGTGATTTTGTTTTATTATTTTTTGAGTGGGGTGGGGGGGGGGGGGTGGGGACTGGTGTAATTGCCTTGAATATGTATTCGGAGGAGGGACCGGTGACAAAGCAAATAACATAAAGTTCCAAAACGAGGAAGGAGCGGGTGGGGGAGGGGGGGGGGGAATAACAGTTTCAAAATATTAACAATGTCATTTATGTCTTTACCTTTGGCACCTCCGGTGTGCATTTCTTGACCAGTGCATAATGTAATATCAGCTTCCCAAGTTTTGTTTGCTTGTTTGGACAGGGATTTGGATTTTACAAAGTGACACACTGACAAAATACATGAATGTACTGTATAATTTCTGCAGGAAGCTGGAGGTCGTAGTTCATACTGATTGTCTTGCCATTTTACACAGCATTATTAATCTCCTAAACTTCCCTTGCCACCAATAGCGTAGTGCTTTACCATCGTATTCTGAAGAGCAACAAATTGCTAGTTAGCTAAATATAAGTACAACGTTACTTACTACACTATAGTACATATTACTTACTACACAAGCCGTCAATACAGAAATTCTTCCATACTCCTTTACATGCACTACATGGGGGCCCTCTCAAGAATGCCTTTCTGCCGCTGTAATTACCTCTGATGAAATGTACAAATTGAATCTGAGTTTAAGTTTGGAGAGATTAGGTCACAACAGCCAGTCTGTACGAGGGAAAAGCAAGACGATAAGCAGAACATAACAGAAGGGCCCATCAGCCACCCGCGTACAGATGGAGAAATCACTTGCACGCAGAGTTACAGGCAAACAGAGACACTAGCAAATAGCTTGATATTCACAAGCTCAACAGTTCTCTATATCAACTTGAAATCTATTTTCATATATTATATAAAATTTTCAAGAAACCCGCCTTCTTACTAATGAACAGACCTTTTCTCAAAATTGGCATGATAAAATGAAATATTCTGGTTGGGGACCATACAGGCTGTGTAAGACTAAGAGCAAACAGTTAGGCCCGACCTGGGAATAATCCATAAATGCATAAAAGATTGAACTCTGTTACGGCGTGACGGCATGATAACGGCCACTTTGCGCTTATCACAGACTATTTGGGGACTTTATCTATTTTCGTACACAGAGCTTCTGAATTTCACAAATAGAATTAAATATTGTCGTATAAACTCTATCATGGCCATGAAAAAACGTTTAACAAATGAGTGTACAAGTTTTTTTTGTTTTTGTTTTTAATCAAGTTCTAGACCATAGCCCCTCTTGGAAAGGACAGGGCACACTGTGGGTTCACGTTCGCAATTAATTATTCAATAGATCCACAAGCATGGTAGCGACTTCGGATATGCATGGAATCTACACATTCAATCAAAGTGTTTACTATAGACAGTCGGCAACCGCCTGCCACACATTGGGGGGGGGGGGGGAGGGGGGGGGCTCCCACTCCCCCAGTATGAAACGGTGTCTGAGGTGGGTATGACCCAGACGGAGTCTGCTAAGGACGTTAATTGTTATTTCATCTCTTCGATTAGGTTGAGAGGTATGAGCCCATGGTCCTAGTTGATCTTGGATAAAGTGTAATGTTTATTTGTCGTTCGTTTATCCCATCTTTTCTGCAATCTTGATTTAATAATTTTAGTAAGATCTGGTTTTAAGTTCTAGTGTGGTATTTTCAGGTGTTCTGGTGGACATTCCACAGACCATGTGTGGCAGAAAGTAAACAAGCGCTCTGTAAGACGATGTTGAAACTGATGTGCACTTTGGCTAACTGTTGGTTGTTCTTTTTAACTGCCAGAGCTGATAGTCATGATAAAATATACAGATGTTCCATGTTCCAAAAGTCTGGTTCCATAGGCATTTTTCTTTATGTAATGTTTATTTTTTAAAATCTTTATTTAGGTAAAATTGGTTTCGAAACCATTGATTGAAGATCGCACCGTTCTTGTATTCAGCATACACACAAGGGCCGTTAAATCAATTTGAGATTTACACCAGTAAAAACTTTTAAACACTGCGGATTTAGACTTTTGGAAAATCCTGTTCAAATACATACAACACAAATATTGTCATTATAAGTTACGTCAACGTACTCTGGCGCATAGAGACAGGCAACTAATATTCCCTTCGGACACTGTAACTTTTTTGAGATACCACAGCCCACCTTGTAGCTCTCCGACCAGAAAACCTGGGGTAGAGACATGGAAAAATGAGGACCATGAAAAATGTATTTTGTAACATTAGCCATGATAATTTAATGGCTTGGGGAATTAAACTTGAATTATGAAACGATATTATCTAAGACTTTGTTCTGGTAATTTCTTTTAGGAACAGAATGTAACTGACATAAGACGCCATGTCACCGTGTTAATAATGGTACATTTAAAAGTATCTTAGATTTCTTCCTGAGATAATAAGCAAGAAGCAGACTCTCCCAGTTTGTTTTAGCCTGACGATGTTTCTTAATGACCAAAAATCACCGCGTCTTATTTTATTTTCGTACTTTTAAAATTGATTATAATTATATGATTTTTGTTTTGTTTTGTTTTGTTTTTTTAATCAGTGATTGTTTCTGGTGTGGGACTCTGCGACACGATAACAGCCATTATAACTGAGCTAGAAGAAGCCAGACAAGTAACGGAATTCGGCAGAATGAAAGAACAGAAACAGCAACTTTTTTTTTTTTTTTTAAAGAATTTTCTGAACTTCCCTACCTGTGTACAGGAGTCCGCAGAAAGATTTCCCCTTAAAGGGATCGAGGTAAAAACACTTTTTTTTCCAAAAAAAAATTGTATGCAAGTTCCTACCTGTGTAATTTGGCTACAGGCACCTTTGCAGTCGAGGTCATCGATGTAAGTCTCCTTGATTGTATCGTACCACTTCCCTAATAGCTTTGCGTAGTTCAGCTCTGAAAGAGATTTCAAAAGAATGCATAAAGCAATAAAGTTATAATCATTCAATCACTGCAGCGAAACACCATTGTTACTTCATACTGACTACCCATGACATTTGAAGTTATGCGACACCACACCAACCAACATTCTTGAAACAGCTCAAAATAGACAGCAGTAGGGTGCTCTCATAAGGACAGCATCGTCATCTTCGGAAATGTCGAGCCACAGGAAGGCGCAGACCACTCGAGAACAATTAACAGCCCCGCCGAGCGGCATCCACCACTGAGACACAAACTGATTTCTAGTGCCTGGTCTGCTCGCAACTCTATAAGTCCAGGTCAGGACTATATCAGGAGTCATTACTGCACCCAGAGGAAGCTGCACAGCCACGACCTTCTCGACCCCATCCCCCCTCCCAACCGAGAGACTATCCATCTCCACCCACGGTTTAGTCTACAATTTTCTGTATGTCAGCAAATTATGGAACGTTACCTAACAATACGACGTCAAGTATTAAATACCGAATAGTTTTCCCAAATTAACTCAATACCCGTGCAATACACCTTCCTTATCTTGTCACTATGGTGTTAAGCGAATCATGTGTGACGAAATAATTATTTTGACAAAATTTGATTACTCAAAATTGCATCTTTCTATAATTGAGCTAGAGGGTGAACCTGTAAGCATCTAAAACTTCACGTCTACGCCATAAAAAAATATGAAACTTGGTGTACTGCTTCAAATACTGCTACGAAGAGGTACGTGGACATATTCATTTTGAACAAAAATCAGTCTTTATTATTATTTATATAAAAAATTTTGAGCCGCAAAAACAGAGAGGCATTCTCATCGGAAAGAACCGAAAAGTGCGACCGGAATTGCACTCTCCGTCATTTTTTCATGACTCATTGCCGGCCGAAAATCAATTTATTACATCTGTTTATTCTGCAAGAATAGTGGCATAACAAAACGATCTATTAGTCTTTGCATCAAACTTAAGTGCCGTTATGAATGCGACATAGATCTAGATATACATCTGGATGTGATACAAGGAAATTTTTGCAAGATTTATCTTGCCGGGGTTGGCTAGTATCATTGAAAAATAATGATAATAAACTACATGTAAATCAATCAGTTATTTTACCTTTGTTTCTTGCCTTTGTTATGTAGTATGGAAGAAAAAAATAAATCTAATGTTTAAATGTGAGTGGTCTCTATGTGTGTCTGCGTTTTATTCAGAAACATACAGAGGTAGGTGCCAAAGATCAGTATTATCCTGATTCACACCCAGATAAGGTTTGTCTATCACTTTTTTTTTTCGATCGATACGTTTTATTCACAAACTATAAATGGTAGACGCCCTAGACCAATATTACCCTGATTCATGACACGTTGTCTAAGTGTTGTTTTTTTTAAAAGTTATTTGAAGCATCTCTGATAACTCTGCTAGTAAATAATCACCACATTTTTAACACTAGCCGACCCGCGCAAGATAAATCTTGCAAATTTTTAATGTACTAAGTCCACCTGTATATCTAGATCTGGATCGCATTAATAACGGCACTTGGATCAGATGCAAAGACTAATCGATCTAGATCGTTTTGTCATACCACAATTCCTTGGAGAAAACACAAATGTGATAAAGTTGACTTTCTGCCAGCAATTTGTAAAGATGTAAAGAATGACGTAGAGTGCAATTTCCGATCAAGCTTTTTTATTTATATAGATTTGATGACTTTAAATGGATGAGACTTATATTGCTTTAGTCTGCTCTGAGTCTCTGATTGATCTTCCCCATCCTTTCTTTGTTCAAGAACGCATGAGCCACTGACGTCATCATTTCAACTGGGCGAGTCCTGCCCCAGTAGACGATCCACGCTGATTCGACATGCCATGGTGCACCCAAGCGTTAAAGCGGGGCATACAAGTTGGCATCAATGGCTCCAGGCGAGAACCCCGGTCATAACCTAGGTTTGGTTGGTTGTAATTTTTGCCCACACACACGCCGTCCGCGACCACGGTAATTTTTGATGCACACTGCATCCACCTATAACCTAGCTACGGTACCATATTTTCATCTTGTCGCTCTCTTGTCCACTCACAGGGTACGTATTTCATTTATTGAATTCTTTTTTGTTACATGCAGTGGCATAATCGTTGACTATAATAGTTCCTACTGAATCTTCATAAGTATCTAATTTATTGAATTTTTTTTTTTTATTTAACCCTTTTTTCGATTGTTAATTTTTTTAAAAATTGGAAGGGATAGTGAAGCCATATGGCGACTGAGAGAGAAAAAGGACTTTGTGGACTTATTTACTCTTGTCACGATCACGTGCGTGAAGATGGTCACGACCATGTGTGTGATGAGTACCTAACTTATTTACCTTTCAAACCCAGCTAACAAGCCAAGCAAGCAGACCAGTGATCAACGGACACATGGAGTGAAATTTAAATTAAACGATATTTAATTATAAACGCATGACAAAACTTATGTCAAAACATTCAACTCATGATAATCACAAAAACAGAGATATTTCAAATTTACTCTTGGGGATCATGGCTATTCTCTATTCCCCGTTTCACATCTAGATCTAATCCCTCTGTCCATAAACTTAACTACGTATACTTAATAGTCTCTGTCAACAGCTGCCCTCCTCGTTGATGCAGTTTCACGTCTCCAGAGTTCACACGATCCTTTCTAGATCTCTAACTTCGACGATAAAAGGGGAAACAGACGCCCCTGGCTTCTCACAAATAAGAACACACAGTTCACACCCGCCATCGTAGATTACTAGCTCCTTGAGGGGTTATCATCCCGTCCTCAAGACTCTTCTTCTGCAAACGCACAGCACATCGACGGTTCACACCCGCCATCGCAAATCACGAGCTCCTGAAGGGTTCCCGTCCTATCATCAGGACTCCTCAACTTCTGCAAACACACAGCACATCGACGGTTCACACCCGCCATCACAAATCACGAGCTCCTGAAGGGTTCCCGTCCTATCATCAGGACTCCTCAACTTCTGCAACCACACAGCACATCGACGGTTCACATCCGCCATCGCAAATCACGAGCTCCTGAAGGGTTCCCGTCCTATCATCAGGACTCCTCAACTTCTGGTCCCCATGGCACGACCTTCCACTTGTCGCCCGGACCGATAAATTCTTCTTATTGGGAAATACATGTGAACATCATGGATCCCTCACACGCCTAACACTTCTGGTCCCCATTGGCACGACCTTCCACTTGTCGCCCGGACCGATAAATTCTGCGTCTTCCTTTAGGAACGAATAACTTTGGGAACCTCGTGTGTCGAGCTTCTCCTCTACTTATACTCCCGAGGTCTTTGCACACGCGACTAGTTTAAAGCGAGTCGTGTGTATCTATTCACGCTCGTCAACAATGTTAAAAACCGTGTTTTCCCCTGCTAAGCTCACCCCCCTAGACTCGCGGCGCACAAGGCCACCGACCTTCCTCGTGATATTTAATCTTTCATGCTCGACAACAGCTTTAAACTCCCCTTCTCCCCTACTAAGTCTACCCCCTCTATACTCGTGGCGTACAAGGTCATCAACCTTAATCGTGACACCTCCTTCCCACAAAACAAAATTTTGATCCCTAGAGCAAAATTTTTACAAGAAATTCATTTCAACAAAATTTCATTCAAATAAGAAGGGTAAACTTAATTCAAATACGTAACATCAATGACATCTGGAAAGGCAATCAGCCATCACTTTCTCTCTCTCTCTTTCACATGTATAATATGTACATCATGTTTCTGCAACATCAGAAAATAAATCTGGATACCTCACACCAAATCTTTTCAACCGCTCTCTTGGACGCAATTTCACATAATGTAATTTCCCATCCATATTCTGTAAAATCTCAGAATCTGACAACTTAGGGGAGATCACATCACGTCTGAGATGTACATCTTGAGTCTCTTCTTGTGACTCCATATCATTATCTACTTCATTCACTACAGCAACAATCTCAATTGGTTTTTCATGATACATTTTCAACATATTAATATGACACAACTGTGTACTCTTTCTCCTATCTGGAGTTTTTATAATATAATTGAGATCATTAATTTTTGTCTCAATTTCACAGGGTCCATAAAATCTAGCCTGGAGAGGATTTGACTCCAGGGGAAATAAAACAAGGACCTTATCTCCAGGTTTAAAACTTCTTGTCCTGGCCTTCCTGTCATACCAAAATTTCATTTTCTCTTGGGCACATCCCAAATTCTCTTTTGCTAATTCATAAGCCTTATGCAGCCTATCTCTAAACTTCTGCACATAATCTAATACATTCATTTGAGGATCATCACCGATCCATTTTTCTTTCAACAGAGCCAACGGCCCACGAACATTATGTCCAAACACTAACTCAAAAGGACTAAATCCTAGTGATTCTTGAACTGACTCTCTAGCTGCAAACAACAGCAAATGTATTCCTTCGTCCCAATTTTTCTCGCTATCATAGCAATATGTTCTCATCATATTCTTTAAAGTAGCGTGGAATCTCTCTAAAGCTCCCTGAGATTCTGGGTGGTATGCAGACGACTTAATTTGTCTTGTCCCCAGTTCACCAATAACTTGTTTAAACAGTCTCGACATAAAGTTACTGCCCTGATCAGACTGTATTTCTTTGGGCAATCCAAATAAAGTAAAAAACTTTACCAGAGCTTTCACAATACTCTGTGTCTTAATATTTCTAAGAGGAATCGCCTCAGGAAATCTAGTGGATGTACACATTATGGTTAATAAATATTGATTTCCTGAGCTGGTCTTTGGCAAAGGACCAACGCAATCAACGATAACCTTAGAAAAAGGCTCCCCACAAATTGGAATTGGCTGTAATGGGGCCATTCTTTTTCCAGCTCTTGGTTTTCCCACTATCTGACATGTGTGACATGTATTACAAAAATAAGCCACATCCTTGTTAATTCCTGGCCAAAAAAAATGTCTCGTTATCCGATCATTGGTCTTCCTTATACCCAAATGGCCACCCAGAGGTAAATTATGGGCCATGGCAAGTATCTCGTGCCTATATGGTTTTGGAACCACAACTTGATAAACAACCGCCCACTCTTCCGTTGCGCGGACATCAATGGGTCTCCATTTTCTCATAAGTACTCCATCTTTTATGAAGTACCCTTTTGGTACTTTATTAAGTTCTACGTCGCTCAGAACTTGATCCTGCAATGGCTGTAAGCTAGGATCTAAGCCTTGTTCTTTAATTAACTGGTCTCTATCATATGATAAATTCTTATCTTCCCGCATAACATCGGAATGACTGACATCATCTTCATGTAATATGGATCCTAGAAAAGTATTAGAAAGATCACAAGAATTATCTACACTGGATTCCGTCGACCTATCTTCTTTGCAAATCTCTTCACTGTCACCTGACTGCTCTTCCTTTTTAGCCATAGCTCGAGTCACCGCACATGAAGGATATATATTTGTATCTTCACTTTCGTCATCAGTACTAGGTTTTGAAGTCAACTGCACAGTAGGTATTTTCCTAGCACCGGCAAGATCATTTCCTAACAATAGAGATACTCCCTCTATTGGCAAACCAGACTTAAGTCCAACTACCACTCGACCTGTTATAAAGTCTGACTTCAAATAAATTTTATGCAAAGGTACAGAGCTAAAGACTCCCTCTATACCCTGTATAAGACTAACTTCTCCAGTATTTGAATCATCATTAAAATCTAGAACATTATCTAACAGGAGGGACTGGGAACATCCAGTATCCCGCAATATTTTTAATGGTATGGGGTGGGAATTTTCCCCAAGAGACACTAGACCCTCTGACACAAATGGCAGAAACTCTTCCCTTATGGTCTCTAACTTCATTGGGTTACGAGGAGCGTTTATAACTTTCGGTCTTTCCACAAAAGCTATAGGGCCAGTCTTTTTTTTTCCAAGAGCACGACAATCCCAGCTTCTATGGCCTAATCCCCCACAGTTATTACATTTTGATCCCTCGTTCCTCCAATCTCTTCTCTGGAAATAATCTCTTCCACCAGGACCAGGTCTTCTCCCATCAAAACTACTGGATCTCCTGTCCTGAACTCTATCCGATCTACTGAGCCCAAATCTACTCTTATGAGTTAATGTAAACTCGTCAGCCAGTTTAGCGGCATCTTGGGACGTCTTTATTTCTTTCTCATTGAGGTACGTCTTTATTTCATCACGGATTCCCGTTTTGAAGTCCTCTAGTAATATGAGCTGTTTAAGCTTTTCATAATCTTTACATACCTCCATCGAGGAACACCATCTCTCAAAAAATACCTCTTTTTCATGAGCAAACTCGATATAGGTTTGACTGTCAATTTTTTTATAATATCGGAACTCTTGCCGATAGGCTTCCGGTACTAATTCATAGGCTTTTAATATCGCGTCCCTCACACGGTCATAATTCCCCGCGTCTTCCATGGAAAGGGCCGAAAAGGTCTGTTGTGCTTTACCCCTTATTACACTCTGTAACATTAATGGCCAATGTTGTTTGGGCCAGTTCAGACTAAGGGCCACCTTCTCAAAATGTTGGAAGTATTTATCCACTGCCCTCTCATTAAAGGGGGGAACCAATCTTACTTCTCTACTCGCTAGAAAACTAGGTTCATGTGATCTACTAGTAACACCCAATCTGGCTTTTTCTAGCTCATGCTGTCTTTCTCTTTCTTTTTCTTTTGTCTCGTGTTCTAGCTTTTTCAGCTCTAGCTCGATTCGCATCTTCTCTTTCTGTAACTCAATATTAACTTCAGTTACTGATGCCATAGTTTCAAACTGAGCTAGGTCGTTTTCTTCGAACACATCATCGTCCACATAATACTCCGCAATATATCTCGATATTTCTGCTTTTCTTAAGCTAGCTTCTACCTAATCGAGTCCTAATCTCTTACTAATCGTCAATAACTCCGGTTTCCTGAAGGTTAAGAAACCCTCCGGTCTCGGTGACGTTAGAAAGGTATTTATCTCCATGGCCGCTGGTCTGACTTACAAAAATATGTCTACAACTTGGAAAACACTCGTTTGTGTCCTAACAGTTTACATCCCGGACGATTCACGTCCTATCAATTCAAATCAATTCAAATCAATTTCATATCAATTTCAGATCCCGGACGATTCACGTCCTAACAGTTTATAAAAGATCAAATCCCGGACGATTCACTTCCTAACAGTTTATAAAAGATCAAATCCCGGACGATTCACGTCCTAACAGTTTATAAAAGATCAGATCCCGGACAAGTTATATACGTCCTATTTATTTACGATCAAATCCAGATCCCGGACGAGTTAGATCCTATCAATTCAACTTTCAAATCCCGGACGAGCCCCCAATTGTCACGATCACGTGCGTGAAGATGGTCACGACCACGTGTGTGATGAGTACCTAACTTATTTACCTTTCAAACCCAGCTAACAAGCCAAGCAAGCAGACCAGCAATCAACGGACACATGGAGTGAAATTTAAATTAAACGATATTTAATTATAAATGCATGACAAAACTTATGTCAAAACATTCAACTCATGATAATCACAAAAACAGAGATATTTCAAATTTACTCTTGGGGATCATGGCTATTCTCTATTCCCCGTTTCACATCTAGATCTAATCCCTCTGTCCATAAACTTAACTACGTATACTTAATAGTCTCTGTCAACAGCTGCCCTCCTCGTTGATGCAGTTTCACGTCTCCAGAGTTCACACGATCCTTTCTAGATCTCTAACTTCGACGATAAAAGGGGAAACAGACGCCCCTGGCTTCTCACAAATAAGAACACACAGTTCACACCCGCCATCGTAGATTACTAGCTCCTTGAGGGGTTATCATCCCGTCCTCAAGACTCTTCTTCTGCAAACACACAGCACATCGACGGTTCACACCCGCCATCGCAAATCACGAGCTCCTGAAGGGTTCCCGTCCTATCATCAGGACTCCTCAACTTCTGCAAACACACAGCACATCGACGGTTCACACCCGCCATCACAAATCACGAGCTCCTGAAGGGTTCCCGTCCTATCATCAGGACTCCTCAACTTCTGGTCCCCATGGCACGACCTTCCACTTGTCGCCCGGACCGATAAATGCTTCTTATTGGGAAATACATGTGAACATCATGGATCCCTCACACGCCTAACACTTCTGGTCCCCACTGGCACGACCTTCCACTTGTCGCCCGGACCGATAAATTCTGCGTCTTCCTTTAGGAACGAATAACTTTGGGAACCTCGTGTGTCGAGCTTCTCCTCTACTTATACTCCCGAGGTCTTTGCACACGCGACTAGTTTAAAGCGAGTCGTGTGTATCTATTCACGCTCGTCAACAATGTTAAAAACCGTGTTTTCCCCTGCTAAGCTCACCCCCCTAGACTCGTGGCGCACAAGGCCACCGACCTTCCTCGTGATATTTAATCTTTCATGCTCGACAACAACTTTAAACTCCCCTTCTCCCCTACTAAGTCTACCCCCTTTATACTCGTGGCGTACAAGGTCATCAACCTTAATCGTGACACTCTGTTATTAAAAAAAGAAAAAAAACAAGAGAAAAGAAACAGAACTTTATGGTCTAAGCAATGGCGGCTTCAGCGTGATAGATTGACGCACACAAAATTGCTCAAGGAACGTCGTCTCTACCCAAGTGACTTCAACACCTACCTAAGAATGGATGAAGACACTTACATGGAGCTCCTGTCGCTACTTGCACCCCTTATTACAAAGGAAAACACAGTGATGACAGAGGCCATTTCTCCTCATGAGCGCCTCACATCTATTTTGTGGTTTATTGCCACAAAAAAGAACTACGAGGACTTGAAATTTTCAACATGTATATCACCCCAAGCATTAGGGAAAAATCATCCCCGAGACATGCAGAGCGATTTGCAGCTCCCCCTCCCCCCGAGATTTAGTTACGTGGATAAAAAAACATAATTTTCGATTTTCAAGAATTTTTCAAGCAGACATTATGGTTTTTGGTATCAAACCTATAGTAAACTTGGCGCTGATTACAATCCGAAGACAAAAAAGCAAAAAACGGTAATTTTTTGTCCACTTTTTCTCCGCCATTCGCTCTGACCTCCAATCAGAGACGAAGGAGCATCCAGAAAACCCGGACTCAGGCCAGGCGTCGGACCAGCACCCAGGTTATTTGCAAAATTTTGCCCGCACACGCTACGCTGGGATTTTCGTCCGTTTTACAAATTGGATGTTCGGACCTGGGTAGAGGACCCAACGTCTTATGTGGGCCTTAACGCAGGGCGAACCTTCCTTCGTCCTCTACGTGACAGGCCATTTCCCCTTCTTTGCTGTTTGTGTAAAACTTTAACCGTCCATAGATAGGGACAGAAGCTAGTACTAATCACAAAAAAAAAAAATTATAATGAGTGTCACGAGCAGAGTTAGGGTCTTGGGGATGTTACGACTGCACGAGAGGCAGCTAACTCACACTCGGACACAACCACACAAGAAAAGTATTAAATAACTAGAGCGTATATATGTCAGGCCGGTCAGGCCATAGTTTACATAAATATTAATAACAAAACAAAAGACAATAGAGGTATATATTCAAACCAAAAAAACTCTAATTAATAACTTAACCAATGATATTCATGTAACTATGGAGGTACTGCAATCAATAGCAAATAGGTATATTATACGAAACTAGATATCAATTTAAAGTGACAGTTGAGTCGCCACTGGCCAGTCGCCAGGCAAACTCTCCATAAATCATATGGGCTTAAATGTTAGGAGAGCCCAGTACGTTCAAAGCCTACAGAAGCACTCTTCGGCTTGTAGGTAATTTAAGCAGTTGCCAAAAGACTATATTTTATGCACAATCACTATTCAATTCATCAACAATGTGCTATATTATTCCAATCATACTATGGCAATAGATCTATGATACAGGACACTCGTGGTCGAGTGCCAGCTGGGGTTTCCTTAGTCTTCCTATGAGGCTGTAGTTCTCTCTCTATCTCCGATCTCTATTATACTTGAATAAATAAGATATATTACCATTGCTCACGCCAATTGGGAGGCGCGAACATCAATATAGCGCAGCGTGGGCTTTCAAAGGTCAGCCCACTCAGACCTTTCTTTCTAGAGCTCAGTCAGTCCGTTAGCAAGGACTTCTTGTCTTCAAAGCACACAGTTCAGGTACTGGTCGACCGGAGATACTTCACGACACGATGCTTCTGCTCGCCTGTATTCACCAAATCTGAACGTTACACGATGTTATATACTATCTAACTACCCAGCGTGCTAGTCCGCTGGCCCAATTAGTTCAGCTATCTCATAGGTCGAAACCTCCCACCATTTTAATTGTAGTAATACGTCTGCACTATTCTACCAGCCAGTTAACGTGCAAAAACTTGTCTAGTCATACTTAACAATGTCAACTATCCCCACCTTGTTTCACCCCTACTCCATTACTTATTAATCACGAACATTAAAACCCACAAGCGTGAATCTAACAGTTTAACTTTACATTTATTTACTCACCAACTATAATTTGGCGAGGACCGTTCAAGGCCACCAGCCAATTTCTCATGGCCCTGGTAAAACAACAACAACTCACTCTCTGCGTGAGTTTTAACAACATCTGAATCATGACAATGAGCCATGGTGAAAATGTACGCGCAAAGATAAATTATGATTACTTGTGGGGCTGTCCATCGGTAGCTTCTCCCACGCGTAAAATTCTCCAGGAAGTTTCATCCTCTTCGGGTCAGGAGAGTTATTGAAGTCACATCGACTGGCCCAGCTTTCAGCAAATTTCTCTAGATCGGTCTCCCATTCCTGGAAAGAGAAAGCACGCCGTCGACACGATAATGGTCATATTGTGCTGGGAAGAAGCAAGTAGGCAGACAGAATAATAGCAGAATGGAGGGCAGAAGGAGACCCTACTTTAGGCGCCTACCAACCATACATCCTGAAGACAGAATTACGTCGTAAGTGAATGAATACGCTTTAGAAATAGAGATAATCACTATAACTAATGTGTTCCATTGGCCCAGTACATCATTTTTTGTTGTTGCTATTATTATCATTACTGGTGTTCCTTTATGAACTTTTGTGAACGAGATAAAAGAGAAAAGTGTTAGTTTTATTAATCTCAAGTATTCCGATTCCAACTCACTTTTCGGACATATTCTCTCAATCTCTCTCTCTCTCTCTCTCTCTCTCTCTCTCTCTCTCTCTCTCTCTCTCTCTCTCCCTCTCTCTCTCTCTCTGTCTCTGTCTCTCTGTCTCTCTGTCTCTCTCTCTCTCTTTCTTTCTCTCTCTCTTCCTGGAGTACGAAGTTGTATGAGAATTTTCACAGGGTCGTCCGTGTAAAAATTCAGATTTGTTTTTTCTTTTCTATTTTCTTTTTCATTTGAATCTTACTCAAAAGCATGATTATGGCACCTACAACTTTGGTGGTTAATTAAGCAAAACGTGTAACCACACAGAATACAACAAACTCATTTAATGTAGCTGGAATCAACAACAGACCTTCTTAAAATGGCCCCTACTCCGTTCTTCTCCTCTTTAGTTGTCCTACCAAAATCAACGATGCACTGGCAAATTCAGACGTCAAAAGGAACGGTCACTGTCATATATATATATATTTTTTTACACAGGCCCGCCTTTCTCCGAGTTCAAAACCCACAAGTATCCAGTTACGTGTTAAATTTTGTCTTTCTGTTCGTAATGACTGTAGGGCCAGGGCTTCCAGCAGAGTTTTCGGCAAAGGTTTCAAGGTAGATGCTTTCGACACAGCTCAGCAACACGTTGTCATCAAAGATAGTATGTATCCAAAAATAATATGTATTTCATGAATATCTGAGTTTCAGAGTTTAAGTTTTCAAGTTAATGAGGGTTAAGGTTAGTTTAAGATTTCACGTTAGCTTTAACAACCGAAGCCAAACCTCAGCCAGCCAACGTGTACGCTGAAGCGATAGTGCATTTCAGGCTTAAATTATGATATCACAGTGGAACAACTGGCTCCCTATTCCATCCCATCTTACGAACTCCCTCTCCCGTATCCCCTTCCTTTTCCCCCCTTTTCAATGTGTTGAACATAGGTTGAACACTAGAAATATGCCGACTTTGTTATCATACCCAAACTTCAAACTGACAGATTGCAGATGAAGTATTCACATTTGCGGCATTTCTTGCCAGTATACACAACTTTAATATTCTTTGTTGAATTTGTTGATGAGAACCCCTTTGGACACGAATAGAGTAGGGCTTTACCATCTTAAAACCTGGTCCTGCATCTTAGCGTAACGGAATCGGCGGTCAGTGTCAGATTTACACCTTGGGGGGGGGGGGGGGGTCTGCAGGTTTAGTGAGCCACTCATGTGCAGAAATTAATATGCACGGCAACGCAATTAATACACACATTAAAGTTCGTTTATTGCATTTACTTGGAACTAACAAGTTTTACCGTCATAGACATATTAAATGAGTTATACATCTGATGTAAATACGCCTATTATATATTTCAGTAACTTGCAACCTTTGGCATGACTAACTGACCAAACTATACACTCTTCAGGCCTTAAATTTGACAGGAAGGTGGCAATTGAGCTAAGGAAGATGATGGCTATAATCAAAAGTTGCTTACTTCAAGCATGTATTAAAAAAAAATAACAATGTTCATTGCTAAGTAACATCTGTATTTTTGCATATTTGTTTCGTAATATATAGTACCGTGCATGTCATAAAAAGTAACCGTATCAAGCGTTCAGTTTGGTGTGTAGTGTTCTGGTGCGCATGAGTTCTGAAGCAAGACTGTAGTTTATTACTTTTATTATATGAGAGAGAGAGAGAGAGAGAGGGAGTGGGGGGGGGGGGGGGTGGGCACATGATTGTTTACTCCGGGTCATCCATTGTATACATGTGTCAGTTTTGGGTTTGAGTTTGGGTGTGGGTTTTGACGATGCATCGGCACGGCCACTTTACGCCTTTCATCTTGAGCGCTTTATTGTTTGGCATTCAGAGCTGCATCAATTTGAATTTCACACATAGAATTAAATAGTTATATTTTTGTATAGAAGAGGTCGTCCTCAAGCAGGTAGGGGGGGGGGGGCGGGGGGGGGGGTCCTGAGCATTATTTTGATCCCTTTGCCCCCTTATACATAAGGCCACGTCATCAATTATATTCGTAGTTTAATATGAGTGATAATTAGTCTGCTTTTTCCTTGTAATTTGATATACACCTTACCATTATCCGTATGTTTGACGCGCTCTGTTCCCTCACCATCAGTTTCCGGTAAGAATTATGAGCATCAAGTACAGCATTTTTCTCCTCCTCTGCAAGCATTCGTCCAGAAACACAGAGCAGACACATCTGGAGCATTGTCAGCAAGGCCAGTAACCAGGATAAAAGAAGCGCCATTTTTTTTTTGTACCTTTTTTTTTTTTATTATTGGCCAATGGTTGGTGAGCATTGCAAAATAATGGAAATAATTAACTGAGACAATAATCTTAATATATAATGGAGCTAGGTTTGTTTAGTGAGACGGCTCTGAAACCGCTAACTGAAAGAAAAACATAAAAATTGGTAGATAGATGTGGGTTATCTTGCCGGTTTGCGTGCATTTAGTATGAGGAGATACAGACGGGGCGAGGAAAGAGTGTGCGACAAGGCCGTACGAACCCGACAAATAATTGATATGGAACCAGCTGGCCACTGGGACAGTTAGTAGAAAACCTGCAGATGGATCTGGTGAGGGGGGGGGGGGGGGCACTCCGGGGGATGCCCGGCAGGTTTGTCAGTTTGAATCGGGGAAATATCGTCTTCTCGACCCGCCATTTTCATGAAGAACTGGAAACTACACTGTTTAAAGAAAGAATGTGGTTAGGGGTACTTAAAGAAATATGTAGCTTAGTAGATGGAGTACCGGGTACTGTTCGCTGAGTACTCACTCATCGCCAGACTTGGCTTTATAGGTAGAATGCGCATATCCGCCATCTTGTCTGTCCGGACCCATGCTCCACCATGGCGATGAGGCAATGATTTTGATTCGTTAGCTGATTTGCACTGTGAGCACTTTAGGCGTCTCGAACCAATCGGCGGCAAGTCTTAAAAAAGTTCACTACAGTAAACAATGACAGGTCTGTATACGCACTTGGGAGACGTTCGGTCAATTCTTTCACTTCCTTTCCCTTGTTTACACGGATGGTAGGGAATCTGACCAGCGTGGATCCATCCTTTCCACCCCTGTCATAACAGTCAACTGCAATGCAACCGGGGGACATTCTAACAGCTCAGACATATCTCGAAGTTACACTCATCAGCTGATCCGCCCGGCATCTTGTTTGGCGGAAGTACAAAACAAAAACACTCTGTGGCGTCATGCGCATTCTACCTATAAGATCAAAGAGAGAAAGATAGGGGAGGAGGGAGAGTGTAGAGGGGAAGGAGATACTGATGAAAAGAAAGAGATGGAGAGAGGGAGCGGGAGGATGAGAGTCAGAGATTTGGGGGTGGGGGTGGGGGGGTGGGTGCAGAGCATGAGAAAATAGAAATATTGGAGATGTAATATGGGGATAGAGGAGAGTTGATAGACATGTATTGTAGAAAGAGCTGGGGTGCTTAGAGAGAATGCAAGGGAATGGGGAAGGGAGAGAGAGAGAAGGGGAGGCGAGATTAGTTTGGGAGGAGGTGCATAATATGATGTATTCGGTGATAATATTTCAAGGGTGCGAGTTTAGGAAAGTTCTTGCGCACATGTGTGTGTGGGTGCGGGGGTGGGGGTGGGGGGACAGTTAACACTTGGCGATTAAGACTCAGAACAAGAAATTGGTGCTCGATAACAGGTGTGTACCTCGTACGGTACTCCTTCGATTAGTGTTATCTCCAGCAACGCCGGGTTGCCCATCTAGGTAGCCTTGATCATTTTTGTTGTTGTTGTTGTTGTTCATTTGGTTCTCTCCTTTCAAAGAAAGTTACTGTGCGGGTAGTGGTGTTAAATAATAATAATAATAATAATAATAAGATGCTCAAGAGGAGGAACGTTGTTTTTAATGAAAGGCGTCTTCTATATCTCACAAAACCCTTGCACCGCTCATAGAGATAGACAAACACCTGTAACTAAATCACACGTTACTATATATATCTTTATTAAATAAAAAAAAACTGGGGGGAATAATTCTTATTGTGCAATTTTGCCTGCCTGAAAATTGTTCGTTTTTTTTTTTTTTTTTCACTTGACAAAGGCGAAAGCCGAAAATTTATGCATTTTCTGTCTTCTCTTTAGTTTGCTTTGTACTGTTTGGGTTTTATTTCTCACGCGGGGCTTCGCAACATACAACCTTTTCTTTTTGCTCAATTTTGACTCTATTTATACTAACTGTAAACACCACAAAATTGATGACCCGACGTGATCATGACTGAAGAAATCCTCGACCGTTTAAGCCATCTGGTCACTACGACACCAAGCCAACAACAAGAGGCCATAGGCCTTAACGCAGTGTCACTAAAACTTCCTGACTTTTGGACAAAGTCACCCGAAGGCTGGTTAGCCAGGATAGAGTCACAGTTTGGCATTAAGAACATTACGAATGACCAAACAAAGTATGACTACGTTGTGAGTACCTTAGATGTTAATACAGCCGAAGAGGTACAAGCTGTGCTTGTGAACCCCCCTTAAGAGAACAAATATGAACATCTGAAGGCGTCTCTCTTAAAGACGTTCGGAAAGAGCCAGGCCCAGAAAGATGCAGAACTTTTAAACTTAGCTGGACTTGGGGACCGGAAGCCCACCGCTCTCTTAAGAAAAATCAACGCTCTTAACGATGATCCAAAAACACTAAAACGAGCTCTATTCTTGGCTAATCTTCCAACTGAGATAAAAACGGTATTAGCAGGCCATGACATTGACGACACTGAGAAACTGGCAGAACCGGCAGATAGAACCTGGGAGGCTCGCTCTGCGGGTTTCGGAGTATCGAGTGTGAATACGGAGAGGCTACTTCCTGAACAACTTTACGTGGCGCCAGTAACAGGCGAAGTAAACGCCTTCAACATGAGGCGTAAGAAACCAGGTATCGGTACACCCAAGACTCGCTACAACCCAGCGATATGCTTCTACCACGAGAAGTTTGGGCCTAGTGCTCGTCGCTGCCAACCTGGGTGCAAATGTGCAGGTCTAGTCACCAACAATAAACTGCGGGAAACGGTGCAGCCGGTCACTAGGCGTGTCAATGGCCGGCACACTCACCCCTAAAAACACGCTATCAGTCTACGATCATCAGTCTAACACAAAATTCTTGGTCGATACGGTAGCAGAGATATCAGTCTACCCCATGTCTAGACTAGACAAAGCAAAGACAGCAACGGGTTACCTTACAGCAGCCAACGGCACGTCAATACCTATCAGAGGCAAAGAGAGCAAAACTCTCACTGTAGGTAAAAACAAGTCTTTCCGGCATGAATTTTTCCTAGCAGACGTCACCCGCCCTATTTTAGGGGCAGATTTCTTTACTTCCAATGGACTGATTATAGATCTTAGAGGAAAACGCCTCTTTACAAATGACAATATTGAGATTGTTTTAA
This sequence comes from Onchidella celtica, assembly GCA_963931925.1. Taxonomy (NCBI): domain Eukaryota; kingdom Metazoa; phylum Mollusca; class Gastropoda; order Systellommatophora; family Onchidiidae; genus Onchidella; species Onchidella celtica. Next base: position 32,812,753 of record OZ007570.1, read on the forward strand.
AAGACGCGTCATTCCCTCTCTCCCTGGCAGGTATGTCCCTGACCCCAAACACCAACTTCAACACTCCGCTCCAGCAGTTCCCAGAACTCACAACCCCACACTTCGATTCTCAAATCAACAAACATGGGGTAGAACATCACATCATCACAACTGGCCAACCAGTGCATGCTAAGCCACGACGCCTTGTTCCAGAAAAACTCGCAATGGCCAAAGCTGAGTTTTTGAAAATGGAAGAAATGGGCATCATACAGCGCTCAAAATCCCCATGGTCGTCACCGCTACACATGGTTCCAAAGTCATATGGCCAGTGGAGACCATGTGGAGATTACAGACGGTTGAATGCAGCATCAGAAGATGATCGCTACCCATTGCCGCATATACAAGACTTTAACAGCAACCTAAACGGATGCACCGTATTTTCAAAAGTTGACCTTGTGCGAGGTTACCATCAAATTCCAATGGCAGCATCTTCCACACATAAAACTGCAGTGCCAACCCCTTTCGGCCTCTGGGAGTTCACCGCATGCCCTTTGGCCTAAAAAATTCTGCACAGGCGTTCCAGCGTCTCATAGACGGAATTTTGCGGGATGTGCCGTTTGCCTTTGTATAAATCGATGACATCCTAATTGCCGAAGAACATGCTGTGCATCTTCAAGAGCTATTCCACCTTCTGTCAGAGAACGGAATGGTCCTTAACAAAGAAAAGTGCATTTTCGGAGTCTCAGAACTAGACTTTCTCGGCCATCGAGTGACAACCAAGGGTATTATACAACCTCTTCCCGACAGAGGCCTCCTTGCTTAACTATGATGCACCTACAGATCGCACAAGTCTTCAAAGATTTCTAAGTTTGGTGAATTATTATCACCGTTTTCTGCCACACATATCTGACCATCTGGCTCCGCTTCACGCTCAAGCTAGTGGAAAAGGGCAGAAAATCGAGTGGTCTGTTGACTGTCAGTCAGCCTTCGAAAAAACAAAAAAAACTTTAAGCCAGACCACCCTTCTCCACCATCCCGACCCAGAAGCAAAAACAGTTCTTACAGTGGACGCCTCAAACACTGCAATTGGTGCACAGCTTAAACAAAACAGAGGTGGACAATTGGTGCCCATCGCCTTTTTCTTCCGGAAACTGTCTTCAGCCGAAAAGAACTACAGTGCCTTTGATAGGGAGCTCCTGGCAGCGCATAGTGCTATCAAACATTTCCGACATTTCCTTGAAGGTAGAAATTTTACCCTTCTTACGGACCATAAACCCCTAACCCAGGCACTTACAAGTCAAATGGAGCGATCGCCATGACAGAGTCGACACCTTTCCTTCATCGCTGAGTTCACAACCGACATCCAGCACATCAAAGGGAAGTCAAATGTCGTGGCGGACACACTGTCTCGTGCCACCATATCACACATATCAGACATCACTTTGGAACATGCTAGCAGCAACATTGTTAATGCCCTTTCTCAAGACCTGCCAACAACAACAGATACACCGAGTCCCCTTGCAGGAGATTTTCAACGTCTATCCCTTGACCAAGAACAATCAGGTGAGATGCCACAATACGGTAGTCCAGACACCAGTCTACAGATACAACGCATCCAAACAGAAGGTGCATTAGTGTTGTGTGACGTCTCTACAGGTGTACCTAGACCAATTCTACCTCAATCATGGACTCGCAAAGTGTTCGACTGCATTCATTCTCTATCTCATGCAGGAGTACGCTCGACTCAACACGCCATTAGTCAACGTTTTGTGTGGTGGGGCATGAAGAAAGATATCAGCAAATGGTGCAAAGAATGTCACGCGTGCCAAGTAGCAAAAGTACACCGCCATACAAAAGTGCCCCTCACAAAACGACCAGCCCCATGTGCGAGATTCAGAAGCCTCCACGTTGATCTAGTGGGCCCATTGCCTCACAGCCAGGGTATGACCTACCTCTTCACTATCATAGACCGCTTCACCAGATGGCCAGAAGCCACCCCCCTTCCTGATGCTCAAGCCATCACATGCGCACAAGCCTTAATCCACCGTTGGATCTCTCGTTTTGGAGTGCCCGAAGAAATAACTTCAGACAGAGGCCCCCAGTTCACCTCTTCCTTGTGGGCAAAGTGCAACAAACTCATGGGAATCCGCCACAACACGACAACATCTTATCATCCACAGAGCAACGGTATGGTCGAGCGGTTCCACAGACAGCTTAAGGCTTCAATAAAAGCCCGTACATCCGGCAATGCCTGGTTTGCAGAACTGCCAATCGTACTGCTGGGTATTCGCTCTTCGTGGAAAGTGGACCCTGGATGCTCACCTGCAGAGTTAGTGTACGGTACAACTCTCCGCCTGCCCGGCGAATTCCTACAACCTGTGGGGAGCCGGACTTTCGACCCGGACTCCTCGTACCTCAAACAGTTGCAACGAACTATGAGAGAAGTAGACCTACAAGGATCGTATTAAGTGCTTTCCTAGATCTAATCGTATTCTATTTATACTAACTGTAAATACGCACAAAAATTTCTTACTCGAGGCTTTGCTACATACAACATTTTCTTTTTGCCCAATTTTGACAATGCTTATAGCCTTGCTGCGACCCCACAATTTTCTGTTTTTTTTAAATAATATTTCGCCAATACCCGTTGGTGCATTTCCATGGAGCGTAAGAACTTACAAACGGCCCTATAATAATAGTTTCAGTTAGCCGACCGAAAAATATGAACAAAGCACAGTAAACAGATATGCATTCTATTAATTACTATCTTTGGTAACGGCGGTCTCTTTCAATTCTTGTTTACTGCAGCGACCTAATTTTGCGATTTGGCGGATATGAGATCTCTCTATAGGCACATACTCTCTGCCTCAACCTATATAAAAGTTGCAAAACAATCGAGAACTCCGAGATAAGCACAACATCTTTTTGCCCGTTTTTGACACAACACCTTAGTGGACTGACTTAGCCTGAAAAAACCACTAAAACCTGCACTTCTGATTAGAAAGGAACTACTTGGCATAGCAATACCTTATACCAAACCAAAACATTTTAGGGTAGGACACAAGTTGTGGCTGCATTATTTGACCCTAATTTGCATAAATTAAAAATGGCCGCCACAAAAAAACAATGAAAACCATAATAAGTTATATTTCTCAGTCCAAAAAAAGGGACAAATATAATTTTGGTATCCTCACCATGGTTTTCAATGGTGGAGAATTCGATGCAATGAAAAAAATTGCCATAAAATCAAAAATGTTTTTATTAAAAATTCAAATAACAACCTGATAACCCCAAATTGACTGTCGTATAAAATAAAATAAGTAAAAAAACAACAACAACAAAACAGCAAATGTAACTTAATGTTTCCAGAATAAAATCGTGTAATTAAATGTTTAGTGTGCTAAAAAGAATAAAATGTAATATAATCATAAATAACACCAAATTAAATTGGAATTTACATAAATCAAAGTGCGTCTGGCATATGACTCATAAAATTTAAAAAATGCATAAGGTATAATCAGCATCTTCTTTTGCATCGAAGCTCGTACAATGAATGAAAGAAATAATAGCTCATAGTATTCAAATATCTCCTTTGCACAAACTGAAAATATTGTAATAACAGTGGAATGACATGATAAAACTGCAAGAGATACAAATGGAAGGCATAATATAGTGGAATGAAAAAAAAAATCTATAAGCTAAAGTACACTGATAGTCTTTAATTACTATGTGACCATAATTCATGTCAGCAGAACAGTCTGTAGCCACGAAGACATGGGTAGTAATTACTCACTTAAGAATTATGCATTAAATATTCTATTGATTATTCTTGTTTCACACAACTGTGTCTTCAATAACACATAATTTGCTGTGTACGATTTACTTGACTGGATTGTAACAAGTTCCCCGACAAGCACACAATGTGCTGCATTTTACCTTGGCTGCACAACATTTACAAGGTGGTTTGCACATCTTCTAGCAATGGCAAGTAACAAGAGTTTGAGTTTTGGAAATCAATGGTTTGGTTAACCATAGAGGCTGCCATCTATTGGTATCACTTTCCTTCATCCAACCCCATTTTGAAGGATCAGGCACAGCAGGGCAATTGATCAAAGTTTGTCAGTATATATGACCTGCTTGATATGCAGCCCGAAGAGTGTGTTGCAAGAGAGCACCTTTTGAGGGGGGGGGGCATATATGTTTAAACTATTTGCCTTTGTAAATGAAAAGTTCAAGGCGAGTAGCATTGACAGATGTGATCTCTGAGGAATTGTCATAGAGTCGGACAACAAATGCCTCTATGTAGGACATGATATTATCATCAATGCATGGGTCTGGAAATTCTTGCCACAAAGCTGTTCTCTTCCCCTTCTCGTAAAATGCTGAAGTGGTGTCGCACCCTGTCAGGGAGTGAAATGCTAACAAAGCTCGAGACTTTGCTGGGCCCAGGTGTTGTGCAATACGGTGAGCAGGAATGTGCCTGTGCGCCTTACGCCCCGCGCGCACTATGTTAAAATTAACCACTCGTTCAATGCAAACAATCTTTCGCGTGGCGTGCAGCACGGTAAACTCTTTGCCAAGCAAGCAAAAATCTGCGTTTGCACGCCGTGCAGCAGGCAAAACGGGATAGTGCGCGCAGCCCCTTACCAGATCCAAAGGAAATCCATAACTCATCAAGACAGAAGAGATCTTGAAAACATGAGACAACAATAACCACAACATCACTGTCACTGGAACGAATTATGATCCGTTTGAAATCATGAAGTGTGGCATCAGGAACATGGATGAAAACGCGGGTATCTGCTTCTTTGTGTGTATAGGGAGCAAGCCCTTGTGATGTTGATCTGACAGGAGAACTGAGCACATTTTCTCTAAATGTAGAAACTATTTCTTTGCCTTCTATATATGTTCTGGATTTGTTCTGCTAATATAGAAAACAACTCTGTTTTGTTTGCATCAGCATGCAAAAAAGTGTGCCACTTTCCTGGCATTCTGGAAGATAATGTCACACGTCACCAGGCACCTTCACCTCGTCTTTGCCGAGTACCAAACTTCAGGCTCTCAGGTTTGTATATGTCCATTACAACATCCAGTCGAGAAACATTTTGAAGGCAAGAAAGAATGTAAGCTACAAAAACATGGTCAGCATATTCCTTGAATATTGACACAAGACCCGGCCTTAATGACTGTACAAAAAAAGCTCCACCGAAAATCATAACATAGGCGGTGGGGGTCGAAGCTGAAAATTCTACCTCTGATTCCAAGCATTTTATGATTTCCGATTTGGTTCCTTTGTGCATCTGGTCTGCTGAAGAAAGGCTTGGTGGAAATTCACTATTCTCGTGAAAAAAGATGTCCTCATCAATTTCCCTTCCTGCATGACCTGAACGCATCATGTGCACTACCCTAGGTCTTTCCTCTCTGAGAGATGCAATGTCAGACTTTTCTTTGCTCTGTGGAAATTTGGTTGAAAAGAGTGGCAATTTGTTGGGGTGAATCTTTGCTGACAATGGAATTGAAGTTTTTTGTATTCGCTGTGAAAAAAATTCATCATACTTCTGGCTTCCAGTTTCAGTGATAGTCGACACTGTGCTAACAATATTGTGGCCCATGACTTGAGATGTCTCTAGTGAGACCAGATCACCGGTATCTTCTAAAAATGGATTGTCTAATTCAGGAAATGCATTGATCAACGAGTTTGTGTCTTCTTTGAAAGTTTCTTGGACATTTTTGTACTGCTCATGTTGTTTGTTTTTTAAGGACGGTGGAGTCAGCTCAAATTCTTCTGTTATTCGTGCGAGCACGGTCCTGCAATCATAAACCTTCTGAGAGCTTTAGGGTCTTCAGTGAGTCTAATAACACCACCATCATCTTTTACTGTGCAAATGAGCTGCTCATGCACTTGGTCAAGAGCGAGACAGGAGAAATATCGTCTGTCTTCTGCCCAACAAATCTCCCCTCTACAAACTCTTTGTAGATCTGTGGATGCATTTCCTCCAATGCATTCATGTCTCGCAAGTGAATGGGCCGATTGCGTGCACAATGTATATATATGGTCTAGAGCAAAAATCCATGGCATAAGGTGTTGAATTCTTTCAAGGTATAAATGAAAATTGGCTGTATGGCTTAAAGTGCAAAAATAAATTGAAATTTTGGGTAAAGCAGACCTTACAGGCAAATTTTATCCCTTCTAATGAATTCAGCACCCTTTTAAACATATATATATATATAGACACCTTTGGTGCATTTATGCCATATTTTGACTAGAAGTTATGTTTCTTTCTAATTGGTGGTACTGCTCCGTGGCGGCCTATTTTAATTTATGCAAATAAGGGTCAAATTATGCAGTCACAACTTGTGTCCTACCCTAAAATTTCTTAGATTGGTACAGGCTACTTGTGTGCCAAAAGGCACCTTTCTAATCAGAAGTGCAGGCAATGTTGCCTAAGTCAGCCCACTATCTAGGAAACACGCTGTTTTCACCAAAATCCTTGAAAGTAATGTACTGTGCGACGGGCCAATGAACTGACGGGTGTACAATGCTCGGAGATGACAACTTTCAGAGTTGAGCCTTACCTTTTCCACGCCGTCTTTCTAATTCTAGATCTATTCCTGTGCTAAAACTACCAATTCCTCTCCATGATGTTCTTGCCAGTGACATTCAAAACTGCGCGTTCACCCAGAAATGAAACACAGTGTACATGGTGCGCACGCCGCAGCTAAGAGTTACAGATGTGCACAGACTGCCTTGTGCTGCTAACCAAGCAAGATCTCGCAGTTAATTACACATAAAAATTATTCTGTTTCGATTTTATGTTTCCGATTGAAATCTTTTATTGTTCGAATGTTTTCTCTATTCCATTTTTCTTTTTTTTTTTCCTTGATTACGGCGATAGCCGAAATATAGAACATTAATTTCTGTCTTCTCTTTTAGTTTGCATTGCATCATTTGGGTATTATTACTTACTTTAACCGGCTACAGAACGGGCAGCTAGTGGTAATCATAATGTTAAAAATGTACTATGAGACCTGATCAAAATGGTGCTTGCCTCTCATGTCGAAGAGAGTCGGTGCAAGCATGTTGGAAATTCGGGGGAATTTCCTGACCCTGATTCTATAGTAGGTAAGATCGAGCAGGAGGACGAGGACGAAAAACTCGGACGGCCCGTGTGCACGTTGCAGATGGAAATCCAAAAGAGCAGGCCTAAACAAGTCCACTGCACGTGCAAAATTAAAAGAAAACTAATCCCTACTACCCCGCCCCCAATGGGATTGAACAGGTGTACCAAAAAAAACAACAAAAAAAACAAGAGAGGTGCAAATGCCAAGGGCAGATATCCTCCAAACTCAAGGATCTCAAAACAACCGTGATCAAAACATGCGTGTGAAGGCCGATTAATTATGATTACTTCTGGGAGTGCCTATCCATAGGTTGTCGCCTGCAAACAAATCGCCACCAAGGCCTAACCTCTTCCTGAGAGGAGTGTGGCCGAAAGCACATTGACCTACCCAGCTGTCAGCAAATTTCTCTAGCTCAGTGTTCCATACCTGGTAAGAGACAGTTTGAGTTTGAGTAAGCACGTCGATTGCAATAAGGGCCATGCTGTGCCAGGAAGAAGCAAGTAGACAGAGAGACAGACAATGTAGAAGAATGATAGAACAGAAGGAGACTATACCAGAAGAGCCCACCAACCACACACACCCTATAGATAGCATTTTTATGAACTTTTGTGAAAGAGATCCCCCTACTGTCACCTTATTTTTCTGACTGTCTGTCTGTCTGTCTGCCTGTTTGCCTGTGTGTGTGTGTGTGTGTGTGTGTGGGTGTGTGTGTGTGTGCGTGCGTGACCCCCTCTCTTTCTCTTCCTGGAGTATGCGAAGGTGGTGTAAGAATTCACATTCTTTTTTTTTTTTTATAAATCTTTCTGGAAAGCATGGATTTGGCACAAGGGACCTTTTTAATTACGCATGGGATACAACCAACACAAAAACAAACTCACTCAATACAGCTTTAATTATTTTAAATGAAACTTCATCAGACCTTTCTTTGAATGTCACTGTAACTGTGAGACCTCTTGTATGCCTATATAATATGATTTCTTCACGATAAAACGCCTCAAATATCCAGTTACTTTTTAAATTTTGTCTTTTAATCCATAACTAATTCTATCCAAACTGATCGGAAGTGTTCGGCGTATTTTCGAAGCACAATACATTTTTCAGTCAGGGCTTGATTTACATCTTGTAAACTTGTAGGTAAGACAAATCACAAAGGATGTCGCCATCCTGCTATGCGCTTTTTAGTTTCCATAGGTGACAATGACTGAAATAACAATTTTCACAGCAAAGACAAACTCAGAAATATTGTATTTAGAAAAAATTTATAATTGATTTAACTTTATTCCCCCCCCCCCCCTCGCCTCAAGATGTAAATCACATCTCGCGCTAAAACAACATAGTACGCGGAAGCTTTACATAGTGTAGGAGGGAGAAGGCAATGTCACGATACATGTGGTTAGTAAATTAAGCGCCTGGCTTAAAAAAATAATTTGTTCACCTGAATGGCCTGACTTGGGGACAGAAAAACCGCAGAGGTCTTGGGAAAATAATAAAACGTGTGTTAAACGGCATGTAAATTGCAGAAAATTCTTTACTTGGGGCTTTTCATTTAACAATAGAACTTGCTCCATATCATCACAAGTATAATCCAAATATCATACTAATAGGGGTGCTTTACGATTTATCCACCATTAATGTTGTTATTGCGTTCTTAAGTAAACACGATACACGTATTCAAAAGGACCCGACTGACCCGATCGCCGAGGTTATCGGACACACGTGGACGCGTGGACGAGTTCACTCAGAGTGGGACGAGGGACGTTCTGGACAGTGGCACCCCCCCCCCCCCAACCCCAGTTAGGAGAAATGCCTGCTCGCTTGTCATAGAAGTAACATTTTAAATAGGCTTTCACATCATCTGCAAACATAAATCGCATGAAATGATCACGCTCAGGAATACATAGCATCCAGAATGTTTCCCAGAATAGGCAGTCTTCCTAAAACCTCACGTGAACCAGCCCTCCTGAGGTATAGTCAATGACTGATGCTAAAATCTCAATCAAAAAGACTCTCTACGTCTCTCCGTTTGTCTGTGTAATTCTGTTTCGAACATGTTGGAAGAGGCTAAATTGGGGTTAATACAGAAAGCTCTTTAAAGTTTAAGGAATTGAACGTAGGTTGCCTAGCAAATTTTACAGATTTAACATGCTGAATTGCGATTAATAACGTAACAGTAACATGAAACACAGTATTATTTTAAAAGAGGCAACTCAGTTAAGTATTGAAACTCAGGTTTATTGAGCCAGCCATTACAACATTAGTACCGTAATGACATTCTATGTTTTTTATTTGCGACCGCAAGTCCCCCCCCCCCCCCAACCCCCACAGTGCTTATATTCGATGCAGGCCAAATTTCCACCACTTCGGGCCACTCTACATTAACCAACGTGCTGCTCTCCGAAAATCCAAGTTTGGGACCCGCAGGCTTTAAATATGCACATTCCGCGATTTTTCTTGTTTGTGCACGTGTGTGATTGTTTTCATATGTTTAATTTTGTATCCTTTACATTCTTTTGTTCTTAAGAAGTTTAGTATACCGGAAGCTTGATTTGTCTTTTCTTCTCCTATGTGTTCTATTGCATCGTTTCTGTACTGCTTCTTACACGAACTTTGCTATACATAACATTTTCTCTTTACCACATTTCTAGAGACCCCACTAGTAGAGTTTCCGGTCTATCTAGCTACTAGCAGTACAACTTCCAGTCCCTCCAGCCACCAGCAATACAGCTTCCATTCCCTCCAGCCACCAGCAATACAGCTTCCAGTCCCTCTTGCCACCAACAGTACAGCCGCCAGTCCATCTGGCCACCATCAGTACAGCTTCCAGCTCCTCCAGCCAACACCAGCACGACTTCCAGTCCATCCAGTGACCAGCAGTACAGCTTCCAGTCCCTCTAGCAAACGGCACTAGAACTTCCAGTTAATTAAGTCACCAGCAGTACAGCTTCCAGTCCCTCCAGCCACCAGCAGTACAACTTTCACTCCATCCAGTGACCAGCAGTACAGCCTCCAGTCCCTTCAGCCACCAGCAGTACAACTTTCACTCCATCCAGTGACCAGCAGTACAGCTTCCAGTCCCTCCAGCCACCAGCAGTACAACTTTCACTCCATCCAGTGACCAGCAGTACAGCTTCCAGTCCCTCCAGCCACCAGCAGTACAACTTTCACTCCATCCATTGACCAGCAGTACAGCTTCCAGTCAATCCAGCCACCACCAGTACAACTTTCACTCCATCCAGTGACCAGCAGTACAGCTTCCAGTCCATCCAGCCACCAGCAGTACAACTTTCACTCCATCCAGTGACCAGCAGTACAGCTTCCAGTCAATCCAGCCACCACCAGTACAACTTTCACTCCATCCAGTGACCAGCAGTACAGCATCCAGTCCCTCTAGCAAACGCCAGTACAACTTCCAGTTAATTAAGTCACCAGCAGTACAGCTTCCAGTCCATCCAGCCACCACCAGTACAACTTTCACTCCATCCAATGACCAGCAGTACAGCTTCCATTCTCTCTAGCAACCACCGGTACAGCTTCCATTCCCTATAGCCACGACCGGGACAGCTTCCAATCAATCTAGCCACCACCAGTACAGCTTTCAGTCCCTCCAGCCACCAGCAGTACAGCTTCCAGTAACTCTCGCTACCACCAGAAAAAATTCCAGTCCATCCACCCTCCACCAGTACAGCTTCTAGTCCCTCCAGCCACTAGCAGTACATCTTCCAGTCCGTCCAGCCACCAGCAGTACAAAGGTGAAGTGGTTAGGTGATCAAGTCGTTGATTGGTCATAATAATCGTATGCTATTTAAACATTAAAACTCGATTTAGCAGTTCAGCAATTGAACAGCTACCCTAGGCGTTAACATAAACGTTTGTTTCCCGTTAATCTGCCAAGAATACATAATTACATTACTAACTGCCACTTTTATTGCTGTGGTTGTCGTCAATATTCTGCCAAGCAAATGTTTATCTGCGGCATTAAAAGTCATTTTCTTAACTTAATCCACTTGGTGTTCGGTCCATATGACTCCATGGGCAATAACATAACGTTTTATAATACATGTACACCCCAACTTTAAAGCATCGATGCTTTGTATACAAACATGCACACAAAAAATAATACAGCCGTCAAATCTGATTGGATAACTGTTAGCCAATGAAATAATGACAGCAGTTCGAAATGTTGACAGCAGGAAGCCAGTTCTTTTTGAAGGTAGAGAGAGCTAGATTGTGCAGACATTTTCTTACTCACAGCTACAGTCGGTTAACTTCTTCTGTGCCAGACCTGGTAATAGTTGTATAATATGTTACTTATGTCGGTGAAATGTTACATTAAAATACATATTGTGTTTGGGTTTCTTGTACAATTACTGGGCGCTTGCATCATTTTCATAAAATTATGTGCCAATGACCTTTACTCTTTTCTATTAAAATGCTGAATGGAAGATTTTGTGACTTCACGTGCCACATAACGCCTATGCTCAGTGGTAGTCAAAAACATTGAAAGTCGGACTACCCAGATCTTCAATGATGAGACAGAATGTGTCATGTAATTTTTGGGTCATCAAAACAGTCAAGTGCATTCACTGACATAATATCTTAAAAAGATCTCCACAGAATTGTATCGCAACAGGCTTGCAATGTGGCAATGAAAATGGAAGTCGCAAAGCTCCGAACTGGAAACAAATAATAAATAACTACACAATAATTGTGAATTTTAAAAGAGTTGAAATTGCGCAAACAAGCATTCCTGAATCCATCTCGATGGCCTACGTAACTTAGTCCATAATTATAATTGTTTCATTTTCTTATTTTTATCATCATCTCAGAGATCAAAATCAAATTTTTCATCTCTAATTGCTTGAGTGACAACTGTTTGTCTGAGGACAAAATGATCCAGACGAAAGAGCCGAAGGTGATTGTACTGGTTGTATGTGGTCTCCTTCTTGCTGGTGAGTATCTATGTACATGTATATAACAGAGAGTTGCAAAACTTACATTCAGAACTCCGAGACAACCTAGAAACATGCGGATTTTCACCTAAATTCATCATAAAGAAAGTAGTTTGAGATGGACGATTAACGTTATGGGTATCATTTTGTATTACGCCCAGCGAGGACAATCAAAGTTGAGGCCACCCTTTTTCTACGCCGCGTTTTCATCTAAACTAGTTGGTCTGTTGACTCCAAAATATAGACAGACGTGATTTTTAAAGTTGATTCTCGATCACCAATGCCTAAACTGAGGCGCAGAACGCTATTTCCTGTCACCCTTTAAAAATTCTACTCGAAGATAATGTGCTGTTGTTGTTTCTTTTTAAACTTCAGCACAGTTTGTGGCTCAAAATCAACGAAAGTATTAAAAATGTAGCGAACTTCTAGACCTTTTGAAATAATTATACCAACGTACAATTTTGGGTCTTTCTATGCGTGACATAGTATTTTGCAGAATTTAAGGTTCAGTGCTTAGTAAGCCTTTTCTTGATTAACTGGAAGCCTTACTTCTTTTCTGTTATGATATCCTAGCTTTTCCTGTCCTTGTGTTGCTGCAAAGGACCTTCAATACTGCATGTTGACCAAACATACTGCCCTGTGTGCTAGCTATGTCTATGCCTTATAAAAGCTCACAGGCACCGGTTATGGGAGTAAAAAATGTGACAGTACTTTGTTGCGGCTAAAAAAAATACAAGTACCCATTCAGAGAAAGAGGCGGGTTTCTGGCGATCTGAAGTAAATTTGTAATAACGATCAATCATAATCCAATGACGGATTTGTATCAAGCTAGGTACGCCAGTTAGTCTGTAATGTACATGAAGTACAAACAAGAACAACTCGTAAAATTTTCACCGCGAGCCAGAAAAAATGTAAACATGCAGTTTTCACCTTATTTCAATTTTTTAGAAAATGTAATTTGCAATGAACCAATGAAATTGTGGGTCAGTGGCGGATCTTCAATGGAACTAACAAAGCTTAAACTTCAGGGCCCGTAATCCCGGAGTGGCCATAAAAAAGCTTTTTTAAATGAGTGAATTTTGGATGTAGCCCTATTGTTGATGGTTTCGAAGCGGCCCCGTAACAGTTCAAGCTTCAGTGTCCCAACACTTCTTAAAGTTTAAGTCCACATATTTCCGCGCCATGTTTGATTGTCAAACAGTGCTAGCTTTTTCTGTCTGTATTCGTTGTTGTTTTTTTCTCTTTTTTTATGTAAATCGTTTTTCTGGTGTAATTTTGTGGTAATTTGGGGTTACTTTCTTGTGAAACAATTATTACGGTGTATAAAACATTGACAATCAAGACGCCATTTGAAACAGTTTTTGTGTTTGTTTGTTTTTCTTGTACTTTTTGAGCTATTCTCCTTGCAATTGATGATGTAAAGAATTAACACAGATTTCACACACACATTATAATGTGGTACTTTAGGGAGTACAGCTCTGCGGAAGATAATATATCCCACAATATTAAGTTTTGGCCATCACATAATTTGACCAGTGCGGGGTCTTGACTATCAGATGGTCTGACTATTTCACGCTAGACCTTCACATAATCTGACAGACCCAAGCATAGCTAACCTGACGGCGTGCATAGGATGAACAAAAAAAAAAAAACTAGTTTGAATTTACTTTAAAACTATTGTGTCTTTAATATAATTATAAGACAGTACCTGAAAGCCGCCTTTGTACAATCTATCTATCTATCTATCTATCTATCTATCTATCTATCTATCTATCTATCTATCTATCTATCTATCTATCTATCTATCTATCTATCTATCTATCTAATCCATCTATCTATCTATCCATCCATCAATCCATCTATCCATCTATCAATCTATCTATCTATCTATCTATCTATCTATCTATCTATCTATCTATCTATCTATCTATCTATCTATCTATCTATCTATCTGTCTGTCTGTCTGTCTGTCTGTCTGTCTGTCTGTCTGTCTGTCTGTCTGTCTGTCTGTCTGTCTGTCTGTCTGTCTGTCTGTCTGTCTGTCTGTCTGTCTGTCTGTCTATCTATCTATCTATCTATCTATCTATCTATCTATCTATCTATCTAACTATCTATCTATCTATCTATCTATCTATCTATCTATCTATCTATCTATCTATCTATCTATCTATCTATCTATCTATCTATCTATCTATCTGTCTATTTATCTATCAATCTGTCTATCTATCTAGCTATCACAATCACACAGAAGACACGTACATTATATTTGAGAAATATTAAATTTAAACACATACAGTTATGTCCCCAAAATACCTTCCAGATATGGTCTACACGAAGTGTCCGGATTCATGGGTTTTGCACCGTGGGTACTGTTACGGCTTTTCAAGGGCACAACTGCCGTGGGCTCAGGCACTTGTAGGTTGTCCCAGGACACCGTATACCAAGGCGGTGCAATCGATCGTTTAATACAAAACCGAAAAGTTAGCCCCGTGCGTCGTCTGCTAAACTCACCGGGTGCATGTCAAGTGTCGAACACAGAATAGCTAATAATTATGAGATTTAAAATAATTTCATGAACTAAACCTTGACATTTTCATCGTTTCATCGGAGACACAGCGTACCGAGACGGTTCAGTTCATCAAATTTCGTCCGTCTACCCGCGCGTATTATCCATGTCAACAATGCAACAATTCAAATCACACCCCTTCATAACTGAACGAAAACGATTTGTACCACAGGGCTCTGTGAGTAGTACTCATCGTGTTTATACGCGCGCACGTTGTGGACATATATAGTGAAAGAAGGAATGTTTAGTCTCGGTATTCTGTGTCTCGGGTGCCATAAACTTGATATTTTCATCGTTTCGTCGAGATGGGCTTAAGAGCCTGTACCAAAACTACCGAGAACTGTGCAATATAATATCTATGAGTATGATTGAATAATTAAAGCGAATGAATGAGTATAAAGTTCAAACATTGAATGAAGTTCTCAGAGGCATCAGACCAGAGAGGAGAGTTACATATATCTAAGCTGCAAAAAGTGTAGAGATAACCACGGCGGCAGGACACGAGTAATGGAGGAGGAAAGGAGATCAAATAGGTGATTAGAAAAACAAAAATTCACCAGAATTCACCAGCAGTATTCTGATGATAATGACAGCTGACGAATAAAATCATTCATCTTGCAGCTTCTTCACCTTCCCAACTTTCTTTCCTGAAATATTCTGATAGGGCGCCACTATTCCTTAGGCTCATCTCATGATGCAGTTGAGTTATCATAATATCATGGCTTCACACCGGTTTCTTTTTTTTTTTTTATAATGACTCAGCTTCAACGGCCTATTGATGAACAGGTACATGACATTAATGCTCAGTTAGGTAAGGGTTCATGTAGTCTGATAGTTAATTCATAGAATTGACCAGTTAATTATAAGACATTCCATTACTTTCGTTTCATTCCCAACCTGGACAGGCCTGGAGTATTATTTAAGGAAACCAGATGTTCCAATTGCCGAATCTTTTTTGGGAAAAAAAAAAAAAAAACACTACTAGAAACCACGAAGAAAGAAGAACGAAGACAACAGAAAGAAAGAAAGAAAGAAAGAAAGAAAGAAAGAACAACAACAAGAAAGACCAAAGAGAGAGAAAATCAAAAACAGGGGGCCAACAGCACTATGCTGAGGCCCCCGAGAAATAAAAGAACTCATCTCAATTGCCGAATCCTTTTCTCTGTATCTCTCTCCTTCTTTCCCTCTCTCCCTCTCCCCCCCCCCCTCTCTGTTCTCTCTCTCTGCGCCTCTCTCTCCCCTGCTCTCTATCTCTCCCTCCCTCCCTCTCTACCTTTGTGTCTCTTTCCCCTCTCTCTCTCTCCACTCTCTCTCCCCCTCCCTGTCTCCCCATCTTTCTCCCCCTCTTTTTTCTCTTTCTACCCCTCTGTCTCTGTCTATCTCTCTGCCCCCCCCCCCGGCCTCTCTCTCATGTGACACCGAGTCTGACATTAAGCTTATTCCATTCTAGCTAGCTGCCTTCTACGTCGCATCGGTTTCATGGTTCTTGCTTTCGTCGCAGTTACATAACCCATTCGAAATTGATAATTTAATTTGAATGAGCCTTTCTTTCTTTCCCACTCAAATAATTGATTCTTAAATATGTTATTGTAACATAACATCGTCATTTATTCCCTGAAAAACCTAAGAAGTGAGAGGACTGGACTATTTTATTTCCCTTCCGTGCATTTGATTCCTGAACAACATTGACGTCTAAGCCCTTTCTTTCTCGCTGAATGAATATTTTCGAAAATTGTATCCAGGTCCATGACTTAGACCACTTAAAGTTCAGCAACAAAAACTGTTTGAAACTTAAAACCACCTGTAAATATAATGATCCCGTCGATCAACACGATAGCAGCATGCCTTTTTTTTTTTAATGTTGCTCCTCACCCGGCTATTTTTAGAACTCTCGGCTGGGCGGACGGAAGTGCTTGAATTGCATCGTTTTGGTATACCGTGTCCTGGGGTTTTCTATGTTGGTTGTTGGCAAGTCTTAATAGGGAAAAAAACAACTCACAGAAAATGCAATGACAGTGATCATAATTATTGTATCAAATCAACCTTACTGATTCGGGGATGCAATAGAAGAAACTATGAATTAGTATAATGGTGGAGCTAAGGCGTAAAATTTCATTTTGTTTATTATTAGTTAGACTTCTGTATATTCATGGCTACTGAAACAAAATAGTTTCAGTCCAGAGAGTTAGAGCTTTACCACTTTACAATGCAGGCTGTGTGTCGAGCATACGGAGGAACTTTAGCTGAGCCAAGAGAACACAGACTAGACAGGTGGATGAGACATAATGCTCGACAACGGGAAAGTAAGATTTCAATGTATCTAATAATAGATCAGATAAAAAACAAAAATAAATAGTTCCATTTCTTTAGTCTGAAATATGAGTGCGTGGAAAATTTCAAAGAAATTTCAAAGACAGTGTCCCAGAGACTCCATGTTCCCCACCCCCTCCCAAAATGCACCAAGAGTGATGACTGAACACCACTCAGTTATTTTCTCATTTGAGCTTTGAAAATTACGTCATTGTTTATGTCAGGGCGCACGTTGGTGTCATGCTGGAGTCCGTGAACGCCAAATGCCAACGTTGACCCATCTCATTCTTTATTATATCCAGCCCCCTTGCCCTGGGTGACTGAGCTACGCATTACTCTCTTGATGAAAGGGCGAGAAATGCCTCAAGCTGTGTGCCCTTGAAAGGCAGTAAAATATAAATTGTACCTTAAAGTCCAATGTCAGGTGGACTCTTTTAAAAACGGTTAGATTAACAAACAGACTGTCGGGCAAACAGACATAACCCCCCCCCCCCTTTTGCCCCTGGCATTAGATATAAACTCATGCTCTGTGAACCACATTTTAGCTATTCAGGGTCAGCTTTCCATTGTCTCAAGTAGATTTATCCGACATACAGGCCGTGGGTCTGAACAGGTTCCGGCCAACTTAACGAGCCACTTCTGTTTTTCTGTTATTATTTTATTTGAACATGTCTGTTAATCTATGTATATTATAATATTTAAGCAATGTCAAAGAGATTAATGTTTCATGATACCCTGTAGGGTTAGCATGCCACATGTTTGCACCCAAACAAAGCGTCATTTCACACACCTTGTCCACGCCGAACGAGCACGGTGTATGTGTATGTTTTTTAAGTTAGTACGACAAAGTAGACGCCGTTCCATTTGGGTATCTCTACTGTCTCTGGCGTAGATCTACGGATAAATTAGGCTTTGCCACAAATATCTGTATTATTTTTAAAGGAAGTGAAAGAATTGACCGAACGTCGATCGACTGTGGTGTGGTTGACAAGCTACCAGCAGGAATGGCATAGATCTAGATCTAGATCTAGACATTAAAAAAAGTGAAATCGACCCATTCTGTTTGTGCCGAGCACTGCATCTCAGGTACTTGTCAGTTTCAATCATTTATGAATAACGTGATGAAAGAAAGCCCGTCATTTCCGTCACAGAAGAGTTAGATTTAGATCTAGATCAGATATGTGCAATCTACTTTTCTCCACGCTGTAGGCTGGTCAGAGCTGTAAGATTAGAGGTATAGCGAGTGCGGTTATCTTCATTTTTACCGCACAATAAAGTCACCGACTTAATAAATTTCAGTTATAATTAAAAACGTTCCTGTTGACTTGCTTTTAAGCAGTTCTAGAGTCACACTGTAGCCCACAAATGAATTGAAGATGATGCACTAGCAAAATAGGCTACTGATTACAATTCATCAGAGATAGCCAGAATGCAGTAGTATGAGGGAGTGAGTCCTGAGTGATGAGATTCACAGTTAGATCTAGATCTGATCATACAGATGTTGAATTGCAGCAGTATGAGAGACAGAGAGTGAGCCTTGAATTGTGAGATACAACATAATTATTAAATGTATCTGTATCACACTGATATGAATAATAAAATATGAAATCATAGGCCTAATTAAATCTAATCTCCTATCACAGAGCTGTAGAACAAAAGCAATATGAGAGATTGAGCCATGAGCGATGAAAGATAAAATCATGCTTAGGTCTAGCCAGCATCACACAGATATGAGAGTGTGAGTCTTGAGTGACGAGATATGTAAGGATAATTAAATCTATATATCTATACCACACACTAGACAGATACGAGAGTGTGAGGCTTGAGTGATGAGATATGTGATGATAATTACATCTGGATCTAGATTTATATCACATAGATATGAGAGGGGGAGCCTTGAGTGATGAGATATCTAATGACAATTAAATCTAGATCTAGATCTAGATCTAGATTTATACCACACATGTGTTGAACCACAGCAATGTGTGAGAGTGGGTCTCGAAGGATGAGACGCAAACAGTGTGTTCAACAACATTCTGCCACCAAGGAAAGTTTTGGCATTCTCGCGGCTATTACCCAAGGAATTCACCGTTTGTTCGGCTGTAGTACCGGTACTGAGATGGACGGGTACGTTTTCTTTAGTTGAACAGGGAAAGAATTTTACCAAATCTAGACAGGCTGCTATGCTTAGTTAAATGCAACATCTCTGCCAGTGTCATTGTCCAGGACGAAAAGACACAGGAACTAAAATTTTTAAAAACGCAAATGTCGCAACAAAGGAAGCAAAAAGGCTGAACAATGCCCTGCCCCTTTCCTATTGTTAAGTCTGATGCCAACTTACCCCCCCCCCACCCCGCCCGCCCAACAACCCCCCCCCCCCCCCACAAAACAATCATGCTTTATCGAGCTCATCTGAACCGTGTGACTGACCAGTAGGTAATGGGCGTACGTGGACATTGATTTTCATGATAAAATCTTGCTTTTTCATATGAACCCTTAAACCATTAGCAAGGTGAGTGGAATGCGGAATTTGATGCTTCTAAGATCTAATTATTGCTTTGCCTGTTACTTTTCAGTGGAGGAAGTCTGGATAGGCCTTACTGCTCAGTTTCATGAAAAACGCCTTGAGTGGCTCAGCGGTGAGTCCGCTGTGTCCTACCGCCGGTTTCGACAAGATAACCCCGATAAGGACGACGGTATGTAGGTGATTTATCCGCAATCAGCGAAAAGTTATACGTAAAGTGGATGGGTTACCTGGCGTTGCCATGGATAAATCGACTAATATGCATTAATTTCGTGAACGTTAAATTTCAAGGGCATCAAGTCCAGCGTCAAGTAATTTGAAATGTCCACCTAAGTATTACAGTGACTCAGAAAACTTTTTTTTTTTTTTTTTGCTTTTCCAAATCATCAAAGATCTATACAAAAGATATGCAAAAGTTCAAAGATATTTTAAATGCTGTTTCCGAGCACTTGGCTTTGGTTCTGCTCTGGTAAAAAAAAAAAAAAGACTCATCACAGGCAAGATGGTTCTCCCCAGTGCGGCATTAATCCTCATGGTGTATAAAATCATAAAAACATGGGGCCAATCAAAATGCTGAGAAAAGCATCTTTTTGTACGCCTAGACGTAGGTTGGGCTGTTCTGCCTACTGTGTGATAAGATTTGGGCATATTGGCTTATACGTCTGTATTCGCTGACAATTTCTCGCAATATTTATTCATAAAATCTGATCATCCTCAGTAGAAAAAACATTTTTCGATTACACCCAAACTTAAACTATTGCTTTTTTCTCCATTCAAACTGGGTCTTAGGTACTATTTCGACTGTTTCCAAAACTACTTTTGAGAGCTGCAAGTATGGTAAATCCACAACTGCAAAAACTGACCACCCCACAGCAAAACCTTCTTAATAGAGTCGGAAGAAATATACGGATAGCCTTACACACGAAGCTTCAAATCGAGTGACTAGAAAATTTGAAAATGGGAAAGTTTTTTTGTTTTTTTTTTCACTTCCTAAAAAGTTGTAGAAATTCATTTACTTTTTCGTCAGTACCCACCCATGAAGTGACCTTGTCATGAAAATGATTTATTGTTATGCATTATGATAAGCTTAATACCCTGTTTGCAGACGAGGACTGTGTGAAATTCGACAGTGACTATGGATATGACTGGAACTATGATGATTGCTCCGATAGTCTTCATTACATGTGCCAGACAAAGTGAGTCTTTTATTAAATGCACTATACAGTACTAGTACTCAACCACCGGTTTCTTTTCTCGAAAAATTAGAACATAATTATGTTGTGGAGTCCTGTCCATAGTTTGGATTTTGATTGCTGAACCCCCATGAAAAATATAGCTGGAAAAGATAAGAAAACTCATTTATAACGAATAGACTGGAGAACTACTGAACAATTCTTTCTGAAATCTAGCAAGAAGTGAAATAGAGCTGCTCAATATTGTGGTTATATAACAGCATACAATTGGGCATGGCCGAGGAAAAACCCGCAAAATTTACAAATAATCATACAGCTAACTCGCTAAAGGGATTAGGTGACATGTTAAACGAACACTATGGTCGCACCCGGATCGACATACAACATCCGCTTCGGCTTCTTCTCACTCATCTAGTGTGGGTTGAAGACAACGCTAAAAACTGCATGGGTGAATTTTTCCTATTAGAATAACGCTCTGAGTGTTAACAAAGCCGGTACGTCCAGGAAATGTACACCCCTCCAGAAAAAGAACACTTCTGAAGATTGTGATAGACAAACATTCAGATTGGGAGAGAAAGGGCTCTTGTTTGGCTTGTATACTGTATTACTATTACGAGTGATTTACTAGTTACGAAATTGTAGCTCGTTCAAAAGCATACGGTTTGTCAATTTCTTTAATATCTCCGGCTTGCCTTGATGAATCCGGGCCAAATTTTTGCATATCCTCCTTTTTCAATTGGTCTTAACTGGGAACTGTTTTTTCGCTTGCAAATGAAGAACAAAAAGTTTTCTTCATTAACATGAATATTAAAAAAACAACAACAACAGAAAACACAGTGAAGCCAAGAGCAGAGTTTTTACCGCGTGCACAGAAATGCTGTCTGTATTATATCATGTCTGCGTAAGAGCAAATCCAAACACTGGAGATAAACGCAATGGCCTTTTTTTCGCTACTGGTGCATGAAAACTCAAAACAACTGCGCGCGAC